>CAUYUJ010014472.1:103064-325564 GCA_963575745.1 Prorocentrum cordatum
CCGTCAGATTGGGTAGCTGGCCGATGTCCTGATTGCATGGCCTCGAATTGCCATGCACACGTTTGAAGATGTGGATACAGCGTGCACCAGCCCTTGCAGCCGCACTGGCATGCATCGCTGGACCTAGTGACTGACATCACGTGCCTCTTTCCAGTGAGCAAATTGATCGCCCACATTCCTAAACTTGAATCGTTACGCCCTGATGCTGATTTTCTGTAGGTCACTCCGTCCAGATAGAACGCAACAGGTAGGGGCAGCTGTTCCCCGTTGGCGAGTGCTTCGGTGACTCTCGGGTGATGTGTGTAGCATTCGAAATCTAAGACGCAGGAATCTCTATCCTCAGGCATCGCCTTCAGGATTATGAGGATTGAGGGGTCTGCTTGAACCTCATCATCGATCGACTCGAACGCGCACCGCACAGGCACGTCTCGTATGGTCCGCTGCGGCCTGCGATGTAGATTGACTGGTGTCCTAACCATCACCATGCCTGTCGGTTGTGGCAGCACTTTGGATAGGTGGTCCTGGTATTTGCCCGTTTGTTTCCCAGGAGGGGCACCATGCATTGCGAAGTTTGCTCCAGGGACCCCCGCTTCAACTGCTAGATGACACAGCGTGCAGAAATCGATCGCTGAAATCTTGCACTGGGCATACAGCGACAGCAGCTTGCGCAACAGTTCCGATCCAGCATCTCTACATTTCTGCGAAGACAGCGTGGGGATGCTGGCTCGACTACGATGCCCGCGACTGCGGGGCCTCGCCATCTGCGCGACTTCTCAAAGCGCTTGTAATTGGCGAGGCGGATGTGCAAGTTTGGGCAAGCGGCTGTGGGAGCAAGGGTGTGTACACAGGGGCATGACGCTTAAACGCATATGCTTAATTGTCATGTGTCCGTGCAGTTGTTATATACATGTTGTGCGTTTCGCTGCAGTGTTTTTTTTGTTTGCTGGGGGGGGGGGGGGGGGGGCGATGCTTACCAGGCGTTAGTTTACGTTATACGATGCTTTTACAATACAATGTTTTGTTGCACGACGTTTCACTCCATGCGTGTCGAGTTCGAAACCTGAAATCCAAATACTGCTGCTCTGCTGCGCTCAAGGGACCTGTGCATTCCACTACAGATCTATGACTCGCACAGCTGCAGCACCCAAGCCAGACAAGAACGCATGCCAGCGCTGCCGCGACCTGTGCGCACACAAAATCAGCAGCTCTGCAGGCGACTGTGCTAGATAGAAAGAATGCCAGGCTGCCGATCGGGAGAATGGCAGGCTGCTTGCTTTGCTTACGCAGAAACTGTGTTGTTGTTTTTTTGTTGTTGCTTTTTTTTTCGTTTTTTTCCTTTTTTTTTCTGTTTTTTTTTTTAATATTTTTTTTTTGAATTCTGGTGGCTCACCGGTGGCTCACCGGTGGCTCACCGCTCACCGGTGGCTCACCGGTGGCTCACCGGCGATGCGGTGAGGCCGTTTTACCTGTGTTTTATCAGGGAAAACGCCCCCTCACTGGGGCTCACCGGTTGCGGTGAGCATCGGTGAGCTCACCGGTCCCTCACCGGTCGCTCACCGGTCTGCGCGCTGTGGCTGGCGGCTGCGCCACGGTTCAAACTGAAAAAAGCTTGCTAGATTGCGCTCTGGCCAAGGCTTGGCAGCACCCAGTCAAACGTCTAACCAGATAAACCCCCCCTCCTCCCCTCGTTGAGACAGTAATCTCGCTTTCCCCCTTAGTATTCCCTAAACCAGAAAAGCCTGCACTCGAGCATGCAAAAACTGCCTATCTGAAGAGAGTGAGTCTGCAAGCGGGCTTCCAGCCCTAGTCTGACTCGGCAGTCTTCACCCTGTGAATCATCTTGACCCTAGAGGTCAGCTTCATCAGATCCTTGATCTTCCTATCTAACTCCCTCAGCCTGTGCAGGTGGCTGATGTACTCCCCGTCTCCGACATTCTTCCTGAGAGCCTGCAGCGACTCAGCAGTCAATGTCTGCTGAGCCCAGTGGAGTGGACCTCGTGACGGACGTCGGCCACTGCCCTGATCAAGGCCTTGGCGTCGTCGTCGCCCTTGAGGCATGCCCAGGTGCTGTCTTCGTTGATGTTGTAGCATATGCCGTCTGCCAGCCCGATCGAAGTGTGGTACCTCAAGATGATCTGCTTACCCTCCGTAGTCAGGGCCTTGATGCTGTCATCCTGCGCGGAGGACTTGCCCGCCTTGGGCGTGCCTGCCTCGCTCGACTGCCCACGGCTGCGGCCCTTGGCGCCCTTGTTGCGGCCCTTGGCTGCAGGGGACTGCTCAGCAGGGGCGCCACCACCAGCAGCACCGACCGCAGCAGCGCCTGACTCCGCAGCTGCAGCCTCCTTCACTGGCTTCTCCTCTCTGCGAACACCCGCGGCCTGCTTCTCCTCGCCCGTCGCGCTGGTGCGCTCGATCACGCCCTTGATGCCCTCGGTGATCGCCTCGGTGCGCTGCTTCTTGGTCGGCTGTCGGGACTCGTCCTGCTGCGGACTGCAGATTCCGCCCGCTCCTCACCCCATCCACCACAGAACTCCTCTGCCCAAACGAAAACAAACTCGAATGTCAAACTCCGAGAAGCAGTCTACACATAAACACATATGAGGCAACCTGATATTGCATGCCCGCCCCCGCAGTCCTTCTGGGCGATGGAGTCAGCGAGCGCGTTGATGGCGTCCTTGATCATCTCGCCCTGGGGCTTGAAACGCGCAGGGATGCTGAAATCTACCTAGCTCTGCGATGCAACGAGCTCCAGGGGGGGCTGCGAAAGGCTGGGAGACCTGGAAGACACTTCAGGAGTGAGAGCCATCCGAACTCCGACGCCGACTCTGATGCATATCCTAGCGGCGTCAACGAAGCCACAATGAGCCTCCGAATTCAACGCTGGATGGCCTCCAAACCGTTTAAACCCAGACGATTGAACATTGAGGCCTACTGGCAAAACAATTCACTTGGTCTGGAAGTCACCATTATGTTGGTTTGCAGATGCACCCAAAAAACGCCTGCTCCGACCTGCGTTTCTTGGTCTCGGCGCACTCGATGGCGGCCTCAGACCAGGATTGGTGCTTCGTCCAGGCGACCGAGAACTCCGAGTCGACACCCTCCTCAACGTAAAGGACGCGGAGCGACCGCCGCACGTCGCAGTAGGCGACCCACGGCGGGCCGAGCTGGATCGCCTTGAGAATGTATCTAGTCGCCTGGGAGTGGCTTCAAAAAAAAGAGGGCGAGGAGGAGGAGGGGGAGGAGGTATCAGGACATCGAGGATCGAGGAGTAGGAGGAGGAGGAGGAGGAGGAGGAGGAGGGGGAGGAGGAGGAGGAGGAGGAGGAGGAGGGCAGGGAGTTGGTGGGAGAAAGGATGGGCGAGAGAATAGAGTGGGGAAGGAGGAGGAGGAGGAGGAAGAGAAGGAGGAGGAGGACGAGGAGGAGGAAGAGGACGAGGATGTGGATGAGGGGTGAGGGAGGGAGGTGGCAGTATAGAAGTACAAGTAGGCACCAGGGGAGAGTGAATGATGCGGGAGAGGAGAAGGCCCTCTCGACGAGCTCGGAAATTCTGCACGTGCTCTATCCCACCGCCATGCCCCACCAGTCAGGCGGGGCTGAGAGCGATAATACGAATAGAGAGCGGGAGAAAGGCGAACGTCAGAAGGATGCGAGTGAGGCAGGGGGAGATTGAGGAATGAGGGATGCGAGGATTTTCTGCTCCGAGCCTGTAGCCAGCCAAGCGAGCCGCCGCCTTCTTTCTTGGCGATCCGTCCGACCGCCAAGTACTGACCCCTCTTCCAGTTGGTGCGCTTGTGCGTGGTCGTTCTCGTGTGCTCGATCTTGTAGTTCTCGAACTTGGCCAATGCCCAATCTCTGCGGAACTTCGCCTGGGCGTCGTGGTTCGGCCGTCCGTCGATGGAGAGCGCCTCGTAGTCCTGCTTGAATTTGGGATTCGCCTGCTTGTAGCGCTGGAACCTGCCAGCCAGCTTGTTGCCGTTCGCGCCGTTCGCAGCGAAGAAGAAGTCCGATTCCTTCGCCTTGGCCCACACGTTGTACTCCGCCATCTCCTTCTCCGTGAACTGCGAAGTGTCGATGCCATCCTCGTCCACGCCTCTGTTCTCAAAGGCTGACTGCGCGTCTTTCAAGTTTGATGCTAACATGCTCTCCTTGCTGATGCCCTTCATGCTGAGGATCTCGCTGACATCTGGGCTCTGGAAAATCTCCACGAGAAGATTGTGGGCGCTGATGGCGACGGAGTCAGGGTTCGCAGCCCTCTGCACGATGTTCTCGATCGACTGCTCCCTGGACAGGATCCGCTCGGAGATCTCCTTGCGCGGCTTCTTCTCGGGCGTCTCTGGCACAGCGCCGGCCTCGACCTGATCGAAGCTCATCGGGTGCTCATCGGTGCTCATCGCGAGCGGTGAGCACCGATAATTGACGCTCATCGGGTGCTCATCGGGGCTCATCGCGAGCGGTGAGCCCCGACAATTGACGCTCATCGGGTGCTCATCGGGGCTCATCGCGAGCGGTGGGCCTCGAGCATTGACGCTCATCGGGTGCTCATCGGGGCTCACCGCGAGCGGTGAGCCCCGATGAGCTCCGATGAGTACCCGATGAGCTGCCGATGAGCCTCCGATGAGTACCCGATGAGCTTCCGATGAGCCTCCGATGAGCCTCAGATGAGCCTCCGCGATTACCTCATTCCTGGGGGTGAGGTCTCATCTGCCCACCCAGCCTGTGACTGCGTGCCAGCAGCCGCGCCAGGAGTCTGCCCTGCGCCGCTGCTGCCGTCGATGTGCATCTGGCTGCCTGCGAGCGTGCCCCCATCCGTCCGTGGTGCCCTGGCCGCTCGCTCACCATCGCCGGCCTCGTGTGCAGGCCGCTTAGGTACGATAGCTGGTTCGGGTACATGTGCATCAGCTCTCCACGTGCTCGCTCTGGCTGTACTGCTCCTTCTATCTGGGCTCGTGCTGATGCCCTTCCTCTCGGCCTCCAGCTTCGACTCCCGAATTGCAGCGGCAGTCTCCTCCTCTTCTTTCCTGATTCGCAGGGACTCCTCCATCGACTGACGCTTTGCCTTCTCCAGTTCATCATCATCATCACGTGGAGTTTCTGGTTGATCCTCGGAGTCAACCTCGACGACTTCGACCTGCTGCTGCTCCACCTTCGGCGCCCCGACCCCGAGCGACATCTGCCACTCTCGGCGAAGTGCGATGTTCTTCTCCCGCTCCTCCTGCACCTGATGGCTGAGCGACTTCAGGAGCTCCGCGACGGCTGGTGGCAAGCTATCGAGCATGGCTGGGTTCTGCAAAGCCGCCTCGGCCGTGACGGGGGGCGTGCCGACGATGCCGTTGCTTCCGCGGGTGGCGTTGATGTCGTCAGGCTCCGTCTGCGATTGCTGTTGCTGATCGTCGTCTGGAGCCGTCTGCGGCTGCTGCTGCTGCTGCTGTTGCTGCTGCTGCTGCTGCTGCTGTGCTGGATCGTCCTCTGGAAACGTAGCCGTCTCTGCCGCTGAGACGTGTCCCCTCGGTGTGCCATCTTCCCAGAAGCTGGAGCCAATGGGCGGACATGCATCTGGGAATCTCGTCGCGTACTCAAACGTGTCCCACTGTCCGTCGTTGCTGCTGACTGGCAGCTCGGGCACCTCGGACTCGCCTGTCGACATCTCGATATGTCAAGTGTCAGGGAAGCTGAATGAAATCTCACAGGTTCGCCAAGCTATGGTTGAGCCAAAATGATGCGGATGTACGGCGGGGAGAATTGTCTGATTGTATTTGTGCTTCGCATTGCTTCTGGCGGTTGGCCCTGCTCCCCGACGAATCCACCTCGAGTCATGTCCATGTGCGTTTGTATCTTATGTGCGAGACCTTGCCAACGCCAGCACGAGCAGAGGGGTGAGGCAGAGAAGCTTAATGCGATAAGGCCCCATCGTGTTTTCGAAAGGTGAGGTTGCCCTGGTTTACGGCGCGTCTGTGCACGGCCACCGTTGGTATGTCATAAGGGTTTGCGAGCAGAGGAGAAAGACGTGAGGTCAGGGACACAATTGATATTGACTCTTGAGTCGCCATATTGTTTCATTCGAAGGTATCTGTTGTTTGCCCCCGTGCAACAGTGCTGTTTTTCGTGTGGAGTGTTGTGTGTAGGTGTGTGCGTGTTAGTCGCGGACTGGTTTGCTTTGGGGTGGGTTCGGGCTTGGATACCGTTTGTGTTGTTAGTGTTGTTCGGATTTAGCGTTAGGTTATTGCTTATTTCCGAGCATGTTGTCGGGCGTCCTTGTTACATTGACGTACTTGCTCATTGATTCGTGAGACGCAGGGCGAGGCGTCTCCTTGCGGCAGCTGGCGGCAGCCAGCGAGCAAAAACAATGAGCTGGACGAGTACTGAAAACGCAACTGCCAGATGCCGATGCTCGGGGCGCATCCAACAGCTCTCTCAACTGCAACGCTGCAGAACTGACGCCTTGAAACAGGCAAACAATAGCGAGCACATCTGGCTCTAAAAGATGAGAGCGTATGCTCGTCGACCCTTTGCAGCGCCAAAGCGCCGACCTGGCCGCTTACAGAATGCCGAGTGACAAGTCCTGGCATGCATCCCCATCCCTGCCCCAGACTTCCTGCCATCCTTCCCCTCCCAGCGCCAGCTCCGCACGCCTAAAAACAATCGGAGATTGGCGACATCGGCGGCACCTTGCGCGTGCCCGAGCCTGGCGAGCCCTTGACGGGCGACTGAGGCTTCTCTGCCGCTGGCGGCGTGGCTTGCTGTGCCGAGCCAGCATCATGCGATGGCTTGGCCGTCCCTCGAGGTGAGGGCGAATCGCTCGCTGCCGTCTCTCGGTGCGGTGGCGAGGCGATCGCTGCAGCAGGCTTGGGCATCATAGCCAGCTTGCCTCGCTTCAAACGTGGCGGCGACTCATCTGCCTCAGGCTGTTCGGGCACGTCGGACTCCGCGGGCTCCTCCCCGTCGTCGCCCATGCTGGATTGCTCAGCGTCCTCGGAATCGGCAAGCTTGGCCTTCTTGCCGTTCTGGTCATCCTCGTCCTCCTCGTCCTCTGGTGCCGCCGCAGGCCTCTTCATGCATGCAGCCGCTGGACGCTTCACCGCCTGCCTCTCTGCCTTGTTGCCGTCGTCGAGCCACTTGCGCTTGAGGCCATCCAAGTCCCCCTTGCTCGTGTTGTTGGCGTAGAGCTTGCAGGAGCTGATGATCCACTCCTTGGCCTTCTGATCGTTGTGGTAGCCTACCAACTGGATCACCTGTGCACCCTCGTGTCAGATCTGCATCCACTGCTTCCCGCCCTTCTTGACGTAGCGGCCGAGGATCTCTGTCTTCTTCGTGGTGTGGGCCACCCTGAAGAAGATATTGTCGTTTCTCATGATCGAGTGGCCAGGCGCATCAGGATCGTCTGCGGTGGTACCAGGCACCTCTCAGAAAGGAACGCGTTTACACTGCAAACAGGTGGATGAGGAGGGCAAGGAGGAGGGAGAAGAGTGAGATGCGTTGATCGAGGGGGAGGGCGGGGAGAAGGATGAGAAGGATGAGGAGGCGGAGGAGGATGAGGAGGAGGAGGGTGGAGGAGGAGGCTGGGGGCAAAGCAGCAGGAGGAGGGTGATATGGAGCAGGGCTGCGAGTGAAGAACGGGAGGTCAAGGGGAGGCAAGGTGCAGGTGGGGGAGGATAATCACATTATGGTGGCAGTCAAGGGAAAGAGGATTGAGGGGATAGATGAGTGTTGTCTGGGTTTCTGGGCCCGCTCACCTTCCATTTGAAATCGCCCTGCCAGACTGCCACGAGCAAGGATTCCCCATCCTCGGCCTTGGCGACCGCATACTCGGGGTGCTGGTCGGTGCCCAGAGGGATGCGCCACGCCGACTGCGAGGGACCCACCAGCAAGTCCTCCCTCCACTTCTCTCTCCATGATCTCTGTCTGCTCCTCCCGCCTTCTCTCCACCCAAGCTCTCCCTTATTCCTCCTCCTCCTTCTCCTCCTCCTCCTCCTCCTGCTCAGGTGAACCTGGAGAGGTTCAGCTGAGGGGCGTCATCAGGAACTACGCGCAGACAGCACGATGGGCAGCGGCAAACTTAGGATACATTGTTATTGACGGATCGTGCTGTCTGCGCGTAGTTATACGATGACCATCGTGTTGTATGCGCGTAGTTCCTGATGACACCCCTCAGCGTTAGTGTCTGCTGTTTGTTTGTCGACCGTCGGTCCTGGAGCTCCTTCTCATAGCCGAGGCGATAGCCCCGTTCCTCTGCCAGAGCCGCGAGGCCAAGGTCCTGGCTGGTCTGCCGTGAGGCCAAGGTCCTCCTCCTCCTCCTCATCGATCCTCCTATCCTCTTCATCCTCATCCCAGTCCTCCTAGTCATCCTAGTCGTCCTAGTCCTCCGTCTCCTCATCATCCTCTTCCTTGTATATCATCCTTATCCTCTCGCACATCCTCATCATCCTCATATTGCTGGCACTGCCGCTGGTACCCGCGTCCTTGTCCTCCTCCTGCCTGCTCTTCCTGGCCTTCTTATCCCCACTGTTGCCCTATATCCTTCTTCATCTGCTTCGTCTTGCCGCTGTCAGCCCCCGTGCCAGCGTCGACATCGTCGCTGGTCTTGGCAAGGTCTGAATCGACGAAGACCTTGGCCCAGTGCGGCACCGTAGTTCTCGATATTGCTTTGGCAACATGTCGTAGCATTGCCCGTATCATTCTGGCTGTCGTTGCAGACCACAATTTAGACTCCTTCTGGAGCTTCCACGTCTCGGAGTTAGCCTCTGCTATTTTGATGAGCGCCGCCTGGGAGCGATGCTATCATATTGGTTTCGAGGTCTCGATGTGATAGTGTGCTCACCGAGGCTCACCGCATCTCACCGCTTGCGGCGAGGTACGGTTAGCCTCGGTGAGCCCGACAACCCCTTCACGCCACCTCCTCCGTATTCTTTCCATCTTCTTCGATTCCGCATTGTTTTACTCCCTACCCTTCCCCCTTTCCTCATCCTCTCCTCCCCCTGCTCCTCCAGCTCCTACACCTCCCTGCTCCGTTCCCCCTCATCCTCATCCCCCCCTTCTCCTCATCATCCGGTACCCCTCCTTTTTCCTCCTCCTTCCTCCTCCCTTCTCTTCATTATCGTTTTCTTCTTCTTCGTCCTCCTCCTCCCATCCTCCTCTCATATTTCTGGTGACCGATGCCTCCGCCACCTTCTGGGGCACGCCGCCAGAAGGACAGATCTGCCGCGTGCCCTTCAGGAGGGCCTCATTCTCTATGATCGTAGTCGGATTCTGCTGGCCGTCGAGCTCCCGAGTGTACTCGAGCCTGGGCCACGGGGGCGCACGGATAAAGGCATACGAATAATGAATACATGCTAAAAAGGGTGGGGGAGGAGGATGACAAGGAAGAGGAGGAGGAGGAGGAGGAGGAGGAGGAGGAGGAGGAGGAGGAGGGGGAGGAGGAGGAGGAGGAGAAAGAGGAGGGAGGAGGAGGAGGAGGAGGAAGAGGAGGAGGAGGAGGGGGAGGATAGAGTCGCGGTGCGGAGGAGGAGGAGGAGGATTCCGGGAGGAGAACGGGGGAGGAGGAGGAGGAGGAGGAGGAGGAGACATAGATCCCCAGATCGACGGATCCGTTTACATCACAACGGGCCCCATCAATCCCAAATGTCCTTATCGTCCCCCATACCCAGTCTAAACCCTCGTTCTCATGAATGCCCTGCTCCTGTGGAATCCTCCTCCTCCTCCTCGTCCTGCTCCTCATCCTCCTCAGCACTACGATTATATCCTCCTCCTTCTCCCACTCCTCCTCCTCCTCCTCTCCTCCTCCTCCTCTCCTCCTCCTCCTCCCCCTCCTCCTTCTCCCTCTCCTCCTCCTCCTCTCCTCCTCCTCCTCCTCCTCGTCCTCCTCCTGCAGTTCTCCCCCCTGCTGGCGCCCGTCTGGTTTGGTGATAAACTTCGCCCACATCTCTGCCAGCTCATCTGCGTCCGCCGAGCTAGCCTGGCGGACGGCGCCCTGCTTGGGGCGCTTGGCCTCTGAAGCCATCCTCGAAACAGCTCGGGCCGCGAGGCTGCAGCAAAAGAGCTGGAGGAGAGGCAGAAACGCGGCGGCCGCAACCCGAGGTCGAGCATGGCCAGTTCCTTTCCAAAATGGTGTTCTCGCCCGAGTGGCCTGGTACTTCAAACGGGCACGGGACGGGACTGTATATATATATATATATATATATATATATGTATACCTATATGTATGGTATAAATATGTATGTGTGTAAATATAGATGTAGACATGTATTGTCGTTGGTGTTACGTTTACTCTGGTCGGGCGACTCTTCCTCCCTCTCGTTCTCCTCCTTGTTTTAAACTATTGGGTCACTATTGCTATGTTTTTTCATACAAGCGCTCGCCCCGATGAAACGTATTGTATGATGTGGATTTGTTAATTATTTCTGATGCACGTTAAGTATCTGATGGGTGAAGTTACCTGAAACGATTACGGCTATGGTTTTCTGATGCATATTTGATGGCGCATGGTTCGGGACTATAATATAGGAACGGGTGCTATTTTTTAGGAACATGATGACGGGACTGGAAAATAGTCCTTTTAGACCTCTGGGATCATCATCGCTATCACCATCATCACCATCGTCGTCTTCAACATGGAAGTCATCATGACCATCAACAGCACCATCATCAACATCGCCATCGTGATCGTCAACGTCGTAATCACCTTCACCGGTTCGCCGAATGGCCGTCGCCGGGTCACTGGGGCGCCGGGTCGCGAGATCTCTGGGGTCCTTGGGGTCGCCAAGCCGCAAGATCGCCAGATGGTGGGGTCGCCGGGTCTCTGGGCCGGCGGGTCGCGGGATCTTTGGGGGTCCCTGGGATCGCCGGGTCGCCGGATCGCCGGGTCGCCGGGTCGCTGGGTCGGTCGTCGAGTCGCCGGGTCGCCGAATGGCCGTGGAGCCGGGTCGCTGAATCGCCGGGTCGCCGCCAGGGTCGCCGGCTTTTTTGGAGTTCACTGAATTTTTGGCGCTCCGCGCGGAAATCCCGCATCTGCGCTGGACCCCCCCCCCTGGCGCGCTCCGCACACCAGGGAGGGGGGTCCGGCGCAGAGCAGGGAGTCCGTGTGGAGCGCCAAAATGTTATGTCCATGGCGTTTCTTCTTTTTCTTCTTATTCTTCTTTGTATTTTTTTTATTATTCTCCTTCTTCTTATTCTTCTTAACTTCGCAAGTCGCCCGCCCCTGAATTGCCGCCCACGTGAGTGGGCCGTCGTGGCAAGTACCGAAGGGCCGCGACGCCTCATGGACTGCTCAGCAGCCACGCGGCATTCGTGGGACTGCATGCGGAGTGCAAGAGGCTGGCGACGAGAAGTGAGGATGGCAGCCCATCGGGACACTTCTTAGTCAAAGTCTTGGGGCGCCCAGAGTGCCGATGGCCCTCGTGCATCGAGACGTGTGCCTCGGCAGGGCATCGCTTGGTGTGCTCTGGAGCGTGCCATCCGCCTTCACTGCGAATGCGCGGTGTGAAGATTTCGACGGAGGAGTGCAGGGCGGAGGGAAGGACGGGGGAGTGAGGAAGGCATGGACAGGGGACTCGAAGCGCCGGGAGAGGTAACAACAGCAGAAAGCCCCATTGGAGAGCAGAGAGAGGAGAATAGGTTTTGGCGAGAAGACGAGGCATACACAGTCAGGTTTCGCAGAGGGCAGATCAGGGGAGCAGCTTGGGCAAGTCAATGCTTGCCCAGGCTACGGGTTGGGACGGGGAGCACAGCTTGCAAGGCGCAGTATCATCAAGCCATCGGGGTGAGAGGGCCCCTGATGGCGTGGCAGGCGGCGTTGCCGAGCGCATCACGGCGAAGCTTCTCCGTGCAGACGCAGCCGTCAAGGCGAGATGCTTCAAGGCACGCGGCTGCCAGGAGGGGGCCAGGATGCGTGCGCCCAGAGGCTCTCGGACTGCCATCTCCGGAGATGTCGGAGGGACGAGAGGCGACACCGTCCCCCAGTAGGGGAGGCACCTCCAGCGAGGGAGCCCACGGTGCCTCTTCGAGCTGGGTGCGGTGGATGTCTCGAGCCAGACGGGGGACCACCGGCAGGAGCCTGCCTGGCGCCTCACGCCAGTGGTGGTGGTGGTGCTGGTGGCGCCTTTCCCTGCTCCCGTGCTGTAGCATCAAGCAGCCTCCCTCGTCAAACGAAGGCAGCAGCACATGATCTATTGACTGCCTCGCTGGGCCGTGACGAAATGGCGGCTCTGGTTGAGTAATAAAGTTGTGCCGGTTGTTGTGCATTTTTCGGATTATTATCGGCGGAGGTTTGTTGTTCTTGGAATGTTGAGTCGGTTGCCGTTGTAAAGTCGCAAATTGATACGTAAGTCTCGAGCGTTCAGGCGAGTTTGAGTTTCCGAATCGTGCACGACTGCGCAGGGAGTTGGCGTTCTTTATTGTCATCGCGGGTGGGTTGATGTTCACATGTGTACCGTGCGTCCCAATGTCTCCACGTTGCCCGCCATTAGTTTCGGGTGTTGTTATCAGCAATTTCTACTCACCGAACGGAAGGTCAACGTCGTTGATGTCGAGGAGACACCGCCGCGCGCTCTGCTCACCAGCATCCCGAGCAATGTGATTGTTGTTCCCGCATGATCGTTGAAAGCAATTGATTTATCGCTGCTTTTTTTAGGACGTACTCGTTCATGCCATATTCCTGTCGATGGCCATATTCAGATTATGTGTATGTCATGTGCACCATGCTGTTCAGAAAGGTAAACCTTGTTTAAATCGTCTCTTGTATTTCGTATAAATAAATACCCCTCCCCGGCCTCGGGTGCCACACCTCCCTGCCACATCTCGGGGACGTTCCCGGTACCGCTCCCTCGGGCGCCCCGGGGAGCCTCCACAGCGCTCCAGGAGGACCCAAGACGACTCCCAGGAGCGCCCAGAATGTGAAAGGATGTTACAAGACGCTCCCAATCACCCCAAGTCAGCCTTCCGACGGCTCTCGAGGCTCCCAGGTAACCTCCAAGAGACCCCAAGAGAGGTCCGAGGGGCGTCCCAGGACGACCCGAAGAGGCCCAAATCGTAGATCTTCATTGTTTTAAAATATGTTTGGCTTCTCGCGTTTTCGAGCTTCCAACGGTCCAAGAGCGCCGAACAGGCTCCCAACACCGCCCCAAGATCACCCAAGAGACCCTCAGGACGGCCCCAAGACGGGCCAAGAAGGCTCCAAGACTGCCGAAGAGGCGCCCAGGACAGCCCCAGACCACCCTAGAACAGGCCCAAGATGGGCCCAAGAGCGGGAGCAGGAGGCTTCCAGAGACCTCCGAGAGGCCTCCGGGGTTACCCAGAGGCCCCCAACACACCCCCGTCCATGAGAGGCTCCAAAAAGACCCCGACGAGGCTCCAAGAACAGCCCAAGAGAGCTGCGAGAGCCGTCCCGAGAAAGCCCAAAAGCGGGTAAACTCGTTGATTTCACATCGTTCCCCTAATGTTTTTCGCCGTCTCACGCTTTCCCGCTTCCAACCCTCGAAGATCGAGGATTTTGACAAAAAAGGAATTCCCAGAATTCCTCTTTCCCCAACCATCCTGTGGTGTTGGGTCCTCGTTTTGAGGAGACAAGGCCCGCGTCCCTCCTCTTCTCTCCTCCCCCTCCTCCCTCCTGCCCCTCCCCCCTCCTCCTTCCTCCATGCCTTTCACCCACCCAGTACAGCGTTTTATGGCCCCATAGGGAGCTCCACCTGCGGCCCCAGTGGGGGTGGCCACATGCGTCCGCCACACCCAGTACAGCGTTTCGTGGCCCGCTCCACCTGCGGCCCCAGTGGGGTTGGCCGCATGCGTCCGCCACAACCAGCACAGCGTTTCGTGGCCCCATAGGGAGGTCCACCTGCGGCCCCAGCGGGGGTGGCCACACGCGTCCGCCACACCCAGCACAGCGTTTCGTGGCCCCATGGGGAACTCCACGTAGGGCCCCAGTGGGGGTGGCCACGTGCGTCCGCCACAGCCAGTACAGCGCTTCGTGGCCCCATAGAGAGCTCCACCTGCTGCCCCAGCGGGGGTGGCCACATGCGTCCGCCACACCCAGTACAGCGCTTCGTGGCCCCATGGGGAGCTCCACCTGCGGCCCCCGTTGGGGGTGTCCACGTGCGTCCGCCACACCCAGTACAGCGCTTCGTGGCCCCATAGGGAGCTCCACCCGCGGCCCCAGTGGGGGTGGCCACATGCGCCCGCCACACCCAGTACAGCGCTTCGTGGCCCCATAGGGAATCCCAGCACAGCGTTTCGTGGCCCCATAGGGAGCTCCACCCAAGGCCCCACTGGCCACATGCGTCCGCCATACCCAATACAGCGTTTCGTGGCCCCATAGGGAACTCCACGTAAGGCTCCAACGCCCAGTACAGCGCTTCGTGGCCCCATAGGAAGCTCCACCTGCGGCTCCAGTGGAGGTGGCCACATGCGTCCGCCACACCCAGTACAGCGTTTCGTGGCCCCATAGGGAGCTCCACCTTTGGCTCCAGTGGAGGTGGCCACATGCGTCCGCCATACCCAGTACAGCTGTTCGTGGTCCCATAGGGAGCTCTACGTAAGGCTCCTGCGGGGTTGGCCACATGCGTCCGCCATACCCAGTACAGCTGTTCGTTGTCCCACAGGGAACTTCACCCAAGGCCCCAAAGGGGGTGGCCACATGCGGCCGCCACACCCAGTACAGCGCTTCGTGGCTCCATAAGGAGCTCCACCTGCGGCCCCAGCGGGGGTGGCCACATGCGTCCGCCACACCCGGTACAGCGCTTCGTGGCCCCATCGGGAGCTCCACCTGCGGCCCCAGTGGAGGTGTCCACATGCGCCCGCCACACCCAGTACAGCGCTTCGTGGCCCCAGAGGAAGCTCTACGTAAGGCCCCAGTGGGGGTGTCCACGTGCGTCCGTCACACCCAGTACAGCGCTTCGTGGCCCCATAGGGAGCTCCACCTGCGGCCCCAGTGGGGTGGCCACATGAGCCCGCCACACCAAATACAGCGCGTCGTGGCCCCATTGGAAGCTCTACGTAAGGCCCCAGCGGGGTTGGCCACATGCGTCCGCCACACCCAGTACAGCGTTTCGTGGCCCCCCAGGGAGTTCCACACAAAGACCCCAGCGGCACCGCCCGCATTCGTCGTCCACCACCCAGTATTGCATTTCGCGGCCCCATTGATTGGGAGCTCCACGTAAGGCCCCAGTGGCACCGCCTGCATGCGTCCCCCCCACCCGGTACAGCGTTTCGTGGCCCCGTAGGGAGCTCCAGTGGCTTCCGAAGGCCCCAGTGGCAACGCCCGCATGCGTCCTCCCCTCCCGTGGCCCCGTAAGGAGCTCCACCGAAGGTCCCAGAGACACCGCCCGCATATGTCGGCCACCACCCACTGCAGCGTTTCGTGGCCCCGCAGGGAGCTCCACCGAAAGACCCCGGCGGCACCACCCGCATGCGTTCCCCCCAACCAATACAGCGTTTCGTGGCTTCATCGGGAGCTCCATCGAGGGGCACCGCCCGCATGCGTCAGCCACACCCGGGACAGCTTTTCGTGGCCCATAGGGAGCCCCACCGAAGACCCCAGTGCCACCGTCCGCATGCGTCTCCCCCACCCATTATGGCATGTCCCTCACGCGTTTCGTGGCCCCATAAGGAGGTCCACCGAAAGCGGCACCCCACAACGCGTTATTCACAATTGCGTATGGTTGGGTCTTACGTAACGAGCGGCACAACACGCTCCCGCGCAGCCCGAGACACCCTTCCGACGGTTCTCCAGGGTTCCAGGAGGCTTCCAGAATGTTTTTGTCCTTTCCAGCCTGAGGCAGAGTTGAACGGTTAACGCAAGGCCTCCTTCTGGGCACGTTGCATATGGGCAAGCTTCGAGGAACCTGGAGGCAGTCCTTGCTGCACTTTCCTCAACTGTCGCCTGCCATACTGATTGAGGTGGGAAGTGCAGACGCATGCTAACTTCCTGACAGCTTGGGTGGCCACGCAGCCACAGGCCAGACAGACTGTGGTCCCCAACTCCTTGTGATAAGCCCAGGTGTGGGAGCTGTGCAGATCCGTGCCATTGACTGAACTCCCAGTGGGCACCACCATCACCCCTTTAAACAAGCCCTGGTGGCAAGAGGCCGCTAAACATTTATCTGCCAATTTGTGCAGCGCACATCCTCAACTGCAGTGACAGCGGACCTGGGAACAAATCCCCCACACTGGTTGGTGGGCTGTCAGGAGCAGTTGAATATTGATCTCTCGCCGTTTGGGTCTCAAAACGGCCTCCCTGGGCACACGATTCCCGTCGGTTTCGATCGATGCGAACAAGCTATGGCCCAGGTGCTGACGAACCTGGACAGCAATCGTCTGGGCATGGGACTTGCTGTCCCTCGCAGCAGCAGACACACGAATACTACCTGCCCACCCGTTCGCAACACGGTCCGCCAGAACATTCAAAAGAAAAAACAAGGGGTCGGTACCTTGTCCGCTGATGTCATCTACCTTTCTGTGGCTCTCCACTTTGGCAATCACGACTCCTCTGGCCGGGTGTTCTGCCAACGCATTCTTGACACTCTGCCACACATCAAGGTGAGACTTCGGAAAAAGTCCGAGGCGGATTGTGTTATACTTCTTCACTATGCAAGTGGAATCTCTCAAACAAACATCATCCGTCTGCAACAAGGAGGACAGCCTGCAAGACCTGCAGGAAATTCATCGCTTCCCCCCTGTTGACCGATTGGCGCCATCCAGGCACGTTGCCGAAACTGACTGCGTGGGCTTGGAGATCTCTGGGGCCATACTGTCCTCCTGCTCGGAGGCCTCTGAACACAACCCAAGACCAAGCCACCCTACAAATGGCGGGGTCCTGAGTGTCAGGCCCCCCGCTGGCGTCTCCCCCTCCAAAGAAAAAGCCGTCCACCATAGCCTCCCTTAGGTTCCCCCCGTAGGTCTGGAAATCCTCACCCTCGGGGGGAGGGGGCACGGCTGTCCAGCTGCTTGGCATCAGCCCTCGCAGCCAGAAACTAGCATTGCTCTCCCAGTCCTCAAGGGCCCGCCTTGTCACGCAGTCAGGCACCTTGGAAACTTCAGCATTTTTAGGACCACCCCACGCACGATGCACATCACACTCCACCAGCTCACCACATCCCTTACAGGAGCTGTCCTGGGTGAGACTGCACTCTTGGAGTCTAGCGCGTGGCCACTTGTTCCCAGTGGCCACAGCCTGCAGGATAGTCGTTTCCTCCCTTCTGTGAAGGCCAGATAGTCAGGGTTTAGTAGCCTGGCTCGACATCTTCTGGTAAATACAGCTACCGTGCTTGAAGCCAGACACAGTGTCAAGAGGAAGCTCACAGAGCGCTCTACACGTGGTGTTTTCCCTACGTCGGAAACAAAGGTGTCGTTCGTGTCAACGTCGGCCTGCCCCGCGTCACGCTGGAGACGGAACGGACCACGGGTGCCTGCAGCCCTTCAGGCAGGCGCGTCCCCGAGCAAGAGGCACCCCACCATAATGGGTGCATTCGGCCCGTGGGGGTGGGCACATAATTCAAATATGTGTGTGCCTTTGTTACAGTGTTTCGACAAGTTGTATTCGCTGTCACATTCTCCATATTCCATTCACTTGCTTGTACTTCTGTTGCATTGTTTCGATAATACTGCATTCAGCGTTGCAAAGGCGGTTGTCTCTCATCAAGCGATTTGGGCAATCATGAGGCAACCTTCTGGTTATCAGCCGAAAGTCTCTCCAAGAGCTCGGCTTCGGCGGTGCAGCATTTTTCCCATCGGCCAGGGTAGTAGCAGTGGTCGCTTTACCAAAGAGGGGGCTTCGCACGTGTGCTCTGTTTGTGGTGCCCGAGAACCGGGATACGATGTCGGTTCCGCCGTCTTGTGCTCCAGTCAGTGCTCTGGTCACGGGGGCGGGGGGTCGGACATTCAAGGAAAAAGGGGGCACTTGCGGCCAAGCCGCCAGGTGCCGACGATGTCGCGAAAGAGGGGGCAGTCGTTTCCTCCCTTCTGTGAAGGCCAGATAGTCAAGGTTTAGTAGCCTGGCTCGACATCTCCTGGCAAATACAGCTACCGCGCTCGAAGCCAGACACAGTGTCAAGAGGAAGCTCACAGAGCGCTTTACACGTGGTGTTTTCCCTACGTCGGAAACAAAGGTGTCGTTCGTGTCAACGTCGGCCTGCCCCGCGTCACGCTGGAGACGGAACGGACCACGGGTGCTTGCAGCCCTTCAGGCAGGCGCGTCCCCGGGCAAGAGACACCCCACCATAATGGGTGCTTTCGGCCCGTGGGGGTGGGCACACAATTCAAATATGTGTGTGCCTTTGTTACAGTGTTTCGACAAGTTGTATTCGCTGTCACATTCTCCATATTCCATTTACTTGCTTGTACTTTGTTGCATTGTTTCGATAATACTGCGTTCAGCGCTGCAAAGGCGGCCGTCTCCCATCAAGCGATTTGGGCAATCATAAGGCAAACTTCTAGGATCCCTCTCCATTCGTGCTTGCCCTTCATGGCCAGCGACTTCAATTTAACTTTGAACTTGTATAAGTCTAGTACTTGCTCCAAGCCAGACCCTTTCCACGAGTTGGCTGCAGCGGCCTCCCAGAGCTGACGTTCCAGGGCGTCGAAAAAATCGGAAGGGTCAACCATGCCTCGCCCGAGCTTGGTTTCTGAGATCGCAAAACGCCCACCCAGGTCGCTCTCCTAAGTCCATGGCCAAGACTTCCAACCTGCATCCAGCAGGGTAGCGATCTTGGCGGTCACTGGGGTGCCGACGCACCGCCATATGTTTCGTGACGTCTTGGGTTTCAATTCAGCTGCGACTCTACGCCAAACTCGCTTCGTCTTATCGGCATCGAAGCTAGCATGCGTTAAACATTTGGAACCAAGCTTCGATCGCATCAAACATCGTAAAGGAAACAGGGTCGCTCCGACGGCACTCCCGAGCTAGACGAGTGGTCAGGCCTCTACCCCCCATAGAGCCTGAGCCTTCCCTCAGGGAGGGCGAGGAAGAGGTCCCCTGTCCTGTCCCTTTTCCATCAGAAGGAGGAGGAAGAGGAGGAGTCGGCTGACTTCCTTCGACCCCCTCAGGAACGAGGATGAGGCCGAGGCTCCTTCTCTTTCCTTTCCGTCAGGAGAAGGAGGGGGAGGAGAAGGCGGAGGATCCTTCCCTTTCCCTTCCCACCAGGAAGGAAGAGGAGGAGGTCCCATTCCCTCCCCTGTCACTCAGGAAGTAGGAAGAGGGTGAGGAGGACCATTCCATTTTCTTTCCCGCAAAAGGAGGAGGAGAAGGAGGTGGTTCATTCTCTTCCCTTTCCCCCAGGAAAGAGGAGGCGGGGCTTCCTTCCCTTCCCTTCCTTTCCTTTAGGTAGGAGGAGGAGGAGGAGGAGGAGGAGGAGGTTCTTCCCTGTCCTTTCCTTCAGGACGGAAAGGGAGGGGGTGCCTCCCTATTTTTTCTCTCATGAAGGAGGAGGAGCAGGAGGTTCATTCCCTTCCCTTTTCTTCAGGAAGCAGGACGATGAGGAAAAGGTCGTGTCCCTTCCCTTCCTTCAGGAAGGATGACGGGGAAGAGGTCCCTTCCCGTAGTGGCGATCGTTGCCCAGTAGCTAAAGTTGGAGGCGTACAATCTCCAAGCGAGCTCAGGCAGCGCTCGCGCTTGCGCTGGGGGAAACAAGCAAACCTGGCAAACGCAGCCGCATTATAAAACACCTTTAAACGCAGGCCCCTGTTACACCCCCGAAGCCGTCCGGATGGCCCCACACCCCCGAGGGGCCCTGCGAACAAAACCCGCGAAGCACAACCAAACAACAGCGCCGAACAGTGCCGAGCGACTGAGCGAATGGAAGTCTCACGATTCATTATTTGCCCAAGTTTGGCCCCTGGTCTACTCTTGCACTAAGACTACAATTCAGACCCCCTTCAACCCCCCCAAAAAAACCCAGGGAGCCTTTGAGGGCCCTAAGTCGCGGTGAATACCTAAAGGAAGTGAATGATTTCTGCGTTTCCGCACTTCCCCTTTCATGCGATTCCGAGGCTTGCGCGGGGCCTCGAAGGGAGTCCTTGGGCGCAAAGGGACGACCAACGTGATGTTGCATGAGTTAACCTATCAAGCCGAGGTAGATTTTGAGCGCGCGCGAGGCGCGCGATGGTTCTAATGTGTGTATATACATACAAACAGAACATCTACATACACATAACACACCATAATCGCTCAACACAAAAAGGCGTCCTAGGCCGGGGGGAGGGGGTCAGGCTCGCTCCCCCATGGCAGTCCCGGGCCTCCAGGAGCTTTCTTTTCCCGCTCCACGGCGGCTTCGATGATCTCCAAGATGGCCCAGATGGCTCAAGATGGCCTCAGAGACGCCTCCAATACCGCCACGAAGCCCCCCCAAAGTCCCAAAACGCCCACAGGAGGCCTCCCAAGTGGACCCCAAGAGGCAAAATTGTCCCATTCCTCCTTTGGAACAAAAACGTATATGTTTACCATATTCGCCCCTTGGGCTTTCACAGCGGCCGAGAGGCTTCCAACATCTTCCTAAAACGGCCGAGGCGGCTCCCAAGAGGGCTCCAGACGGCCCAAGAGGGCCCCAAGACGGCCACATGACGCCCCAAGAAGGGACCCAGAGGGGATACCCGAACGGACATTTGAAACATTCCGTCCATACAGGTCCCCAGGAGTCCCCAGGAGACCACCTAAAGGCTCTCCAAGAGGCCCCAAGAGGTCCCTTACAGACCCCAACGAGGCCCTAAGATGCCGCCCGAGAGCTGCGCGCGTCAGCTTATCAAGGGCTGGGGCGCGCGAGGCGCGAGCGTGGTTCTGGTACACTGATGTGTGCACAGCCTACCGGTTTCTGGATACACGGAATCCGTTTCCATATGTAAGGCATATGATTATTTCTCTCTCTCTCTCTATTCATGTGTTATTTGTTTTTCTCCTTGTCATTGTTCTTTGCTTCTGCTTTATGTATCTACGTACGCACGGTCATGTCAAAGTTTGTTCTCGCGTTGTTCGGCACCGAGTGCCAAGGCAGCAGGATCAGCACGAATGAATCATGACAACAATATTTTGGGCACGGGCGGTGACAAATGTTTGGTCGTCAACGGCATGTCAAGGTGTAAGTTATCAATGCGCAGATGTCCATATACGTATATCTGTCTACGTCCCTCTGCCCATGTATTGGATCCCCCGAGAGGCCCGTGACTCGTGACTACCTCAGTTTATCAGCACAGGTTTCCTCATGCATCCATGCGTACATCACCTTCCTTATCCTGCCATTTGGTACCCCCCTTCTTTGTACCTTTCGTTCCGTCCCGCTCCCAGGCCGCCCTCATTGCTTTCCCATTCCCCTCCCCATCCCCCGAATATACATCCCCCTTTCCCTTGCTGCCTCCCTCCTCCTTCCTGCCGTCTGTCCCTCACAGGGATCTCCTCTGCTTCCTCCAGTGTTCACATCCGCTTCCACTTCCTATTCCTCTATCCTTCTCCTCAGTCTTCAAATTCGAATCTGACGTTTTACGGATTGGACAGCGATCCCTGGGCTTCTCGCAGAAGAGCATCTTCCCAGAATTTGTCCCACTGACTTTCCCCGTCGTGAGAAATAGGCGACATGATTTGCGCGAGTTGTGTGCGGCAAGTCCCGCCACCGCGCCAGTTGTAACCAGGGTGGCATTCAAGATGCGCACAGGAAGCCGCAACGTGTGACGACAGTTGGTGTTCCGACGCCTGGGATATCTGTGACATGTGGCACTCCCTTCCGCGTCGTGTCGGGGTGTCTCTCTTGTCGTCGTCGTCGTCGTCCGCCGGTCGTCTTCTTCTTCTTCTTCGTGCCTCTTGGAGGCGTGTTTGGAGCCTCTCGGGGCCTCTATTGAGCTCCTCGGGCCGTCTTTGGGTACTATTTGGCAGTCTGGTCCCTTCGGATGTCTCAGGGTCTCTCTGGACCGTCGTTGGCCCCCTTGGGGCCCTGAAGGGTCGTCCCGAGGGTCTTTTGGACCGTCTGGGGGCCTCCTCGGGCCGTCTTGGAGGCGTATTTGGGCCATCTTGAGAGCCTTTTGGGTCGCCTTGGGGGCTCTCTTGGGGGCCTCGTTGGCCGTATCGAGCCGCCTGCGGCAAGTCCCGCCAGCGTGCCAGCCAAGCGTTCTGCGTGGCGATTGTTCGAGGGGGCATGAGGGGCCGTCACGTGTGACACCTCGTGTTTCCAAGCTGGGGGTTACCGTGATTACGTCGGTGATTATGAAGAAGATTGTGATGATGATGTTGATGATGGTGATGGTGTTTGTGAATGTGATTACGGTGATGATGATGGGGATGAGGATGAGGATGGGGATGATGATGAGGATGGGGATGATGATGAGGATGAGGATGACGTCGATGCCCATCATGATATTGATGCTGAGAATACTGATAGTGCCCACAATGATCATACTGATGATGATGATGATGATGATGATGATGATGATGATAGTGTTAGTGACAGTGATAGTGATAGTGATAGTGATGGTGGTGGTGATTGTGATGGTGATGATGATGAAGATAGTGATGATGAGGGTCATTGATGATGGCGATGATGGTGTTGATGATGATGGTGTCGATGCTGCTGATGGTGATGGGGATGATGATGTGTTCGGTGGTGGTGGTGACGATGAGGATGAGGATGAGGATGATGATGAAGATAGGGGTGAGGATGAGGATGAGGATTATGTTGATGATGATGATGATGATGATGATGATGACAGTGATGTTGATGATTGTGACGATGTAAATGGTCAGGGTGGTGAAGAACATGATGATAAATACATGGCGATGTTGATGGCAGCGATGGTGGTGGTGGTGGCGACGATGATGATGATGATGATGATGAGGAGGATGAGGATGAGGATAAGGATGAGGATGAGGATGAGGATGATGATGATGATGATGGTGATGATGATGATGCTGATGATGCTGATGATGATGGTGAATACGACGACGATGATGATGATGATGATGGTGATGACGAGGATGATGTCACTGATGCGGATCATGGTGCTGACGGTTGTGTTGACGATAATGGTGATGATGTTGATGATGATGTTGATGTTGATGACGACGGCCACGACGACGACGCCGACGACGACGAAGGTGATGACGATGATGATGGTGATGATGATTATGATGCTGATGATGATGGCGATGGTAATGGTGATGGCGATGGTGATGGTAATGACGATGCTGAGGTTGCGGATGAGGATATGGGTGAGGATGAGGATGGGGATAATGATGAGGGTGAGGATGTTGACGATGCTGACGTCAATGCACATGATGATGCCGATGATGCTGTAGTGCTATTTGTTGCCAATGACAATGATGATGATGATGATGATGATGTTGATGTTGATGATGCTGCTGATGCTGATGCTGATGACGACGGCCACGACGACGACGCCGACGACGACGACGGTGATGACGATGATGATGGTGATGCTGATTATGATGCTGATGATGATGGCGATGGTAATGGTGATGGCGATGGTGATGGTAATGAGGATGCTGAGGATGCGGATGAGGATGAGGGTGAGGATGCGGATGGGGAGAATGATGAGGGTGAGGATGATGACGATGATGACGTCAATGCACATGATGATGCCGATGATGCTGTAGTGGTATTTTTTGCCAATGTCAATGATGCTGATGCTGATGATGATGGTGATGATGATGATGATGATGTTGATGATGCTGCTGATGCTGATGCTGATGACGACGGCCACGACGACGACGCCACGACGACGACGGTGATGACGATGATGATGGCGATGATGATTATGATGCTGATGATGATGGCGATGGTAATTGTGATGGCGATGGTGATGGTAATGGTGATGCTGAGGATGCGGATGAGGATGAGGGTGAGGATGAGGATGGGGAGGATGATGAGGGTGAGGATGATGACGATGATGACGTCAATGCACATGATGATGCCGATGTTGCTGTAGTGATATATTTTGCCAATGGCAATGATGATGATGATGATGTTGATGACGATAGTGATGGTGATGGTGACTGTGATGGTGATGGTGATGACAGTAATTGATGATGACGATGGTTGTGACGATGATGGTGATGTTGATGGTGATGATGGTGATGATGATGGTGACGGGGATGATGATGTGTTCGGTGGTGGTGGTGACGATGATGATCAGGACGATGATGAGGATGCTGATGATCAGGATGAGGATACAGATGATGATGTTGATGCTGATGATGGTGGTGGTGATTGTGATGGTGATGATGATGAAGATCGTGATAATGACGGTATTTGATGATGACGATGATTGTTACGATGATGTTGGTGTTGTTGACGGTGATGATGGTGATGATGATGGTGATTGGGATGATGATGTGTTCGGTGGTGGTGGTGACGATGATGATCAGGATGATGATCAGGATGAGGAGGAGGATTATGATGAGGATGTTGATGGTGATGTTGATGATGGTGACGATGTTGATGGTGACGGTCGTGAATAATCTGATGAAGAAGGCATGGCGATGTTGATGACGACGATAGTGGTAATGGCGACGATGATGATGATGACGATGAAGATGACGATGCCGATGACGATAATGATGATGATAGTGATGATGATGCTGATGAAGATGATGATTTGCATGATGATGAGGATGATGATTGCGCCTATGCGGATCATGGTGTTGATGCTGGCGCTGATGTTGATGATAATGATGATGTTGATGCTGATGCTGCTGCTGACGACGACGACCACGACGACGACGACCACTATGATGTTGATGAGGATTATGATGATGATGATGATGCTGGTGATGGTGACGGTGATGGTGATGGTGATGGTGATGTTGAGGATTAGGATGATGATGCTGATGATGATGATGCTGATGATGATTGTGTCGATGATGATGATAATGATGGTGTTGGTGATGATGCTGATGATGATGATGATGCTGATGCTGATGCTGATGCTGATGATGTTGATGATGCTGATGATGATGATGATGATGATGATGATGATGATGATGCTGATGATGATAATGGTGATGATGGTTTCCCAGGCGCCTCCCCAGGAGGTGGTTCTGATGGCCAAATCTCCGCCTCGCCGCGTCGCGAGAAGTCGGGCGGTCTGGCCCGGCATCGCCCGAGGCCTCTGAAGGCGAACATTTATTCGATGAAGGCGCAGTCTTGGCTTGCCCACAGAACGCCAAACATGTGCCACCGTTCTTGTCACAAAATTTGAAGGCACCCTTCTGTACCAAGCCACCCAACCATCCCAACCCAACCGCAAGGCCCGAAGTTGCCCTCAAGTCCCAGCGGGAGGCGCCCTGGAACATTGAAAAAAGAAGACGGGTGGAGCCCGCCCCCCCCCCCCCAAAACCCGAAATCTGGGACTTCGGGCTGGGGCAGGGTACAGTAGGGGCCCATGCCAAGAAACGCCCTGCTTGCCTCCAGGGTGCCCTGGGTTTCTTGGGTTTCCATGGTCTTGCTATGGGAGACGTGACGTTCCCGCACCAGAAGTCGATGGACGCCCCGGGGGTTCAGGGTTGGGTTTGTTGTCGAAGGTTTCTTGTGGTCGGGCCCCTACTGTAGTCATTCTGCAGGCCAAAATGTTTGCCCCCCGCTGGGGGGGCAACCTGCCTTCGAAAAACGGTTTGCCTGCAGTGAGCGCCGCGGGGCAGAGGCCGCGCGGCCCCTCGAGAGGCGCGGCGCGGCGCGGCGGTGCCGCGAGCGAGCCCCCCGAGATCGGCATCGTCTAACCTGTCCCCCAGTGGAAGGAAAGGTACCAACCCAGACCCCCTCGCGTCGTGACAAAGTCACGACGTGACAAAGGGACGACAAGTCAGATCGGTATCGTTTAACCTGTCCCTCAGAGGAGGAAAATAGAGGAACGAAGAATGACATAAACATAATGATACCGGAGGAAAAAAGCCCACGCAGGGCTATAGGGCTAGGGGGCTACAGGGCTATTGAGCTATAGGGCTATAGAGCTATAGGGCTATAGAGTTGTAGCGCTATAGGGCTATAGGGCTATAGGGCTTAGGGCTATAGGGCACCCCCGGGCACCCCCAGGGGCACCCGGGGACCCCCGGGCCCCCCCCCGGGCCCCCGGGCCCCCCCCGGGGCACCCGGGCCCCGGGCACCCCCGGGCACTCGGGCACCCGGGCGTGCAGCGAAAATCGGCGACAAACCTAACCTAACCATATGACTCCGCTGGGGCCCCTACAGAGGCAAGCTCTGATTGGGGAATGAATCCGCTAGGACCCCCTCTAGAGGCAAGCTTTGATTGGGGAATAACTCGGAGGTCCGCGAGGATCTCTCGGATCCGCACTGGACACCCCTGGCGGCGCCTCTGCCGCCGCCCCTGGCACGCTCTGCGCGCCAGGGAGGGGGGTCCAGCGCGGATCCGAGAAATCCGCGCGGATCTCCGAGTTGTTATGCTTATGTTATTATTCGTTTCCCGATGAAAAGATACCAACCCAGACCCCCTCGCGTCGGGACAAATTCACGACAGGAGTTTGTTCTTCATCTTCGGCCTCCAAGGGCCCTTGTCGGCGCCACGTGGCCGTCAATAAACGACTCAGGATGAAAGACTGGCCCGGGGGAAGGGGTCCAGACCCCTGGGGGTCGACGTTGCGAGAAGAAAAACACGACGTCGGGGGTTCTTGGGAATATCACTACCTTTACCGCGTTTTCCCCTTGTGGCGGCCCTCGAGATTCTGATCAGAACTCACGCCGGAAGAGGTCTGGGGAGTAGCGCTATCCGTACCTTTCTGTTTCCTGAATCTCCATCCCCCAAGGTCCGCGTGGCATGCCAGGCCATCCCCCAGGCCCCCATCCCAAATCGGAGATAGGCCCTTCGAAACCTTCAGGGACCAGCATCCCCACACCCCTGACGTCGTGATTTTTTCACCGGGGCCGGGCTTTCGTCCCGAGTCGTTGCTTGACGGCCCCGAGGGCCCGGTGGGTGCCCCGGGGGAAGACCGCCCGTCGGCACTTGTTCGCGGCGCGAGGGGGGCACGGGTCTACCCCCGTCTCGTGGGGGGTTCGATCCACCAGTGGGGCCCAGGCCACGCCAGTGGCGAGAGCGACCGGTCAGACGCTGCCCACCGAGAGCCATGGGCCCCGCCAGCGGCGCGGCGCTGGCCGCCGCGGGGCTGCTCGCTGGCGGCCACGGCCACGCCTGCGGGGCCCGCTCGGCCCGCGCCCCGGCGGCCGGCGCGGCATCGCTCGGGCGTGTCGGCCCGGCCCTGGCGCCCTGGCCCGGCCCGGCCCGCTCGGCCCGGCTCGGCCCGGCCCGCTCGGCCCGGCCCGCTCGTCGACTAGAGTGACCTTTCGCCGGAGTGACCTTTGGTGCGGGCCCAATGGGGTCCCCCGATCGCCGAACGCGAGGCGGCAGTGGCGTCTTGCGCGCTTGTGTTTAGCCCCCCCGCGGACCCCAAAAAGCCGCGCACCAAAGGTGACTCTTACCCAGGGTCACTCTTGCGTGTAGTCGAGCTCGGCCCGGCGCGCCCGTTCGGTAGCAAACCATGGGAGCCTGGGGTGCCCAGTCAATTCCGTCTTTTTGCGTCGCCTGGCGTCGATCCTAGCGTCTGGGAGTCGAGGGGGTAGCCCGACTCAGCGTCGATCTGCGTCGATGTCGCGTGGTTTTGGCGTCGGTGTAGCGCCGTTTCAGCGGCGATGCGCACGAGCCGACAAGACGGTATGGGAGGCTCCCGCAGGAGGTGCCTCCGCACGCCCGGCCCGCGGCCCGGCGCCCCGGCGTCGGCCCCGTGGGAGGGAGGGCGAGCCTTGGCTTCAGGCGGGCGTGTGCCTCAACGGTAAGAACAGAACGATTCGAGAGTTGTCGAAGAGTAGTCGAGGGACGATCCTTATCGACCATGTTTGACTATTGTCGGGTATAGCCAGGACCCCAGGTCAGGGGACCCGGTTAGTGGTAGGGCCTTGCAGAGCCCCAAGATTGACCAGAATCACTAAACCAGGTCTGCCGTAGCTGGTGTTTTTCGGGTGACGGCAGTTCCGATTAGTGGAACGGGGCGGGGGGGGCATCACCCAGTACACATCACTAAACCAGGTCCCACTAAACCCAGTTCTGCCAACGCCCGGTATTAGTATGTGTGGACATCTGCGCCCAAACTCCGCCTGTGAGAGGACATGCCCGACTTTTCCCGGCGAGGCCAGCGCTGGGGCATTTGGACCAGGTCGGAGCAGCCTGGGCCATCTTGCGAGAACGAGCGCGCACGAGACCAAGCAGTGCACGGGGAGAGGACGTCCGAGCGATGGCAGGGGGGGGTCCCTCCCTCCTCAGCGGCCTCTCCTCCCCGCCGCCCGGGTGTAGACGGAGCCAGCGCGAGGAGGAGGCGGCGGCGGCGGCGGCGGGGAGGAAGGCGATGAAAGAGAGGAGGACGAGGAGGAGGAGGAGGAGGAGGAGGAGGAGCAGGAGGAGCAGGAGGAGGGAGGAGGAGGAGGAGGAGGAGGGCGGAGGGCGGAGGGCGGAGGGCGGAGGGCGGAGGAGGGAGGAGGAGGAGGTGGCTTCCGATTATCCTCGGCTGGCGTTCAGGAGACGGGGGCTCACCCGATCCATTTTCAACGCCTTCCTACGTCATGTCTCTACCTGCATCTTCCAACCGATGTGTGAAGGCGGCGCCGGCTGCGGCCATGGCGACGACGATCCGAGGAGGGCCGTCCGAGACAGTGGCAGTCTGCCTTCGGGGGCCCCCCTCGTCGCCGCAGCCGGGCGCAGCGCAGAGCACTTGGTGCGTTATTGGACCCCGAGAGGGGGCCCGGGGACCGCTGTGGAGTCCCCAGCACCTCAAACCGCCCCTGCTCCGGGGCGGCGCCGACGGCGGCGGCGACGGAGCCTTGCTGCGCTCCCGTGAGGCCACGGGCTTCCTGGGGCGGCCGGGCGCCTCGATGGGCGAGCTGATGCGGGACCTGCGCGGCCAGCAGGCCGCGCTGGAGAGGGTGCAGGACGACCTGCGGAACTTCGCGGACGAGCGGGGCGCTTATAAGCGGGGCCTCTTCGGGGGCCTGCGGAGGACCTCGGGAGGCTTTCGGAGGGCTTCGGATGTCCTCGGGCGTGCTCGGGGGCCTTTCGGGAGGCCGTCGAGGGAAGGGGGGGGCGGGTCCGTCTTCGGATTGCATCGGTTGGGCTTTCCGGAAGTCCTGAGCATCAGGGGAGGGAGAGTTAATTATGAGGATAATCTTGGAGGCCTCGCGCGGCGCGTAATAGTTGTATTATCTAGTCCACACGTCAGCTCCGTAAAGCGATGGGTCGACGCTCGCGCGTCGATGCTTTGGCGTCAGTCCGACGTGAATCCGACGTGCCGACGTAGTCCGACGCGAACCCCACGTACGTCCGACGTAAATTCGACGTACATTGGGTCTCAAGTTGTCGCGCGAGGCCTCCAGGATCTTCCTCATTGGGAGGAGGGGGGGGGAGCAGGGGGGGGGACTCGATCCGCCGACTGGGGCCATAATTAGCGTGTCTGGTAGCCCAGGCATGATTTCATCGTGTTTTGCGCTCGGAGAAAGAGGGGAACAGGAGGAAGAGGAGAAGGAGGAAAGAGAGGAGCAGGAGGAAGAGGAGCAGGAGAAAGAGAGGGGAGTCAGGATGTTCCAACGCATGTTGACCTTGATCACCATAAAGAATCCCGAGCACCAGGAGAGTACAGTAAGTGGAGGGTTTTCACGTGTCGGGCCCTGGGAGGCGAATCTCGTTCGACACTGTGTCGATACTTTACTGGGTGCTCGAACTTATTTCTGGGATGTGGTCCATAAGTACGATGGGAGCAACGTAAGGATGGAGGAGAAGCATCAGCAGCAGGAACAGGAGTAGGAGGAGCAGGAGTACCAGGGGAAGGCGCAGGAGGGAAAAAGAGGGGGTGACGACGACGAGGAACGCCGCGGATCCAGACATGTTGCCCGCGCTGGAGCGAGATCGCCAGTTTGAACGACGGGAGCACAACGCTGATCCTGGAATGAGGCCAACGCTGCAGCGGGAACACGATTTTGAAACATCAGCAGCTTCCGATCTGAGAATCCAGATGACAAATCAAGGTTCGAAGCCTTACGCGTACATAAAAACAGCATGCGGGAGAACGGTGGCCCCCCCTCGGACAGGACCTGGGACTAGAGGAGAGTAGCATTCATATTGAGATTAATTGTTCATGGGGGGAGGGGGGGAAGAGTGGGCGGGAAAAGTGGGGGCGATGTGACAATCGAGGAGGGGCGGGGAGGAGGAGGAGGATGAGGAAAAAGGAGGACGGATGAGGATGGAGGAGGGAAGGGAGGAGGAGGAAGAGGAGGAGGAGGAGGAGGAGGAAGATGATGGGGAGGAGGAGGAGGAGGAGGAGCAGGAGCAGGAGGAAGAGGACGAGGAGGAGGAGGAAGAGGAAAAAGGAGGATAGGAGGAGGGAAGGGAAGGGGAGGCTGGAGGCACGAGGGCGGAGAAGGAGGCGAGAGGAGCGGGCGAGGGGGCAGGATCGAAGAGAAGGGGGAGGAAGCAATGCGGGCGACACGGTGAGGGCGCTGCTGCAGGAGCTGGGGGGGGGGACACATTTCCCTATCTCTGCTTTTTTGTTTTCCTCATTCATTCGAGCCGTGGCCTCGAACTGTCCGCCCCGCATTCGCGTTCTCCGCATCGTCTCCCCTCCTCGGACCCCCGTCCTTTCCCCTCTCGCTCCCTCGTTGTGCTGCAGTCGTGCTCCACGCTCTGACGGGCACGCTGGTTTTTCCCCCCGTGCGCTCCGCGTATCCTCCCTCTTCCTCCAGCTCTGAGCTCCTCCCTTCCTCCCCTGCCTGGCCTCGTCGTCGTTGTTGGTGGTTCACTCCTCTTCTCACCAGCCTCGACCTTATCCCTATCCCTAAGATTGACAAGCTAAAAGGAGATGACAATCTTAGGGATATACCCTCAGAAGCTGAGGAAATCCCTGAGATCGCCATCGTGATGAGGCGATGCCCAACATAGGGATAGAGATATGTTCCAGGCTGGTAATCTTCGTCATCCCCTCAGACCCGACGCCGCAAAAAGCTGGCAGCGTCGCAGAGCATCGCAACCCGAGCCCCGGACCGCATCAGTCTGCGCCGTTTCACGAGCCGGATCGATCTGTGAAGGTCCCGGGGGCCCGAGATTGGGCGAACACGCCCATTGCCAGCAAATTGACAACGCCAGGAGCTCGGGGTCGTCGTGCTCCTGCACCTTCTGTCTCCAGCACCAGGGCTCCCCAGAAGATCTCGGCCCCATGGCCCCAGACGCGGCCCCATGGCGCGCTATGCTTAGGTCCCCAGACGCGGCCCCATGGCGCGCTATGCTTAAGTTCGGCAATTGTACTACAGGAGGTCCACCGAGACAAGCTGCCAAAATCTTCGGAAAATCTTCAACAGGAAGCTCACCCCCCCAATAACTTAAACACAAAACTCTAAACCAAAACCTGGGAAAATCTCACCCCCCCAATCATTTCAAAACATCCCTAAACCCAAACCTTGGAAAATCTCACCACCACCACCACCCCAAGAAAACCTTGAAGCCGAAACTCCTGAAACCCTTGAAGCAGAGACATCGAACAAAACATGTATGCGCGCTTGAAACTTTCAAAATTGGCCGTATTGGTTTGGAGATGTTTCTAAGTGTTTGTTATTCGTTTTCGAGGCCGCCAGGGTTTGCATCTAGAGTGTGTGTCCCAAGTTTTTGTACATAGTGGTTCAGATGTTGTCAGGCGATCAGAGATTGGTCTAGAGTTGTTTTAGCTGTTGTTTCTAAATATGTGTTCTTTAAGTGTTCAGGCGTTTAGAGTTTTTAGAATTCGAGTTATGTTTTAGCTTTCAGGCTTTGAATGTTTGATTAGAGTTTGTTATCGTGTTTTACAGTTGTTTTAGTGCTTCGGTGTCAAGTGCCTTTTGATGTTGGTTGTTCCACTGTTACCGCTTAGTGATGCTTTAGAGTTGTTTTAGGGTTTCAGAATTTCCCAGGTGTTGGCTTAAACTCATGTAGCAGTTTTTTTTTTGTTGGGGGGGGGTCTGAGATGTGTTCAGGTCTTGGCTTAGAGATTTGTTGCAGTTGTTTTTGGGTGGGGGAAGATTTTCGCCTGTTTGGGCTTAGAGTTGTTTGGAAGTTGTTTGAGGGTTTGTGATGTTTGCAGGTTTGGGCTTCGAGATGTTTTGATATGTTCTTAGAGTTAGAGCTTCTTCCCTCTCCCTCCCTCCCTCCCTCCCCCCTCCTCCGTCCTCCTCCCTCCCCCCTCCCCCCCTCCCTCCGCCCTCCTCCCTCCCCCCTTCTCCCTTCGCCCTCCTCCCTTCGCCCTCTCCCCCCCTCCCTCCTCCCCCCTCCTCCCTTCGCCCTCCTCCCTCCCTCCCCCCCTCCCCCCTCCTCCCTCCTCCCGTCGCCCTCCCTTCGCCCTCCTCCCTCCCCCCCCCTCCCCCCTCCACAATTACTAATATGAATACTACTCTCCCTCTTCCCCTGATGACGGTTTGAAAGTGGCCGACCCCCCCCCCGCGTCATGTTTTTTACACAGGTTTCCCCGGAGTTGGGTTTTCGCCTGCATGTTTTCCAAAATGCTGCTCTCGCTGAGGCGCCGGCCTCATTTTCGGGCCCCGCTCGTTCCGAATCGTGCTCCCGCTGCAGCGCTGGCCTCATTTTCGTGCTTCCGCTCGTTCCGAATCGTGCTCCCGCTGCAGCGCTGGCCTCATTTCCGCGCTTCGCTCGTTTCGACTCGTGCTCCCGCTGCAGCGCTGGCGTCCTTTCCCGTGCCATGCCACGGCATACAATGAAATGCTAGGTTGATCATACGCTTTGCGGTGCTCTTCTACGCCATGCCATGCCGTGCTCTACAGTGCATCGCGTACCCTTTCGGGATCATTACCCTGCTCGACATCCGACTGAGCGAGTAGAGAGGGGATCTGCGCCATGGTAAGGGATGGGAGGGAGGGGTAGGATGTCAGATATGACGCGAGCGCACCTAGCTTGTTTCCTCCCCCCTCCCCCCTCCACAATTACTCAATATGAAAATACTCTCCCTCTTCCCCTGATGGCGTCCGGGTGATGGCCGCGCACCCTCCGCGTACTGTTTTTTTTACACAGGATGCCCGGGAAATCCCGGGAAACGACCCTCGCTGAGGCGCCGGCGTCATTTTTTCCCAAACTGCTGCTCTCGTTGAGGCGCCGGCCTCATTTCTGCTCCCGAATCGTTCCGAATCGTGCTCCCGCTGCAGCGTGGGCCTCATTTTCGGATCGGTGTTTGGCCTCCGTCGTTCAGGATGGCGTTCTCGCCCCAGCGCGGGCCTTTTTCTCGCGCGCCCATCCGCCCGCCACCACCGCGCCGCACCGCCACCACCACCACCACCACCACCACCACCACCACCACCACCACCACCACCACCACCACCACCACCACCACCACCACCACCACCACCAACCACCACCACCACACCACACACCACACCACCACCACCCACCACCACCACCACCACCACCACACCACCACCACCACCACACCACCACCACCACTACCACCACCACCACCACCACCACAACCACGCACACACGCACGCACGCACGCACGTGCACCACCACCCACTACGCACGCGCGCGCGGAGCCACAGGTCCGCTACGACACGCGTCCGCGGATAGAGAAAATCAGCGCCATGGTAAGGGATGGGAGGGAGGGGTAGGACGTCAGATATGACGCGAGCGCACCTAGCTTGCCCCTCCCCCCTCCCTCCCCCCCCTCCTCCCCTCTGCACCCTCTTGGCCTCCGCGCGCCGAGGTTACCCCGAGCTCTCGAGGCCGCGCGGCCCCTCTTTTTGCTCCCCGGCTCGTCGGCCCTCCCCCCCCCCAGGGGGAGGAGGAGAGGAGGAGGAGGAGGAGGAGAGGAGGAGGAGGAGGAGGAGTGAGAGCGGAGGAGGAGGAGGAGGAGGAGGAGGAGGAGGAGAAGGAGGAGGAGGAGGGCGGAGGAGGAGGAGGGAGGAGGAGGGGAGGAGGAGGAGGAGGAGGAGGAGGAGGAGGAGGAGGAGTGGGCGGAGGAGGAGGGAGGAGGAGGCGGAGGAGGAGGGGGAGGAGGAGGACGAGGAGGAGGAGGAGGAGGAGAGGAGGAGGAGGAGGAGGGAGAGGAGGAGGAGGAGGGAGGAGGAGGAGGAGGGAGGCGGAGGAGGAGAGGAGGAGGAGGAGGAGGAGGAGGAGGAGGAGGAGGAGGAGGCGGAGGGCGGAGGAGGCGGAGGAGGAGGAGGAGGAGGAGGAGGAGGAGGAGGAGGAGGAGGAGGAGGAGGAGGAGGAGGCGGAGGCGGAGGCGGAGGAGGAGGCGGAGGAGGAGGAGGACTCCTTCCCCCCTAGCGAGCTTCTCTTGCGCCCGGAGGGGCTGCTCGCCCCTTCGCCCCGGCGCGACGGCCTAGGGCCAAGTCGGGTTGGCTCTGAGTCGCTGGCGAACGCATTTCCCAGAGTAGTTGAGCCAGTGGGTACGGTCCACGACTTTGACGCAGAGTTCATTTCGGTCACGCTCGGTGTATCGCTTGCATCCTGTATCCGCATGCAACCTGCTTGAATCTGGGAATGCATACTTGCGGCCCCCTGTCAGTGTTCGTTTGCCTTTTCTTTGACACGGGCCCGCAGACAGCAGCGCATTGGTCATCATGCAAGATGTTATGCAAACGGAGGCGACAGAGCACGAAGGCAAACGCCTATCGCACAGCTTGACGCGCGAATGTGATTAAGTAGTTGGTTGGGACCACTCCCTCACATGTTGCCCATCTCTCCATGTTGTTTCGCTCGCTCTCTCTCTCTCTCTCTTTCTGTCTCTCTCTTCCTCCCTCGCCTCGCCTCGCCTCGCCACACGCCTTGACCAATGACCCCGTGGAACTCCTGAGACAGTTTCAAGTACACTCACCTCCCCCTTGCTCCTGGAGTCTCCCAGGCTCCTCCAGCGTTGGAAAGCCCAGCCCGCCCGCTCACAGAAAGTCGAGAGAGCCTACCCGAAGCACAACCACAGCGTGTACGACACTCTTAAGGACGCCTTTTTGTTCAGTCTCTCTCTCCACACACGTGAGGGCAGATTGTGCACGGCAGCGCGTGTAGTATTTCGAGCAGCGTCGAGGGAGAGGACAGGTTGGACGCATAAAGGGGTACAGGATGGATGGGTCGAGAGGGAGATGATTATTCCAGTAAGGAGGAAGAAGAAGGGCTGAATCATGTTCATGAGAGTTGGGAAGAGTTGGCGGGGAGGAGGGAGAGAAACAGCAGGGGACGGAGGAACGGAAGGGATGGAATGAGAGGAGGACAGAGGAGGGCAAAGAGAGGATGGAGGATATTGAGAGGAAAGAGGCAGACGAGGATAAACAAGAGGAGGACCAGAATAAACGCATGAGGTATCAACGGTGCTCGACGGTTGACACTAAACACATTGCAACAGCAACGCCCGTTTGAGACATAATAATTGTTATCCCTCCCCCCGGCCTTAACAGTGGCACGCATTGTGCTCGACATGATGGGCCCATATTTTTCAGCCACTCTTCTACGGGAGTGATTTTGTTCGCCAACCTGCTGGGGGTATTCAGCACAGTGAGCCACGGGCGGACCCAAATTAGACCTCGCCATCCCTGGGGGGCTGCGATCTGTGAAACTGTCGCCACTTTCGAGGCCTGCTGGGGGGCCCAGCACAGTGAGGGCCACGGGCGGACCCAAATTAGACCTCGCCATCCCTGGGGGGCTGCGATCTGTGAAACTGTCGCCACTTTCGAGGCCTGCTGGGGGGCCCAGCACAGTGAGGGCCACGGGCGGACCAAATTAGACCTCGCCATCCCTGGGGGGCTGCGATCTGTGAAACTGTCGCCACTTTCGAGGCCTGCTGGGGGGCCCAGCACAGTGAGGGCTACGGGCGGACCCAAATTAGACCTCGCCATCCCTGGGGGGCTGCGATCTGTGAAACTGTCGCCACTTTCGAGGCCTGCTGGGGGGCCCAGCACAGTGAGGGCCACGCGCGGATTCAAATTAGACCTCGCCATCCCTGGGGGGCTGCGATCTGTGAAACTGTCGCCACTTTCGAGGCCTGCTGGGGGGCCCAGCACAGTGAGGGCCACGGCGGATTCAAATTAGACCTCGCCATCCCTGGGGGGCTGCGATCTGCGAAACTGTCGCCACTTTCGAGGCCGGCCTGCTGGGGGGCCCAGCACAGTGAGGGCCACGCGCGGATTCAAATTAGACCTCGCCATCCCTGGGGGGCTGCGATCTGCGAAACTGTCGCCACTTTCGAGGCCTGCTGGGGGGCCCAGCACAGTGAGGGCCACGGGCGGCCCAAATTAGACCTCGCCATCCCAGGGGGGCTGCGATCTGTGAAACTGTCGCCATTTTCGAGGCCTGCTGGGGGGCCAGCACAGTGAGGGCCACGCGCGGATTCAAATTAGACCTCGCCATCCCTGGGGGGCCGCGATCTGCGAAACTGTCGCCATTTTCGAGGCCTGCTGGGGGGCCCAGCACAGTGAGGGCCACGCGCGGATTCAAATTAGACCTCGCCATCCCTGGGGGGCTGCGATCTGCGAAACTGCCGCCATTTTCGAGGCCTGCTGTGATCCCCGTTTCGAAGTGGCTAGGATAGTGCTCAGGAATTGTAATTCATCAGCTTTATCAAGCCCTTTTCCTGTAGCCAGTGTCCTGCGAGTCTCCCGAATTCCGTCTGCAGACATATGTAACCCTCGCTCCGTCATCGCCCCCTTATAAAGTATCCTAAACTATTTGCGCCCCGCTTTTGCGCAGGGGTTGGGTACGTCGCCAGGGTAATTATATTCAGGCCAGAGGGCGGTGGGGGCTCATGCGAAGTAACATTGAGCGTTTGTTGAACGTGTGTTTCCTTCAGCCGTAGTGTAAAAACACGTGCCTCCCAGTTTCCCTGGCATGTGCGGAAACGCGAGGGGGTCGTTGGTGGAGCAGGAACGGAGTATTGCACACGCTTTGGTTGTAGATGCATAAACCAACATGTATGTGCACGTGCATACATATGAGCATACCTATATGAGTTTGATTCATGCCACTTGCCTGTTACAAGGGAGGTGAGGCGTTGTGCGGCGTGCGCTCTGTGAGGTGCGATCGGCGCGATTACGGCACACATCTATAGGCGACGTGTCTTCGTTCGTATTGCCCCCCCTCCTCGATGATTGTGATGGTATGATTACGTTGGTGATGATTCGGATGAAGATGAGGCTGCTGATGATGCTGATGATGACGAGGATGCGGATGATGATTAGTTTTATGATGATGATGATGATGATGATGATGATGATGACGATGACGATGATGATGATGATGATGATGATGATGATGATGATGATGATGCTGATGTTGTTGTTGTTGTTGTTGTTGTTGTTGTTGTTGATGATGATGCTGATGATGATGATGATGATTATGCTGATGCTGATGCTGATGCTGATGCTGATGATGATGCTGATGATGATGATGATGAAACTGATGAAAATGATGATGATGATGAGGATGAGGATGAGGATGAGGATGAGGATGAGGATGAGGATGAGGATGAGGATGAGGATGAGGATGAGGATGAGGATGAGGATGAGGATGAGGATGCTGATGAGGATGATGATGATGATGCTGATGATGCTGATGATGATGCTGATGATGATGATGATGACGAGTATGATGATGATGTTGTCTCTCGCAACGCTCGGCCACCTGTGTAGCCTCTGTCAAAAACCGTAATCGGCCGCAGCCCAGGGGGGGGTCGAGATAGCTTCTTACAGTGGAGGCCCATGCCGAGAAACACCCTGCTTGCCTCCAGGGTGCCCTGGGCTTCTTGGGTGTCTATATGGTTTTGCTGTGGAGAGCGCGACGCTCTCACACCAAAAGTCAGTGGACGTCCTGGGGTCTCAGGGTTGGGTTTCTTGTGGAAGGTTTCTTGTGGACTGGCCTCCACTGTATACGAGGAAGGGCAGACTCGTGCTCGAGTCGACGTGCTGGTTTGCGCGCGGAGCCGCCTCGCGACATTCACGAGACCTCTCCGCGAGGCGACTGTGGGCAATGCCGAGCAGGTGCGGGAGAAGCTGGAGACGTTCCACGAGCGTGTTGACGAGTGCCTCGAGGCATCGCGGGTGCGGCCCTGTGCCGACGCGTCCGCCGCTCCAGGCAGGCGACCGCGTCGGATCGTTCTCTGTCGTGGAGGTCGCCCAGGTCGCGAATGCAATTCGTCGACGAGTCTTGGGTTTACACTGGTCCTCCTCTTCCTCCTGCTCCTGCTCCTGCTCCTGCTCCTCCTCCTCCTCCTCCTCCTCCTCCTCCTCCTCCTCCTCCTCCCTCTTCCTCCTCCTCCTCCTCCTGCTCCTCCTGTCCCCGCGCGGCGGAACTCGACACGAAGGGTGGCGCACGGCCCGCGCGCCTACCCCCCCAGAGGAGGTCCCCATAAGCTCAGCGATGCCATTCGGACGACGACGAGGACCCTTGCGAGGAGGACGAGGAGGACGACTGCACGGGACCCTTGCGCTGTGTCCATCATTTTTCTCCGTCGGCCGACGGTCGATCTCTGCGGTGGCCCCCAAGCATCGCGTGCCCCAGTTTGCACGTTCGATCGTCCGATGCGCTGAGACAGGACGTGGACACGTCGACCAGGTGCTCGTCTTGACCGACCCGCCCAAAGGAAGCACGCGGAAACCCAGAGATGAGCACCTCGAGAGATTGCCATACAGTCGGGGCCCTGAAGAAGGAACCCTTTTCGTTGGGGAGGGGCTCCGTGTTCCTTGATTGCTTCACAGTTTGCCCTCGGTTTTCCTTTGGTTTTCGAGGGGAAATCGAAGTTCAACTTGTGGATGAAAGGGGCCTCGTTCCTTATTTAGGGTTCCTTAGGTCAGCGCCCCGACTGTACGTGTGAACGTAGACTTTGGGGTCCTATAACTAAGGGTGTATTGGAACCAGCGTTGTCCAGCGGGGCAGCTGCGCACACGCGCTCGCGCAGTGCTGCATGCGAGTATGCCTGGTGGGCAGGGGGGGCGTGGCCAGGCTCAGGCCCAGCGGTGTTGAATCAGGAGGGGAAAAAACACACAGACAAAATTAATCGGCGATTCCTGGAAAATATGGGAAAATATGGGAAGTGGGGGGGAAGACAAAAACTCAGAAAATATGGGAAAATATGGGGGATATTTTCATTTGTGTGTATTTATTTGTGTGTCCCAGTTCCCCTTCATTGAAGCCCCAAATGCCAGTAGGTTCGCATGTCGACAAGTGCGGCCCGACGCAGGAAGAAAGGCGTCCGCGCACTGTCGCCAGCTGGGCGCGGATCAGGCAGCCCCAGAATGACGATGAATCGCTCCAAAGAGTCCTGGAACGCTATTGAGGCGTTCTGGAGTGCTGCAGGACGGCCGTGGCTCCAGACACATCCTACAGACCCACCGGCACTCAGAGGTACGGATTTGTGTTCACCCGGATTTGTGCCCACCCTGCCTTCGCCTCAGGATGTTGTTGCCCGCGGCTGCTCCAGATCTGCCAACGCGCGCCCCCTCTGGATACGTGATGGAGGAGGAGGAGGAGGAGGAGGAGGAGGAGGAGGAGGAGGGAGGGTGCACCCGGTACCCCGGCAGGCGCCCCGGGAGCCAGGTGCGATCTGGCGGCGCGCGCACAGGGGTGGTGGCGCGATTGGGGGGGGCGGTTTGCGCTCTGACATGGCGGTGTTTTGGCGATGTCGTGGGCCGTTCTCGTTTCGATCTCCGTTTCGCGTGAAAGGGGGATTGAAGACAAAGCGAGGGCAAACGGAACCACAACAAGAACGAGAAACACCGTTCAGGTTCAGCCCTGGAGGCTTCGAGGCGGCGGCTTCTCCGAAGAGTCGGGCGGGCTCGAAGAAGCCGCCTGCCTTCGCAGACGCCCGTCGCCTTCTTTCAAGGCCGTCGTCCTCGCGCCTTCCCCGCTTTGCGCGCCGCCCACCACTACGCAAAAAACACATCGCCGAAACCCGAGCCTGCCCTTCGCTGCCCCCCATCCCCCAGGGAGGAGGAGGAGGAGGAGGAGGAGAGTGAGGAGGAGAGGAGGAGGAGGGAGGAGGAGGAGAGGAGGAGGGAGGGGGGGAGGGGGAGGAGGTGGAGGAGGAGGAGGAGGAAGGAGGAGGTGGAGGAGGAGGACGGAGGGGGGGAGGAGGGGGAGGAGTGGGAGGGGAGGAGGTGGGGGGACGGAGGCGGAGGGGAGGAGGAGGGGGGAGGAGGAGGAGGAGGAGGAGGAGGAGGAGGAGGAGGAGGGGAGGAGGAGGAGGTGGAGTGAGGGGAGGCGGTTGGAGGAGGCGGAGGAGGTGAGGGGGAGGAGGCGGAGCTCGATTTCGATCCGATTCGATGTCGTTTCGGCTGGCCCCGATTTCGGCTGGCCGATCCGATTCGTTCCCAATTTCGGACGGGGCGGTCCGATGTGGCGCGATGTCTGCACTGCACTGCTCGAGTCTTTTCCGACCCCCGTTTCGACCCCGTTCGATTCGGACCCTATAGTCCTACATGTTTTTTTTTATTTTTTTTTTTTTTTTTTTTTTTTTTTTTTTTTTATTTTTTATTTTTTTTTGTAATTTTTTTTTTTTTTTTTTTTGTTTTTTTTTTTTTTTTTTTTTTTTTTTTTATTTTTTTTTTTGGGCGACGGGGGAGAGGGCAATGCTTTTGTAGGGCAAGAGCAAGCATGAGCAGCCCAATCGTCGGCAAGCCTGAAATCAGAGCTTCTCGCGAAAGGCGGCTGTAAGGATTGCTGTTGACCGATCATGCGCGCCCGCCGAGCGTACGGGGATCTGGCCCTGGAAACAACGCTGTCCCCCCAGCGACCTTCAAGATGACATGTTTAAGTCGGGCATATCCCTCTGCAGGAGGGGAATTCAAACCTGGCGAAGAACCCAACCATACGCAGTTGTGAATACCGCAGTTGTGGGTATCGTCTTCCGTGGAGCTCCCTCTGGGGCACGACACGCTGTACTGGGCGGGGAACCGCAGATTCGGTGGGCCGGGGACCGCATGCGAACCCTGCCACTGGGGCCTTCGGTGGAGGTCCCATGGGGCCACGAACCGTGTGAGGGGTGTGCCGAAATGAACGCGCGCTGGGCGGGGAACCACATGCGAACCTTGCTGCCGGGGCCCTCGGTGGAGCTCTCTATGGGGCCACGAATCGTGTGAGGGGTGTGCCGAAATCGACACTCGGTGGGCGGGGAACAGCATGCGAACCCTGCCACTGGGTCCGTCGGTGGAGTTCCCTATGGGGCCACGAACCGTGTGAGGGGTGTGCCGAAATGGACCTGGGGGTGGGCGGGGAACCGCATGCGAACCCTGCTGTCGGGGCCCTCGGTGGAGGTCCCTATGGGGCCAGGAACCGTATGAGGGGTGTGCCGAAATGGACCTGGGGTGGGCGGGGGCCTGCCGAAATGGACGCGCAGTGAGCGGGGAACCGCATGCGAGCCTTGTTACTGGGGCCTTCGGTGGAGGTCCCTATGGGGCCACGAACCGTGTTAGGGATGTACCGACATGGACCTGGGGTGGGCGGGGCACCGCATGCGAACCTTGCTGCCGGTGCCCACGGTGGAGCTCCCTGTGGGGCCAGGAACCGTATGAGGGGTGTGCCGAAATGGACCTGCGGTGGGCGGGATGATGGTGGTGGTGATGATGATGATGAGGAGGAGGAGGAGGAGGAGGAGGAGGAGGAGGAGGAGGAGGAGGAGGGAGGGGGCAGCGGGAGGAGGAGGGAGGAGGAGGAGGAGGAGGAACGCGGGGCGCTGTCTCTTCAACACGAGGACCCAACACCACAGGATGGTTGGGAAATAGTCTGGGGACGATGTTTCTATTACGTGTGGGCTGTTGTTGGGTATTATTTAAGATTTCGTCCCAAATCCGCCTGTGGGGGGACATGCCCGACCTAATGCCACGTTTTGCTTGCAGCCGCTCGGGGCCGCCTGCGGGCAAGTCTGGTTCGGGATGGGTCTGTGCGGGGCGGCCTCGCGCCGCGCACGAGCTGCGGATGGTGCTGCACGAGCGCACCGCGGAGCGTTCGCCTTGTTTGTTCGGCTCGTAGGGAGCTGGTGCAAGGCAGACTGATGGCACACCCCGTCCACTCCTACAGTCGGGGCCCTGAAGAAGGAACCCTTTTGGTTGGGGAGGGGCCTCGTTCCTTATTTAGGGTTCCTTAGGTCAACGCCCCGACTGTATTCCGCCGTCATCTGGAACTACGCGTGCCACCGAGACGTCAGGAGCCCTGTCACGTCTTGAGAAGGGCGCTGCTTTGGGTCTGTGGCACCCTGGATCGTCTGCAGTTTCCGAACCATGGGTGCCCAATGTCTGCGACTTTGGAAGCGTGTGCACACTCCTATGGGTTAGGTAGTTCGCCGAGCAGGCTGCCAGAAATCAAGTGGTAACGCGGTCGTGTCTGTGCTACTATCTGGCTGCATAATGTTGAAACGTGTACATTATGCGTTTTCATGTGAGTCGTCATTGTACCATGTCGGCTACGCGTTAGATCTTAGCGTGACGTGTTCCTCAAGGTGGCCACTGGTTGGCATGCGAGTGCTGCGTCGCTCTCACTTGCTCTCTTACAGTGTAGGCCTGCATAGTTCCAACCTCAGTCTAGTCTTCTCATCCGTCGCCCAATTTGGCATGCACTCCCACACTATCCCTCAACAGACCGTCTGCGTCTGCCTATGATTGTATGGTACGGGCGGACCGAGGTATAAGATCGAGGTCGTCTCGGGGAGGGTACCCTAATGTTCTTCGTGCTTGACAGATGTTCTTATGCATCTTTGGGGAGGGCACCCTCGAATGTTCTTCATTTTGGACGGCGTAGGGTGTCATGTTCTTGAGGGATGTTCTTCTGTCCTTGGTCTGGCTGTATGCTCACCCTGGCCCTTCAACGCTGGACCATCACCTATGGTGGCCACAGTACTTGCAGAGCGCGTCTTCTATGTCATGGTCCTGCCTCCTTGCTTGTTTGCTTGATGGTCCCTGAGGGAATGAGCTTCCTGACGAGATGACCGAGAACGCTCTGGCCTCAGCGATCACACCTCAGAATGTCTCTATATATATACATATATATATAATGTCTATATATATATATATATGTGTATATATGTATGTGTATGCGACCTTTGGCGCTCATGCTCCCTCTCCGATCCCTTGCAGGGTAATCGCCGGTAAGCTATCCGTGTGCCGCCGCATCCTTCACATTTGTCTGCGCATGTTGCTGCTTGTGGCCTTTCGCCTTGCTTCAGCTGCGCCCTCAATCTCCCTCGTGCCTTTTTTGGCATGATTCCCCAATCATCCTGTGGTGTTGGGCCCTCGTTTTGAAGAGACAGCGCCCCGCGTTCACTCCTTCTCCTCCCGCTGCCCCCTCCCTCCTCTCATTATCATCGTCGTCGTCACCCGTCGCAGCACACACCTCACACATTCGTGGCCCCATGGGGAGCTCCACCGAAGGTCCCAGTGCGCCCGCATGCGTCCCCCCCCACCCAGTACAGCGCTTCGTGGCACCATAGGGAGCTCCACCGAAGGTCCCAGTTCTACCGCCCGCATGCGTTCCCCTCACCCTGTACAGCTTTTCGTGGCTCCGTAGGGATCTGCACCGACGGCCCCAGTGTTGCCGCCTGCACGCGTCCCTCCCACCCAGTACAACGCTTCGTGGCCCCATAGGGAGCTCCACCGAAGGCCCCAGTGCAAGGAGCTTCACCGAAGGTCCCAGTTCTGCCGCCCGCATGCGTTCCCCTCAACCAGTACAGCGTTTCGTGGTTCCGTAGGGAGCTGCACCGACGGCCCCAGTGTTGCCGCCCGCATGCGTCCCCCCACCCAGTACAGCGTTTCGTGGCGTCATAGGGAGCTCCACCGGCGGCCCCAGTGCAAGGAGTTTCACCAAAGGTCCCAGTGCTACCGCCCGCATGCGTTCCCCTCACCCAGTACAGCGCTTCGTGGCACCATAGGGCTCCCCACCGAAGGTAGCAGTGCTACCGCCTGCATGCGCCCCCCTCACCCAGTACAGCGCTTCGTGGCGCCGTAGGGAGCTGCACCACGGCCCTGCTACCGCCCGCATGCGTCCCCCCAACCCAGTACAGCGTGTCGTGGCCCCCTAGGGAGCTCCACCGACGGCCCCAGTGCTACCGCCCGCATGCGACCTCCCCACCCAGTGCACGACTTCGTGGCCCCCTAGGGAGCTCCACCGAAGGCCCCAGTGTTGCGGCCCGCATGCCCCCCGGGAGCTCTGCTACCGCCCGCATGCGACCTCCCCACCCAGTGCACGACTTCGTGGCCCCCTAGGGAGCTCCACCGAAGGCCCCAGTGTTGCGGCCCGCATGCCCCCCGCCTCCCCCCCCGCCCAGTACAGCGTTTCGTTGCCCCACAGGGAGCTCCACCGAAGGTACCAGTGCTACCGCCCGCTTGCGTCCCCCCCCACCCAGTACAGCGCTTCGTGGCTCCACAGGGAGCTCCACCGAAGGCCCCAGTGCTACCGCCCGCATGCGTTCCCCCCCGACGATTGCAGCGCTTCGTGGCCCCATAGGGAACTCCACCGAAGAAGATGTTCACATTTGCGGTACTCACAGCTGCATATATATATACATATATATATATATATATATGTAGGAGGAGTCGGCTTGCGGGGGGGGTCGGGCGCGCGGGAGGCGGGCGGAGGCGTCGCCGGCGCCCCGCGCCCCCGGGGGGGCTCCATGTTGGATTTCCCAGGCTGCGCCAAGCGCGCGCACGCGTTACTTGCCCGCGCGCCCACATTCGCGCAAGCGCATCCTAAGAAACTATCATGTGGATCGGAACCGGGCGACAGAGGGCATGGTGCGCCTGTCAAGGCTGCTTTTGGGAGCGATTGCTGCTGGCTCGACACGCGCGATATGCATGTGACGACTTTTGGAGGACGGGCGCTGCGCCGTCCAATCCAACGCGGCAATGGCGCGGTCCGGGGCGCGCGGCCGTCGCGGCACACGGCGGTCGACGTCACCGCATGGGGCGCGCGATCGGCCGCGCAGTATTTGCGGGCCATTCGGCCGACGCTGCCGGGTCGCCCTCAAACAGCCCGCCAGGAATACGCAAATGCGCAATGCGCCAGCGCGCCGCCAGGATATCGCCTTGAAAACAACCTGTTCACTCTGAACGCCGACTGCGCGCCTCGCTGAACCAGCGAAGTCGCGCGGCGCGCCCGCGCCGCGCACCCGCCGCAGTGAACTCAAGGAACAAAAGGCCTCGCTCCATGAGTTCTGGCACCGATTCTGGCCTACTTCCCCGTTCTGGCCGATTCTGGTTCCATCACCGATTCCACCTGTGATTCCGTATTGATTCCGTACTGATTCTTTTGATTCCGCTAGAATCAGGGGTCGCAGTTGTGCCGATTCCGTTTTGATTCTGTACTGATTCCGTACTGATTCCTTCGATTCCCCTGTGCCCCGGAGACCATCAGGCCGCGGCCCGAGCCCCCGCCTCGGTGGCATTGTTTTTCCAGGAGCGCAAAAGAGTTTTGAAGGGGAGGGGGGCGGGGGGGGAGGCGGAGCGATTTTTGGGGCGCATCGGGCGGCCGAGCCACAGATGTCCGGGTCCAGTGCGCACGCCCAACATGGCAGGCGCGGGCGCGCGCGCGAGTTCTCGACCGTCGGCGCATCTGTAAGTTCATGCACCGCCCCGCGCGCCGGAATGGAAACTTGCGCTGCGGTTTCCAATTGAACGCGCGGCCGTCGCAACTGCATCGCATTGCTCAGCGCGCAAAGCGCGCGAGCAGCATGGGGGGCTTTGCGTTCTCGCATTAGAAGTGCGCGGGGCCGAACCGAACGGTCGGCGGCGCCCGCTCCTGCGCCGCGCGCGAGGCCATCGCGTCAGCGCGGGAGGCTACAAGGGCCTGGGCCGTCGCCCTGGGGCGCGGGCACAGCGCGAGGCCTGCGCGGGCCTCTCGCGCCAAACATGCGCAACAAGGTCGGCCCGCCCGCCGGCTGGCGCTCGCGGGCGACGGCGCCAGCGCCGACTGCGAGGCCGACTGGGCCCGGAGGATTCCTGAGAGTCCCGGGAAGGGGCAGCGGGCCGCGATGGGATCGGCGCGGTCGTTGGCGCCCCCCCCGCGCCCGCCCCCCCCTGCAAGCCGACTCCTCCTATATATATATATGTGTGGGTCTTTCGCCAGGCTGTGTGTTTGTTCTTTCTCGCTCTCACTCTCTCTCTCTCTTTCTCGCCATGCCCTGGGAGGGGTAGGGAGAGGAGAAGGAGGAGGCTCGTCGTTTCCTTTCTCCTTCGAGGGGAATCGAGGCCCGAGGGCCTCCCCCTCATCTTTGTCTCTCTCTCTCTCTCTCTGTCCGACTCCTTCTCGCTACCCCTCTCTACCGCTCCCTCTCTCCCACTCTCTCTCTCTCTCTCTCTCTCTCTCTCTCTCTCTCTCTCTCTCTCTCTCTATATATATATATATATATATATATATATATCCCGTTTCTCTTTCCTTTCGGTCGGCTGCTGCAGTTGTCACAATTCTGTGCAGGCGCCAGTTGAAAGAGGAAGGTGAGATTGTTTTTTTATCCTCTGGGGGGTAACGCTCGTTACCCGGGCCTCTCCCCCCCCCCCCCCCCGTAACGGTAACGCTCGTACGCGGGGGGGGTCTCGGTCTTCCCCTCCAACATGCTGGTGCCCGAAGGCATGCGCACTGTGGTGTGGTGGTCGCAGGCGCACTGTGGGCGCTCGCAGGCCATTGCGGCGCTCGCATGCGCGATGCTGGTGCTTGCGGGCTTTGCGCTTGTACTCGAATCGTCGTCGTCGTCGTCGACGGCGCCCGAAAAACGGCCTCCGGAGTCCGACAAAGGCACAAAAACAACGTCGTCGTCGTCGTCGTCGTCGTCCTCGTTGCCGTCGTCGTCGTCGTCGTCGTCGTCGTCGTCGTCGTCGTCGTCGTCGTCGTCGTCGTCGTCGTCGTCGACGGCGCCCGAAAAACGGCCTCCGGAGTCCGAAAAAGGCGAAAAACGTTGTCGTCGTCGTCGTCGTCGTCGTCGCCATCGTCGTCGTCGACGGCGCCCGAAAACGGCCTCCGGAGGGCGAAACAGGCGGCAAACGTCGTCGTCGTCGTCGTCGTCGTCGTCGTCGTCGTCGTCGCTCTATGGCCTTCCCCCCCTAACATGCTGGTGCCCGAAGGCATGCTGTGCTGCTCACAGGTACACTGCGGTTCTCGTGTGCTACCATGGCACACGCAGGCTTGTGCGGGGTGTTCGAGGACGAGTTGCGCTGCTCGCGAACGTTTTCGGTGCCGACACGGTTTGGCATGCTGTTGTATACGCGCGCGTTGTGGCGTTCGCAGGCACGCTGGTGGTTCTCTAGCGCCCGCTCACATGTGTGCCGCCGCGGTCGCCGGTGCTCACACGCATGGCGCCTTGACCGCAGGCGTGGCGCGGTGATCACAGACCGCGATGGCGGGGATAAGGAGGAGGAGGAGGAGGAGGAGGAGGAGGAGGAGGAGGAGGAGGATGGGGAAAGACAGTTTGTCATCCAACTTGCTCGCAGCCTGGAGGTCCCCACATAGCGGGGCTGGCGCGGAATTGCATCGACGCGGCGGCGACCCCAGCGCGGGCGTTCATGGTTGAATGCTGCTAGGGGGGCCCAAGAGGGTGCCTTCCGAGAAAGCATGCCTGCTTCAGTGTCTGTTACTATTACTCCAGCCTCTGACGTGTTCGGAATTCTTGTGTGTATTTGTGTGCCAAGGCGCTTGTGCGGCCTCTGGCGCATTCAGTGCACAGGGCCTTCCCGCGCAAATAAGTATAACAGGATCTCTGATGCTATCTGTTGTCTTGTTGTCGGGCTGGGCCCTGACTGGGGCTCAGACGCGCAAGTTTTCCGAGCCGCGTCAAGCCGCGACGACGACGAGGGCCCTCGTCGTCGTCGTCGTCGTCGACGGCGCCCGAAAAAAACCGCCTCCGCATGCCGAAAAAGACGGGAAAACGTCGTCGTCGTCGTCGTCGTCGTCGTCGTCGTCGTCCTCGTCGACAACGGCGCCCGAAAACGGCCTCCAGAGGCCGAAAAAATATCGAAAAACGTCGTCGTCGTCGACGTCGTTGACGGCGCCCGAAAAACGGCCTCCAGAGGCCGCAAAAGGCGAAAAACGTCGTCGTCGTCGTCGTCGTCGTCGTCGTCGTCGTCGTCGTCGCCGTCGCCGTCGCCGACGTCGTCGTCGTCGTCGTCGTCATCGTCGTCGTCGTCGTCGTCGTCGTCGTCGTCGTTTTCATCGTCGTCGTCGTCGTCGTCGTCGTCGACGGCGCCCGAAAAACGGCCTCCGGAGTCCGAAAAGGCGAAAAACGTCGTCGTCGTCGTCGTCGTCGTCGTCGTCGTCGTCGTCGTCGTCGTCGTCGTCGTCGACGGCGCTCGAAAACGGCCTCCGGAGGCCGAAACAGGCGGCAAACGTCGTCGTCGTCGTCGTCGACCTCGTCGCTCGTCGCTCGTCGATCATCGTCGTCGCGCGCGCGGGCGCGGGCGTGGTGCCGGGACCACGCGGCGGGCTTTGCGCTTGTACTCGAATCGCAAGCCACTGTGGTGCTCTCAGGCAGAGAGTGCTGCTCGCGCGCATACTATGGCGATCGCAGAGCGCCCCTGCCTCGCCATACCCCGCCCAGCCCAAGCGTTACCGTTACCCGGGGGGCACGACCCCCCCCCCCCCCCCCCGGGTAACGAGCGTTATCGGCCAGAATAAAAAAACAATCTCGGTGCAAAAGGAGGGCCAATGCACAGGCAGATCTAGCCCCGGCCAAACCCATTCTATCAGACATGGCCCGAGCAGCATCATTCCTCCAGAGTAGGGTAATGTCACAATCAACCATGACTTTGAGGAGAAGAAAGGAATGCCCGAAGAAGAGGAGGAGGAGAGCAGGATTGATGGAGGCGATGTGACGAGGATCGGGCAGCGAGTCGGGGAGGATCTCTATTCGCCCGATTCGCGTTCGCACGATCCGTTGTTGCTGCCCATGTTATGTCTCGATGCCATTGTTTCTTCGTATCCCCCTCGATCGATCTCCCATTTGTGTGTATTATCCTCTCTCTCGATATCGCTCTCCCTCGATCGCTTGATTCATCCAAGTCTTTGTCTCTCTATGTCTCACTCTCTCTCGTTTTTTTTTTTCTCTCTCTCTCTCTCTCGCTCGCGCTCTCTCTCTCTCTCTCGCTCTCCATCCACCTCCATCCCTGCATTTCTCTGTTTTTCGTTGTCTGGCTGTCTATCTCTCCCTCTCCCTATCTCTCTCTATCCCTCGCTCAACCCTTCAGTGTACAAATACCGACGTATACAATTATACATGCATGTATTTACACAGTCGCTTTCCATACTACGAATGAATTCACACCTACATAGTTCGCAGTGTTGGTATCTCTCTCTCTCTCTCTCTCTCTCTCTCTCGATCGCTCCCTTTATTGTATATATATATATATATATATGTATGGACGCCCTCCCCCACCAAGATCTACCTCATCGTTCTTCTGCATTGTCAACCTCGTACTGGCGTTTCTTCTTCGCTTCGTCGTGTAGGAGGAGGAGGAGAGGAGGAGGAGGAGGAGGAGGAGGAGGAGGAGGAGGAGGAGGAGGAAGAGAAGCAACATCACAATAAAGTATCACACATATAGAACGAGGAGAAGGATTTCATCCGAGAAGGACAACGGAGGAAGGAGGAGGAGGCGGAGGCGGAGGAGGAGGAGGCTCCCTACTGAGAGGTCCCCAAAACACCCAAACAGGAGGAGGCTCCCACCTGAAAGGCGCCCCAAAAACCAAACAAGGTGAGGCTCCCGCCTGAAAGGTCCCCCCAAACACCAATCAGAAGGAGGCTCTCGCCTGAGAGGTCCCAAAACAACCCAAACAGATGGAGGCTCCCGCCTGAGGGGTCCCCCCAACAACCCAAAGAAACCCAACCACCATGCCCCTCATCCCTGTAGCTGACCCCAAAAAACAAAAACAAAGTTCCAGAGGAGATGGCGGCCCTCGTCAATGCATCTCGGGCAGCGGCGTCGGATCTCTCCTGGGACTTTGGGTTTGTTTTGATTTTTGGGGACAGGTGCAGGGATGAGAGGCATGGTGCTTGGATTTCTTTGGGTTTTTTTTTGGGGGGGGCCTCTCAGGCGGGAACCTCCATCTGTTTGGGTTTTTGGGGGACCTGTCAGGCGGGAACCTCCTTCTGTTTGTTTTTTTTGGGGGACCTTCCAGGCGGGAGCCTCATCTTGTTTTTTTTCGGGGAGGGGAACTCTCAAGCGCGAGTTTCCCTTTGTTTCTGGTTTTTGGGGGACCTCTCAGGCGAGAGCCTCGTCTTGTTTGGGTGTTGGGGTGGGGCCCTCAGGCGGGCGGGAGGGGAGAAGGGAGAAGAGGAGGAGGAGGAGGAGGAGGATCAGGATGAGGATCAGGATCAACGAGGGAAGGAGGAGGAGGATGAGGAGGAGGAGGAGGAGGGGGAGGAGGAGGAGCACAAAGAGGATCCCCCCCCACCAACGCCCACATGCAGGCCATCTTCGGACGGGCTCATGCCAACTGCGGAGGAGGGACGGCAACCTCAGAATGATAATACCGGGCGCGGTGCTCTTGAAATGGGTGCAACACCCAGGGTGTAGTCAAAGGTGCAATGCCTATGTAGGGTGTTGATCATAGGGGAGGAGCCACAGCAGGGCGTAATGATCTTGCGTTTAGCTGTAGGAGAGAAGGGCGCAATGCTCGAGGAGGAAGGATGTAATACTCTAAAACGCTGGGCGTAAGGCTCTTCACATGGGCGTAATGCCCAGGGATGGGATTAAGGCGCAACGCCTGCGTTCTTCAGCGTAGCGCTGATTCTCTTTGGGCGTAATGCTCTCCACTTGGGCGTAATGCCCAATGTGCGCATTGAGGCGCAACGCCTGCTTCGAGCCCAGTGCTCAACGGGTACAAGTATATTGTTCCTTTCTCCTGATCCACAATATTCAACTCTTCCTTGCTTGTCTCCCGCCCCTCCCTCATCGTTGCGTTGGGTCCGATGCGTCCTCCCCCACCCCCGCCCGCGAGACCTTGGATTCTTTCGGCCAGACGAGAGCCGCGTGGGGGGGTGGGGGGCACGCCCGCCCGTTTGTGCCGCCAGGGTTCCACAATCAGCGCACGCGCACAAACGCACGCGCGCACGCATGCGCACGCGCGCACTTCTATTTTCATCAGCCAGAAGGACACCCCGTTGCAACGCGGCACGGACACTGCGCACAAAAAAAACACCCTGGCCGAGTTGCTTGCGTCATGCGTAGTTGATGGAAAAACCTGCTCCGAAGAGGGGGGAAGGCCGCCTCGTCAAGAAGACGCACGTGAAGCAGTCCACGGAGAAGAAGACGAATACCCCGTGCGCGAGGCACGGGACGAAGACAGTGAAACTTCGAAAGGAGAGAATTATAGTCAGCAGGACTCTGAAGGGTCTGCACAGGGCGAGCGACGAAAGCATCGTGGACATATTCATCGGTGACGGCACCCTACAGGACATGACTGGTTGGCAGTGCCCCTTCGGCAAGGCGCCCTCGGGCCTCTGACTCTCGTTGAAGGGCGGGGGGGCGGTGCAGATGCCGCGCGAAGACATGTCAAAAGCCGGCCCTACCGCACAGCGGGCGCATGATCTTCAAGGTCGGCAGTGGACCGAGACAGACTCCTCTCCAGGACCAGGCGGCGGCGCTGCACTGCGCCATCCCCGATGCCCCCCAGCCCTTGGCCCATTGCCTGACGGGCTTCAACCACGAGGCGATCGGGGATATCTGCCGCGCGAACGACATGGCCCGCAATCTCCACGCGCATGAGGTGGAGAAAGCCCATCAAGTTCGGCAGCGCCCCCGGCAACAAGTCGCGGTGCGACGTCGAGGCGGGCGAGGTTGACCTCAGGAAGAACGTCACTGACGACGGATGCCCGCCGGCCCACGATGCCGCTTCGACTTGGGAGCAATGGGGTGGCGCCCAGAAGCGGGGGGCCCCGCGCGCGCTCATCCGGGCGCGTCTGAACCCAAAGCAGACCGCGTCTCGGGCGCCAGGGCCAGGCCCCAGCAGGAGGAAGGAGTGGGAGAAGTTTGTGCAGAAGCACCTCCAGAACCGCAACGCCATCCTCCACACTGACGGCGCCCGCGCCTACGAGCTCAAGGTTCCCGGGGTGATGCATGACCACGTGGTTCATATGAAGAAGAAGAAGCTGAAGGACAGGAGCGGGAAGCCAGTCATGCGCAACGGTAAGTTCGCGTGGATCCTTCCGAAGTACGTCAAGGAGTTCAATCACAACATTCCAGGAACGAAGAGGAAGTTGAAGTGCCTGGGGGCCACGCAGGTAGTCGACCGCTTCTGGCAGCTCCTGCGCAGATGCCTCAAGTGTCGGTCTGGGGCAGTCGGCAGCGCGTCCTTGCGCCACCGTGCGCGGTCTGCTCAATGGGCCCGCTGTCATCGGGCAGACGATGTCCGGTCCAAGACGGTGGAGATGCTGAAGCACCCGAACAAATGAGCGCGCCTTTTCGGGAGTGCATCGGCTCCGCCCGCGGGCGGGCGGCGACCCAGACTGCTGGCGCCATCGCGGGGCGCTGGCGTCTGTGATGTTTACTGAGGGGGGCCGCTGTTGCGAGCCATTTGCCCGCGCCGACGCAGGCTTCGGCGATGCCAGATCTGCGCCAAGGGGGAGTGCGATCGGTTTCGGAAGCATCGAAAACAGTAGCGTGATCGCCCCCCGTCGCCGCCCTTCGCGACGCCAGCTGCGGCGTTGCGACGTGCGTTCCTGAGGGGGTGCGTTCCTGAGGGGGGGCCTGTCCGCGTCAGGCGAGTTATTCAATCTTGTTGCAGCATTGATGTAGATCTTGGTGTGGGGGGGGGGGGGGGCGAGCATACACACACATATATGTGTGTATATATATATACACATATATATGTCATGTGTGTATATATGTATCTCTGTGCACGCGTGCGCTGTATGTATCGGCGCCCTTCACGAAGGCGCCCAGTGGGGCGAGCACCGTCTGGGCTCCTGTGATATAGTTACCCTTTTGTTGTATTGTGGAACTTCGGACATCCTGGTGTTGCGAGTGCGTGAGTGTCTCTTGTTCCAGTGGGGCTGCCGCGCGGTTCGGCCACAGCGCTCGGGCGGGCGCGTGGAGGGGGGGCGGGCGCCGGCGGGGTGGTCCATTGCACGCTTCGCCCCCGACTTCGCATTTGGCTACATGTCTTGCCTGAAAGGCCAGAAACACAGAGACTTGGTCATAATCATGAGCGCATCTGGGGTTCGACGCGTCGGTCGGGGAGTCACTGCTATTGTTTCACAGAGGGCAAAATGGCCCGACACAATTACCGCTGCAAGCGCGATGGTGAATTTTGTAAGCATACCTATATACATACATATATATATATATACACATCGGTCCATGTATGTATGTATACATACATGTGCGTCTCTTTCTCTCCAGTTTTTTTTTTTTTTTTTTTTTTTTTTTTTTTTTTTTTTTTTTTTTTTTTTTTTTTTTTTTTTTTTTTTTTTTTTTTTTAAAAAAAAAAATGTCTCTCTTTCTCTCTCTCTCTCTCTTTCTCCCTCTCTCTATGCATATATATATATATATCACTCGATCTGCATGTGAATACAAACTTGCAAGCGTTGGTGTTAATTCTTGCTTTCCCTCTCCCACCCCCCTCTTTCTAACACTCTCCCCTACCTCTCTTTCTCTCTTCGTGTATTGTGTTTATGTTGCCTTCGTTCGCCACTGTGCTCTTGCTCGCGGCTGCGTTCCGTCGCCCACCCCGGCACCTCTGAGGCTGGGGCCGTCGTGGCCAATCTGCTGCGGGCCAAGAAGCTTGGTCAGGCGCGCTGCGGTCATTAGGAAGGGCTCCCAACTCTTCCCTTCCCGTCGTTCGCCTGTAAGTTATCGTTTTCTCTCGCTCGCTCGCTCGCTCGCTCTCTCTCTCTCTCTCGTTCATTCTTTCTCTCTTCACATATACATATACGTATATACTCCCACCGTATGCGATTCTGAGACACTCGGTGCAGGAACCGCTTGCGAGTTCCGCCACTGGGACTTTCGGTGAAACTCCTTATGGGGCCACGAAGTGCTGTACTGGGCGGGGAGCAGAAGCACGGATAGGGAGGAGGTTGGCGGGGGAACGCGGGGCGCCGTCTCTTCAAAACGAAGGCCCAACACCACAGGATGGTTGGGAGCCAAAAAAGGATCAATTTCGGAGACCAACTTGTTGGCGAACAGATTGGCTTGCCCTGCGGACATACCGACACGCCTCGTGGCGCGACAAGGACGATTTATTCAGATGGAGGGGTGGGGGGCATCGGGAAGAGGATGAGATGGTGGAGCGGGATGGCGATGCGGAATGAGAGGCCTTGAGGACCATCTTGCTGGTGTCTATCTGGGGAAGACGACTCGCGCCTTCCCAGTCTGACCGAGGTAGATGGTGCCAGATGTTCGCGCCGCATCGAGACGATGTGGCGTGATCCAGTGTTCGATCTTCTCCTTCCCGATGTCGCGGGTGCATCGGCGATGCGTCGGCGAAGCGGTGCGAAGTTCCGACCCCATATATTCCTTGTAAGCCGAACTATGCGTAAGCACAGTGGAAGATGTTGCGTAGGCCGAGAGGAGGAGGAGGAGGAGGAGGAAATCACAAATGCATTACTGATGCTGCAATACTTCCTCCAGTCTCAAGCCCGCTCCTCATGAGTTCACTCAAGTGTTTCCGCTCGCTGTGGTGAGCACGCCCTAGAAGTGTGAAGAGGACCCCAATGGACGTGCATGGCGAGAATGTATCCTTCGATCCTCAAGCAGTGCTTGCATCTAGGGTTTGCCTGTTCGTCTTCTACGTAACTGGGCCTGCGGGCCTCTCCGGCCGCCATGTGGCCGCCGTCGCCGCCACGTCGCCGCCCGTCGCCTGGGCCTGCGGGCCGCTCGGGTCGCCATGTGGGTTTCCATGTGGTCGCTAAGTGGTGCTATAAAGCGCTGCACGCTGCATTATAGCACCACTTAGCTATCACAGTTTCGAGTGCACCATATCAAAATTGCCCCGCCAATGATGCTAGAACACACTGCCTGGGTCCACGCTGGCTAACATGTTGAAGTGCGCGGCAACGATCATGGTGAGATCCGTCAATGAGAGGTTGCCCAGCATGTCCGGTCTGTCACGGAACCCCTCCATATAGTTGGCACAAGCTCCCGGAATGATGTGTTCATCGGAAGGGAGAGGGACAGAGAGGACATCAAAACGATGTTGAGAACGAGTCCGACCCGATCCGTGCGCATGCTGAGGACATCAACAGCAAGATTGCACCATCGGAAGGGTGTCTTGGGCAAACAAAACATCCATCTTGGTCGTTGCCAGGGCTTTCACACAATTCAGCGTCATGTCCACGGCCGTGTCCAAGGCACGGAGTTGAGCATCCTCACGTCCCTCGAGTTCCCCGCGCTGCGGATTCCAAGCGATCTCCCAGAGCTATACCCTCTGACCCGAGCTCTTACCAGTTTGAAACATATCCCTATCCCTATGTTTGACATCACCTCACCTCGATGCCGATCTTAAGGATTCCCTCAGTTTCTGAGGGCCTATCCCTAAGATTGTCCTCGCTTTTTGCTCGCCCATCTTAGGGATAGGGATACGTTCGAGGCTGGTTAAGCTCCCCAATCCCTGGGCGCTACTGGGCGCTTCGTGCTCTCCGGCCGTAACCTTCTCCGAGCCCTCGGGGGCGCGGCTCGGAGTCCGAGCAACCACAGCATCCCAGGAGCCCCGACGAGCCCCCAAGAAGCTGCAGCAGGGAGGAGAAGGTGGATGATGTAGTCAGTGAGGCCGCTGCTTCCAGAAGTTTTTTTTGTTTTCAGCGAGGCCCAGTGGCGAGGCCCAGTCGCGAGGCGCCCAGGGGGGCGGGGAGGAAGCCGTGGGGCAGCCACCCTCCCGGCGGTCCCGCCGCCCGGCGCGCCAGGGGCCGATGCTGCAGGACGCGCCGCGGGGAGGGGCGCGACGGGGGGCGAGGCGGGCCCGCCCAGCGCCTGAGGGCCCTCGCCTCCTCGTGGCATTGGGGGCTCGGCTCGACCCCTCCGATCCCATTCGCTTCGGCGTCGACGGCTTCCGATTCTCCGGCTCGACTCGACTTTCGATGCCGATCGGGATTCCGATTCATCGAGGCGGCCTCTGTTCTTCTGCCGAGTTCAGCCGATTCGACTTCTCCCGACTTGGCTGCCGACATCCGCCGATCCGATCAGTTTCGATCGCCGATTCGACTCATCGATCCGATTCTGAGCTCTCCGGCCCACTCCGCCCACCCACTCCTGGACGTGTTTCTTCGGGGAGCCCTATCTCTGACGTCAGTGAGCATGGTTGCAGGTGGGTCTTTTCTCAGCGGAGGGGGTGACGGGAGGCATGTTGAAATGAGGGGGAGGGCGTGAGGAGAAGATCGGATGGAGAGGTTAGGGAGATGATGCGGAGGAAGAAGGAACAATTCGATAAGAGTGATGACAAGGAGAAAGGGGATCAGCAAGAGGTGGAGTAGGATGTGGACGATGATCAGAGGGAGGAGGAACATAATGAGGATGAGCAGCAGCAGGAGCATCAGGAGTAGAGGGGGAGTGGGTGGATCAGCAGCAGCATGACGGTGGAGAAAGAGGCGGCGGAGGAGTCAGAGGGGGTCGGATGAGTAGGATATACAGAGGCAGGAGATACGTGGAGAATGAGCAGGATGTCGAGTATTACGACAAGCGGAACAGGTATGGAGGGAGGAGGAGGAGGAGGAGCAGGAGGGATGGAGGAGGAGGAGGAGGAGGAGGAGGAGGAGGAGGAGGAGGAGGAGGAGGAGGAGGGATGAGGAGGTGAAAGTGGAGAAGGGATGAGTGTGGAGGCAGGGAGAATGAGGAGGAGAATGAGGAGGAATATGGATCAGTAGTCGCAAGTTGCTCAGCCAATATGCCGATCAGAAGAGGATTGGTATTTTTTTTGACAAGCAGCCGCTTCTCAGGAAGTTTCTTTCGCACATGGCACATCGAAGAATGGGGCCAGGGGGCAGTCGTACAAAGCCCTTTGCGCAAAGTCCACAATCGTTGCCCCCCCCCCCCCCCCGGAACCTCAAGGTGGATCTTTTGTTTCTTCGTGGCATCGCTTGGACGTGTGCCTTTTTTCTCGGCGAGTGCCTTTGAGGAGCATCCTGGATCATCCTGCGTCAGTAGAAGCGCACGAGGCCGCAAAACGCACGGGCAATGGACGTCTGAGCATTGGCAAGTCTGCTTCTTCCTCGGAGCAGCAGTGGCTATTCTCTAGGGCGTGGTGCAGACTGCGTGCCAACGGCAGGTTGTTGCACGCCGGGTGCCCCAGCTCGCCTGCCCCCGGGCCTCTTTTTGGACAGCTAGGCTGGGCCACAGCGCGCGCTGTGCCCCCCCCCCCCCCTCGCCGCCCCCCCCCCTCCCCCCCGCCCCCTCCGCCCCCTCGACCCCTCCCCCCCCCCCCCTCCCCTCCCTCCCTCCCCCCCCCCCCTCCCCTCCCCCCACCCCTCCCCCCCATGACGTAGCTCTTCCCCCCCGTGCGCCCCCGACACTGCCTGCCCAGTGCCCTCCCCCGGCCCCTTATGGAACATATCGCTATCTCTATGCTCGGCATGACCTCACTGCGCTGCCGATCTTAAGCGTCCACCCCGTTTCTGAGGGCCTATCCTTGCGATTGTCATCGGCTCGGGCTTGCCGATCTTGGGGATAGGAATGTGTCCGGGGCTGGGTGTTGCCGCCGCGAGCTCAAAACATATTGTCCTTCCTCCCGAGTGCGGTGGCCGCTTCTCGCTCTGGGCGCCCTCCAGCGGGGGCCCTCTGCGCTTTTTTTGAGGGCCTTGGGTGGCGGGCGACCCAGGTGGGCACCTGTCAGCGCAGGGCCTGCATCCAGATCTGCCCTGGCTCGTCTGCACTCACCCCCAGCGCACTTGCATTCACCTCCTCCTCCTCCTCCTCCTCCTCCTCCTCCTCCTCCTCCCTCCTCGTCCTCCTCCCTCCTCCCGCTCCTCCTCCTCCTCCTCCTCCTCCTCCTCCTCCTCCTCCCTCCCTCCCTCCCTCCCTCCCTCCCTCTCCTGCCTCCTCCCGCTTCTCTCCTCCTCCTCCTCCTCCTCCTTCTCCTCCTCCCCTCCTCCCCTCTTCCTGCTCCTCCCTCCCCCCTCCGCCTCCTCCTCCTCCTCCTCTCCTCCCTCCCTCCCTCCCTCCCTCCCCTCCCTCCCTCCCTCCCTCCTCCTTCTCCTCATCCTCCTCCTCCTCTTCCTCCGCTCCTGCCCTTTGGACGCCAGGGACAGTGTCACAGGCAAATGGGGGCAAGGGGCGCGCCGATGTCCTCGCTTGGCCACGCCCCTGTCTGGGGGGCCCTGGGCTCCGCAGACTGGGGCAGCGTAAACGGGGGCATACCCTGAGATCCTGGCGTTGCAATTTGTTCACAAGGGGCGCTTTCGCCCCGTTTCGGGCCCGGGGACCTTCACAGATCGATCCAGCTCGAAACATGATGGTGTCCGGGGCTCCGGTCGTGCTTCCCTGCGATGTCGTATTTTTTGTTCGCCGCGCCGGACTTCAGAGCCCCCGTTTGGCCGTGCCCCCGTCGGGGGGCCCCGGCCTGCGCTTCCTCCTGCCGTCTGCCCCCGCCTACGTCGCCCTCGGGCGCTCGGCGCTGCGCCGCCCGGCCCGTTTGCTGCAGGACGCGGCGAACCTGGTGAAGGTGGCCAAGGAGCGCTGCTCTGGGCTGGCGGTGCTTCGGCTCCCGGCCCCTCCCAATCTCGGGGGTGGACAGACCTCCTACCCTGACACGTCGACTAAGGAATTGGCCGTTTTCGGATCGCGAGAGGGCGCGGCCGTATTTTTGCGGGTACAGGTCCGTCGGTTTCGGTCCCAGGCCGTTTTCACTAAGGGGAGGTCTACTAAAGGGAGGTTTGTTTTCCGTCGGGCAGGTCCCGCTACAGGAGGGACATTCAAGAGCGGTCAAAAGATGGTCTGGGGTCGATTGCGGCCCGCCTCCCCGGGAGCGGCTGCGGATGGAGCGCACCCGAGCTGGATCGCATCGCGAAATGGGATCGGATCGGAAGCGAACCCGATCGCCAACAAAGCAGCCCAGACCGACTCGAAATCGAGTCGCCGCGGCTGCCTCCGACTGGCCCTATCCGATGCCGGTGCATCGATCGAATCAAGTCGGAACCGCTGCCCCAGCTGACGAATCGACGAATCGCACCGAATCGGATGAGTGGCTGCCCTGCTTGACGGTGTTGTGTTCAGGCGGGATTGCGACTGTAGAGGCGTCCTAGATGGGGTCCGAGTGGTTGGGGTCGGAGGATCGCGACGCATCGCCGATGCATCGGGAATGCATCGGCGACGTTGGCGGTGCATCGGCGCCATCGGCGTGGGGAAAAATCTGTCTCCACATCGACGCATCGCAGATGCATCGGCGATGCAGCGCGATCCTCCAACCCCATCGACTCGGACGCCTGCTCGGGAGTCCTAGAGCCAGCCTGGCTCACGACCTGGAGGGGGGGTGCTCTTGGGGTGGGTGGGATGCATCAGCGCGGGCACTGATGTCAGAGATGCGGTACGGCGCATAGCGGTGGTTCAAAGCACGAGTGTAACGATTCGATGCGTGAGAGGAATTGCCGTTGGGCGTCCATGCCGGAACACATGATCACTAGCCCATCAGCCTATCCAACAATAATCACCAGGCGAGTCGCCCTGATCAGGGATGTGTGCGGTAGCAAGTCACGGGAGCCTTGTGTACCCACTGAATTCCGCCTTTAGCGTCGATTGAGCGTCTGCGAGTCGATATATATATATATATATATATATTTAAATATATATATATATATATATATATACATATATATAGCGCCGATTTAGCGTCGGTTAGCGTCGATTCAGCGTCGATTAGCGTCGATCTAGCGTTGATTCGCAAGAGCCGACAAGATGGTATGGGAGGCTCCAATGAGTTGCCACAGAAGATGTGTAGTATTATGCATTCACCCAGAGCCTATTGGAGGCGTCGTTGTACCCTCTTTGGGCCATTTTGGATGTCTGTGGGGCTCGCTTGGTGTCCTCTTGGGGCCCCCTTGGGGCTCTCTTGAAGCCGCCCGCAGAGGCCTTGCGGGGCCTCCTGGAGGCCATCGATTCGGAAAGGGGGCAGCGCTTATTATCGAAGAAGAAACAACAGCATAAACAGAAGCTTTTGGAGTTCCGCGCGGATCCAAGAAGTCCGCGCGGAGCGCCACACGTTTATGTGTATGCCTTGTTCTTCTTCTGGATGAGCGCCACCTCCTCGGAGGCCGAACAGTCATCTCTTGGGGCCCTCTTGGGTCGGCCGTATTCGGCCCCTCTTGGGCCATCTTGGAGCCATCTTCAGGTCTGCAAAGCCCAGCGGGAGCAACCATGCGAGAAGGCAAACAACACTGCAACCCAACAATAGGTTTGAACGATGTTGGCTTCCTGGGGGCCTCCCTGGGAGGCTCGAAGGACACTTGGAGCCGTCCTTGGGCGGTCCTGAGGGCTCCCGCAGGCATGTTGGAGGCTATCTTGAATCATCGTGGGCTGTCTTCAGCGATCTCAGAGGCCATCTTCTGCTACCTGGGACCCCCTTGGCGCCACCTGGAGCAATCCTCGACGCTCCCGCCCCTCGCAGAACGCCCCTTCCGGACCCACGGGGGGAGGACAGGGCAATGGGACCCCCCCCCCCCCCGAGGGGGAGGAATGGGGGAAGGGGGATGGCGGAACGAGCTCGCCAGACCACTCGCGTTCAGAGCGTTCGAGGAAGTGAAGCGACGCTCATGTTGAAACAGTTGGTAAGGATGCATTGGGCAAGCAAGGATGCAAGGGCAGCCGTGATGAAGCAGTGCATCTGTACAATGCCTCCGCTTCCTTGCTCTTCCTTGCTCGCCCCCTTCTGCCCCCGTACTCGCCCCCTCTTCCTTCCTTGCTGCCGTTTTTGTTTCGACCCACTCCTCTTGTCCAAGGGTTGTCAATAGTTGTCTTATCTCTCTCGCTCTCTCCCTCTCTCTGTCTGCATGTCTGCATGTCTCTGTCTGCGTCTGTCTGCCCCTCGCGCTTCCCATCTCTCTCTCTCTCTCGATGTTTCCTGTGTGTGTGTGGAGTTGTGTGTATACCCGGGTGAGTGCGGCACATCCGCCGTTGTGCCAGCGACGCGCTCTGTGTGGCGACCATTCGGGCACCGCCCAGACAGCCGTAACATCTTACATGCATCGCCTCCCTCTCTTGCAGAGCTTATATTGAAATACCTTTCGCCGTCAAGAGTTTGGCATCGCTCGGACGTGTGCATTTTTTCTCGGCGAGAACCATCGAGGACCATCTTGGACCATCGAGCTAAACAAACACGCACGAAACCGACAAATGCACAAGAAATGGACGTCCGAGCGACGGCAAGTTCTTGCAGAGCATCTATTGATATACCTTCCGCCGTCAGGAGGCTATCCTCGGCCATTTCGGACCCCTCCGGAGACCCTCGTGAGCCCTCGTGGGCCTCTTCGATCCTCGATCCCTCCTCGATCTCTCCTCCTCGATCCTCGATGACTTCTCCCCTGCCTCGATGTCTAGATTCCTTTCGGGGTTTTAGGCGGACCAGACAGGTCTATACGTCTGGAGGGCTATTTGTTAGCACTCTGGAAGGTCAGGGATGGGGGGGCCCCTCTTGGGGGGCGGGGCTCACGGTGGACCCTTGGGGCCTTCGAAGGCAGCCAGCGGAGCGACCTTCGACCGAAGAGCGTGGACAGCGGGAGACCATGACAAGCACTGGTGGCACCAGTGTTTTGGGCCTGTCGATGGCCTCCCAGAGAGGGTCTGGGGCGCACACTGTGTGTCCTCTCGGAGGCCCCTCGGGATCGATTCGGCGCTCCTTCAGAGAGTTGCCGGGGGCCCGCTGCAGCAACGCTGTGCCATTTTGGGGCCGTCCGGGGCCGCTCGGAGAGCCTCGGGGAGCGCCACGGAGGCGTCGGGTCGTCGAGGAAGCTTCGGGAGCGGGGGCGGTCCATGCGACAGCGCGTCGAGACGGGTGGTATTGTTTTTTTTATGTTGTTGTTTTGTTGTTGTTGTTGTTGTTGTTGCTGTTGTTGTTGTTGATGTTGTTGTTGTTGATGTTGTGTTGGTTGTTGTGTTTGTTGTTGTTGCTGTTGCTGTTGCTGTTGTTGTTGTTGTTGTTGTTGTTGTTGCCGTTGCCGTTGCTGGTGTTGTTGCTGTTGTTGCTGTTGTTGCTGTTGTTGCTGTTGCTGTTGCTGTTGCTGTTGTTGTTGGTGTTGTTGTTGTTGTTGTTGTTGTTGTTGTTGTTGTTATTGGTATTGTTGTTGTCGGTGTTGTTGTTGTTGTTGTTGTTGTTGTTGTTGTTGTTGTTGTTGTTGTTGTTGTTGTGGTTGTTGTTTTGTTGTTGTTTACGTATAGAGACCCTATCAAACAGCACGTGGTAGTCTATCACGCCTTAACGTGCCAGGGGGCATGATGGCGTATCTCACCCTATCTCTACCAAGCCACCCCTCTGATGCTTCCCCCCTGCTCCGCTCCAGTATGTCCGAGGAGTGCTTCTCTCATCTGCCATCACGGCTGCACGACGATGCAATTATCCTTCCCCTCGGCACCCTCGCCTGCGTCTCCCTCCCTTCCCGCGTCCGCCCCTCAGTCCGCCCATCCTTTCCCCCCCCCTCTTCCCTCTGCAAGTCCCCTTCGCTCCCTTCCCTCTCCGCCCCCCCCACCCCTGACCCTCCAGAGTGCTAACAAATAGCCCTCCAGACCTATAGACCTGTCTGGGCTGCCTACAAAGACCCGACAGGAATTTAGACATCGAGGCGGGCGAGGAGGAGTCATCGAGGATCGAGGATCGAGGATCGAGGAGGAGAGCTCGAGGAGCAGGGATCGAGGATCGAGGATGGAGGAGGAAGAGGTTGTGGAGGAGGAGGCCTCGACGATCGAGGAACCCGCCCCGCCCTGCCAGGAGCAGCGCCTGAAGTTCTCCCTGGCGCTGCCCGCCGGCGCCCTCCCGGCACCTCCCGGCACGCCTCGCCGCCGGCAGGCCGATGGCCGCCCTTTCGGAGGGGGGGGGCGGCGGCGCAAGGACGGGGCCCCGGAGGCAAGCGTTAAGTCGGGCCTGTCCCCCTACAGGGGAGTTTCGACGAAAGATTATCAATACACCAAAAATGATGAAAGATAGTCCAAGAATAGTCTGTGGACTTTTTTTGAGTATGTGTTGACCTTTTTGGTGTATTTTGGGGGTATTTGTTTTCCGTCGAAAATCCCCCCTGTAGGGGGACACGCCCGACATAACCATAGGCCCACCAGAGAATGTTCTAAGAACCCTTCGTGATCTGCGCGAGGTTTTCTCAGAACATTTCTGGCCGAGGCTGCTGTTCTGTTTTCGCTTCTCGGGCGTCCTGCTTTCACACACATCGGGTGTTTGCGGACCGCTGTGTTTGTGGTCCTGGGAGCATTTTTGGCTTCTGAGAACATCTCGCGGTAGGCCTATATGAATGCCGGGGCGGTCGGTCCCTGCTCAATGGAGGGGCGCGGGGGGCCCTCCGGGCGCGGGGGGGGGTCCAAGCAGTGCGGGCACAGTGGCTGTTCTCGGTGCGTCGGAGGAGGAAGAGGTACCGACATTGCTACCCCTCGCCCGTTTTCGTGAGCCTTGAGACGGGGGACAATGCAAACGGGGGTCAGCCAGGGCACCGGATCTTTCGGATCATGCGAAGATCCCCTCTGGCTGACCCGGGTTTGCGAGCCGCTCGTGGCCGCGAGGTGGCCTTGCCTATTGGCTGACCCGGGTTTGCGAAGACCTGCGTTGCAGCTTTTTTTCCTGCGTTGCAGTTTTTTGGTTTCCTGCTGACCTGGGTCTGGATTGACCCGGGTCAGAAGATCCCCGACGTTTTGCCACCCTCCTCGGGCCTCCTGGGAGGCCCTCGTCGCCACCGCTGCATTCGCGTCGAAGTCCTGGTCAGAACGCGCCCCGGGAGTGGTCCGGGGAGTCGCGGCGTGTATTGGTACCGTTTGGCTTCCCCAGCGTGGAGTCTGTCTCCTTCGAAGAAGAGAAGATGGCGAGGTAAGGACCGCTTTGGGCTCAGGAGCGGCTCGGTTCCTAAAGTTTCTGTCGTGAAACCTGTTCGTGGCCTAGGCTCGTTGGTCATCCAAGCCCTGTTGTTCCTTATTACCCCTTCCTTCACGTAGCACGAGGACTTGCAGATTTTCGGAGATCCGCGCGGGCTTCTTGCTTCGGTGCTGGACACCCCTGGCCGCGCCTCTGGCGCCGTCCCTGGCGCGCCTCGCGCGCCAGTGAGGGGGGGGGCCAGCGCCGATCCAAGAAATCCTCTCGCAGCTTCGAAAGTGTATGTTTTTTTGTTTGTGCTTCTACTCCTATCCTGAGGGCCCCATCTCTCTGTGCCCAATCCTCTGAATCGCCGGGGGTTGGGGGGGACGCGAGCCCCAAGAAGGAACCGGCGGATGGCACAACGCTCTTCGACCAGCTGCACGAGGTGGGCGTTTTGTCTGCACTCCGCGAGGTTTTTTTTGCGGTCTTCGGCCTCGGGGTGCCCTCGCGAGGCCCCAGAAAAAGGGGTCCAGCGAGGGCGGCCAGCGCTGGTGCCCAAGAAGCTGCTCGGGATGAAGAGAGAGTCCCCTGGAAGGGGTCCAGACCACTGGGAAGCCAAGTTGCGAGAAAGGGACGGCGTCGGAGATCCAGGGAGGTGGACGTTTTCTGACGTTCTCGCTGGTGCCCGGAGTTTCTGTGCCTGCCTCGGATGTGCCCTCTCCAGCAGACGGGGCCTCGCAGGGAGCGTTCTGGAGGGGGGGGGTGCTCGAGCCGTCCAAGATGGCCGCCGCCTCGCCGAAGACCCGTGCCATGGCCCGAACGCCGAGCGACCCTTCGCCCGAGTGACCTTTCGTGTGCGGCCTTCTGGACCGCGCGGGGGGGGTGGGGGGCACGCCCAAAAATAGGTAAAACACATAGTCTGGGGACGATTTTTAGGGGAATTCTTGAATTGTTGTTGAGCCTGTTTCGAGTATGTTCTACTGTTCGTCCAAGATCCCCCCTGGAGGACATGCCCGACCTGAGGCAAAAGCCCAAGCACGTACGCCGATGCGGTCGCCGCGCGAGCAGCGATCGGCAGGCCGCGCCGGCTGCACGGCCACGTCTTGCCCAGCCGCGTTGTTTCCGTGCGTGCAGCCGACTCGAGGATGGCGGCTGTGATGCCAGCGCTTATGGGGACGAGAATGACAATGAGGAGGAGGAGGCGGAGGAGGAGCAGGAGGAGGAGGAGGAGGAGGAGGAGGAGGGGAGGAGGAGGAGGAGGAGGAGGGAGGAGGATGAGGGGATGGGAGGAGGATGAGGAGGAGGAGGAGAGGAGGAGAGGAGGAGGGAGGAGGGGGAGGAGGAGATTGTTGGGAACGAGGCTCACGATAATGTGGATGCTGCTGCCGATGGTGTGGTGCTGATGCCGAGTGTGATTGTGATGGCGACGGGTGGCAGGGACGGCGATGGTGTTGATCATGATGGTAATGCCCGTCATGGGAGGGGGGCATGGCCACGCAGAGAGAAGGCAGATCGCCGACACCCGAAAGCAGATCTCGATGACCCGTCGTCGACCATCATCCAGAGATCCAGCGTTCCTCCCCGCAGGCGGCCTCGTGGGAGAAGGAGGAGGAGGAGGAGAAGGGAGGAGGAGGAGGAGGAGGGAGGAGAAGGAGAGGAGGAGGCGGAGGAGGGAGGCGGAAGAGGGGAGGAGAAGGAGGGGTAGGAGGAGGAGGAGGAGGAGGAGGAGGAGGAGGAGGAGGAGGAGGAGGAGGAGGACGAGGGGGGGGAGGAGGAGGAGGGAGGAGGAGGGGACGGAGGAGAAGGCGAGGAGGAGGAGGAGGAGGAGGAGGAGGAGGAGGAGGAGGAGGAGGAGGAGGAGGAGGAGGAGGATGTGGAGGAGGAGCAGGACAGGAGGAGGTCCATCTCCCGGGAGCGCCCGCAGGCGGCGGCCTCGCGGGCGCGGCCCCCGGCCGCGGCGGCATGCGCGCGGCACCCCGCGCGCCACCCCGCGCGGCCCGTGCGCCGCGGGGGCGCTGCGCTCGCGTTCTTGTGAGCGGGGGGCAAAAAGTCAGAGGAGGAGCACTCTCGGGCCGGACGAAAGGGGGGGATTGGGGAAGGGGGGGTTACGACATCTGCTGCCTGCAGCTGGTTTCGGCCCCGCCGCCGGGCCCATTCCTCGATGCATGGGCGCCTCCCGGCGCCGGGAGGCGCCGGGAACATCGGCGACGTGAGCTGAGTATCAAACCCCCCCTTTTGCAATCCCCCCTTTTTGCCCGAACCGAGAGGAGCACTCGGGGGCGAGCACGCAGACCCCCCCTGGCGTGGTGAAAAGAATACGACGGGAGCGTTTTCGCCATTTTCGGCCTCCGGGAGCCCTCTCTGTGCCTCGGGAGACGCGTCACGCAGGAAAGACTCGGGATGAGAGACCGGTCCCGGGGAAGGGGTCCAGACCTCCGGGGGTCGACGTTGTGCAAAAAGGTCACGACGTCGGGGATTTGGACACAAGGATCGGCGTCGAGCGAGCGGGGAAGTGAGAAGGAGAAGCCCTTCTCTGAAGGCGGCGGGGTTTCCCACACGCCCTCGCGCCTTCTAAGATTCTGCGTCTCGGGGTGAGGCTTAGATAACTTCTCCGAAGGCCGGGGACTCCCGAGCCTCTTGCGAAGGCCCGCCCCTTCTCATTTCCCCCCATAATCACCGCCGAATAACCAACGTTGGAAAATGTACTGATTCCGCTGCCCCTCAAGGCTCATATCGATTCCTCGTTTCCTCCAGTTCGATTCCAATCGATTTTGATGGTTTTCCCGATTTCGATGGTTCGCTTCCTTGAAAGAATCAGAGGAGGAAAGGGTACCCCACCTTTCGTAATGCAAGGGAGGGGGTCACAACCCTCCCACAGGGGCAGTTTGAGACACCCCCCAGACTGGCCATGAACAGGCGGCTCTATGCCCAGACCCCATCTTTTCTATTATGGAATCCGGGGTGCCGATTCCGCTGCCCTTCAGGGCTCACTTCGATTCCTCCGAGCCGAATCAGTTCGATGTCCATGGCTTCCGACTCCTGTTCCATCCGACTTCGGATTCCGATGTGGAATCCGATGTTTTGCATTGGAGGCCTTACCAGCCTGCCGATTTCCGCCGATTCGACTCCTCCTGAGATGGCTGCCGATTTCTGCCGATCCAATTCATTTCGATCGCCGATCCGACTTATCGATTCGATTCCCCTTGCTTCGTTTCTTCTTTCTTGGGCCTCCTGGGTGGCCCTTGTCGCTACCGCTGGAATCACCGTGGAACTCTGGTCAGAACGCACCCCTGGTCACAGAGATTCTCGACTCCTCCTCGCCCACATGTGTTCTCATCCTGGCTCCGCCTCCTCCTCCTCCTCCTCCTCCTCCTCCTCCTCCTCCTCCTCCTCCTCCTCCTCCTCCTCCGCCCCCCCTCCTCCCCCTCCTCCCCCCCTCCTCCCCCTCCTCCGCCCCAGGAGCCCAGCAGCAGCAGCAGCGAGGCCGACTCCCAGGACAGCGACGACCCGCCGCCCCGCCTCGGCAGCCAGGTGGGGGGGGGGGGGCGCCGGAGCCAGCCGCTGCCGCCGGGCGGTCTCGGTCGCCCCGCCCGCCCGCCTCCAGAAGGGGGGGGCAGGGGGGGCCGCCGCCTCCTCGTCCTTTTCCTCCTTTTCCTCGTTGTCCTCCTCCTCCTCCTCCTCCTCCTCCTCCTCCTCCTCCTCCTCCTCCTCCTCCTCCTCCTCCTCCTCCTCCTCCTCCTCCTCTCTCCTCCCTCTCCCTCTCCTCTCTCCTCCTCTCTCCTCTCTCCGTCTCCATCTCCTCCTCCTCCTCCTCCTCCTCCTCCTCCTCCTCACGCACTGCAGCGCGCGCCCGCGCCCGCAGCCGCGCGCTGTGGGCGCGCCCAGAGATGTACCGAGCATGCGCATCAGGACCTCTATCTCACCCTCTGCCTCAGTTGGTCCGCTGAGGCAGGAGGTGGGAGCCTCAGGAAACAGCCTCTGGACCCGAGAACCCCCGCCAAGGAAGAGGAAAGAAGCTTCAAAATGCCTCAGAGAGCCTCGAAGGAGGGGCGAGGCGGAGCTACAGGCCTTTTGTCTTGCGTTTGAGCATTCCACGGCCCGATGTTCTATGCGAAGGACTGCGAGAGTTTGATTTCGGATTGGCACGCTGGTCGTGACCGCTCTCCTAGGGGCTTGAACGGGGACCGTTGGGTCCGTGTTGCTCGTGCTTTGCCTAGCCGTGGCCTCGGGGGGTTCTTTATTTTGAACGCCCTCCTGCTTGGAGGATCAGTTGCAGTCCGTTACGTCGCCATTCGAATTATTTATGTGCCCGGGCAACGCTGGCGCCGACGCGTTTGCGGGGGTTGCGGCCCAGCGTGCTTGGGAGTGGCGCGTCGCGCCCCCCGCCCCCTTTCGCGCCGACTTGCGGGATGCGACGGCGGCGCTGGCGAGAAAAATGACCAGAAGGGCTTTGCTGCAAGCGCTCGAAGTTGGACCTTGGGAAGGAGTCAGAGCTCAACCGCAGCCTAAGGTCCGCGTGCCCAAGCAATTCGACTTGGCGATCAGCACTAGTTCCCATCGGCTTCTCCCGTTTGCTGGCCGCTGGCGCTGCGCGATTTGCAAGATCGCCCCGAGAAGCCAAGTGCTCACTGTCGTCACGACCCCGTGCCGTGGCCCGAACCTTCCGCCGCCGTCGGATTCGGATGGCGCGCTGGGGCTGCTGCTTGGGTTTGGAGAGAAAGAGGTTCGATGCGATCTCGGGAGAGGGGTGGATTGGCTCAGTGAAACTGCACTCCAGCTACCGCCTAGCTAGGATGAAGGCTTTCGTGCTGACCTTTTGCCAAAGGTGCGGTTTCACCGCCGCGACCGATGGCCGATGGCTTGCGCGCGCGCGCCCCCCCCCGCGCGCAAGGGGGGGGGGAACTTTAAGATCCTCAAGATAGTTGAGAAGGGCCTGTTTCCGTCGCATCGGGCCCACCTGTAGCATTGAGAGCGGCAGCCGTTCAGGGCGTTACTGTTAGGGCCCGTCCGGCCACGTCCTCGGAGAGGATCTGTTGGGGAGAGTGGAGCCACTCGGTCAACGGAGGAGGGCCGTGCGGTTCTTGCCGAGTATCTCTCCCGCTCTCCCGATCGGCCCGTCGGAGAGCGGGCTGGCGTGATGGCGTTGTTCGAGGACGCCCCGCGCGTGGGTGAGGACGCGGCTGCCTCTCTTGCCCCCGCCGCCGCCACGCTGAGTGTGCCTGTGGAGGTTGCTGGCGGTAGCAGTGATTGAGACGGAGTGGCCACGTGCGTGGCATGGCAGCATGATCCAGCCCGGCACTCCTCATCCTCCTCCTGCTCCTCCTCCCCCTCTTCCTCCTCCTGCTCCTGCTCCTCCTCTCCTCTTCCTCTCCTCATCCGCGTCCTCCTCATCCTCCCTCTCCTCCCCCCTTCCTGCTGCTGCTGCTGCTGCTCCTCCTCCTCCTCCTCCGCTTCCTCCTCCTCCTCTTCCTTCTCCTCCTCCTCCTCCTTCTCCTCCTCCTCCTCCTACTCCTACTCCTACTCCTACTCCTACTCCTACTCCTACTCATCCTCCTCCTAGTCTTCCTCCTGCGTGCCTCTACCGGGCGGGGCGGCCGCCAGGCCATTCCCATCACACCAACCGTTGTTCGCAACCTCCCCCCACATACAAGATCCTCCTCTACCCTTCGGGGGTGGACAGACCTCCTACCCTCACACGTCGATTAAGGAATTGGCCGTTTTCTGCTCGCGGGAGGGCGTCGCGGCCGTCATTTTTAAGGGGAAGTCTACTAAAGGGAGGTTTGTCCAGCGCCGAACCCTGCATCTTCGGACCCTCAGTGGTTGGGTGCGCCCCCGCACTGCCGAAGGGCTGTGGCAGCAATGACGGTGCCGAGGAGTTCACGCGGCCTTGGCAGGAGGTATCAAGGTGCATTTCCGCACTGGAGCCGCAGTGCCTCGGCCACGGTGCCTGGGCCATCACGACTCGTTGGCACAACCCATGCGGTATGGACCCAGATGGCCCCAGGCCATGCCCCACATCGGGCCACCGTGCCCTTCAGGGTGGTGCTCCTGGAAACTGGACCCACCAACCGGGTTCAGGCGCCCCTGAGCCATCAACATCAAGTTCCTCCTCCTCCTCCTGTTCCCCGTCGTCCTCCTCCGCCGCCGCCGCCTCCTCCTCCTCCTCCTCCTCCTCCTCCTCCTTTTGTTCTCTTAGACATGCTGCCGGGGCCGAAGACCAGTAGCATCAGCACACGCAGGCGGCCCTCCCGCGCGATCAAGCCAGCAGAGCGACCCCGACGAGGCCCAGGCCCAATGAGACCATGTGTACCAAGTCGACGGCGCATCACGTGGGGTCGAGGCTCCAGGGCCAACGGCTTCGACCTGATCGCTCTCCTCCTCGTCCTCCTCCTCCTCCTCCTCCTCCTCCTCCTCCTCCTCCTCCTCCTCCTCCTCCCCCTCTTCGTCCTCCTACTCGGCCTCCTCCTCCTCATCCCCCTCCTCCTCCTCCCTCCTCCCTCCTCCTCCTCCTCCTCCTCCTCCTCCTCCTCCCTCCTCCTCCTCCCCCTCCCTCCCTCATCCCCTCCTCCTCCTCCTTCTCCTCCTCCTCCTCCTCCTCCTCCTCCTCCTCCTCTCCCTCCTCTTCGCCCTCCCCCCCCCTCCTCCCTTCCTCCCCCCTCCTCCTCCTCCTCCTCCTCCTCCTCCTCCTCCTCCTCCTCCTCCTTCCCCTCCTCCTCCTGATTATCCTCTTCCTCCTCTTCCTCTTCTTCCTCCTTCTCCTCCTCCTCCTCCTACTCCTACTCATCTTACTCCTCCTGCGTGCCTCTGCCGGGCGGGGCGGCCGCCTTCAGCTGGCGCAGTCCCCGCAGGCCATCTCCGGGATGACGGTCAACAGGCTGCGGTCGCTGGACGCGTGGCGAGCTCGGCTCTCGCGCTCGCCGCTGTGAAGGGCGGGGGGTGGCTAGCAAATCATTCGGCACGAACGAGATCGGTACGGAAAGAATGGGCACAATGCCCAACAGCAGTTCCTGTTCATTTTGAACAGGACTCGCTGTCCGCGCCGCCGCGGCCTGTGTCTATTTGAGACAGAAGGCCGCCTGCCCAACAGCGGCCGCTGGTTTGGGACAACATTTGTTGTTGGGCATTGTACCCATTTTTGTCCGTGCCCATTTCAGGCGTACGTAATCATGGAGCCTTGTGCACCTTCGCAATTCTGTCTTGAAGCGTGCACTGGCGTTGGCCAGCGTTTGGTAGTTGATGAGCTATAGTGCTGGTTTAGCGTCGATTCGCGTCGAGGATCGTCGATCTAGCGTCGATTAGCGTCGATCTAGCGTCGATTAGCATCGATCTAGCGTCGATTTGCAAGAGCCAGCAAGATGGTAACTATTGGAGGCTCCCATGAGTTGCTGCGGACGGGGGTGGATCCCAGACCCCATCGGGTCATGAAAAAAACACGAGGGGGGGGAACGCTATTTTCTGCCTCGGGGGGCCCTCGCCGGGCCCCAGGACAGTCGATGAACGACGCAGGATGAAGCGTCGGTCCCAGGGAACGGGTCCAGACCCTTTGGGGGTCGACGTGATAAAAAAGTGATGACGTCGGGGATCCGGGATTAGAGAGTGTGTATGGTCCGGCGATGCTCCAGATTATCGGGCCCGCGCCCCCCCCCCCCCCCCGGATGACTTGACTTTGTCAGTTTCACAGATCCGACGGGGGGGGGAATGCGCGGGGTTGCCCAAAGCGAAAAAGTTAGGTTCTCGGCCGGCACCTCCCCCCCCTCCCACCGGATAGCCCGGGCTATCGCCGAAAAAAAACAATTTTATCTCTTCATGTCTAGGCCTCCCAGATGGGGTCCGAGTAGATGGGGTCGGATGGCCGCGCCGCATCGCCGATGCATCGCCGATGCATCGGCGATGCATCCCCGCTGTATCGCTGGAGGGCGTCATGTGGCTGGCGCGGCCCGCCGGCTTTGCTCTGGCGCTCCTGCGACCGCAGGCGATCGCCAATGTCAGCGTGCGTCGGTAGCTGTACCACGACGGCTGGTCCTCGAGCTCTTTGAGGCTCCTGCGCCCCAGCACAGAGCCTCCAGAGATGGAACGCATGTTGAGCTCTCCGCGTGGCGTGCGTTCGATGTTCCTGTACGCCGTTCAGTTGCCCGTACGGACGTGAACGTGTGCTGCTCTGTGGGTCTTCGGTTGCACCCAGAGGCATGGGATATGCACCCGTGTCCCGAGGATCTCTTCTGCTTTCGTACGTGTTTGATCAGTCATGGCTTCGGCTGCTCTCGGATCCTTGGCTGGCTTTCATCAGCTGCGTCTCCTTGCGGGCGTGTCGGGGATGTCGGCATTGTTCCGAGCGACCGCCCGAGGCCCGAGATCTGGTGCATGGCCGAAGACCCGGAAGCCGCTGAGGGGCATCAGCCGGCCACCTCCGAGCCCCCAGTCAAGCAGTGGCGAAGCGTCTTGGCTCGCCTATAGCCCTACCAAACAATGTTGTAATAACCTTTTGTGGTTTCACGAAATGTTCTTAGAACATTTCTGGCTGAGTCTGTTTTGTTTCAACACATCGGATTATGTTCTAAGAACATTGTTTTCGGTCCCTGCCCAAGTTTGGGGAGCCGCGTGGAGCCGACTCCCCATCTCGGCGGCAAGCCCAGGGGGGAAGGCAGGGGGAGGGGTCGGAAGGCCCCCGGCCTTCGGAGAAGTCTCCGGAGCCTCTCCCGAAGACAGAGGCGGCTGCTCAGGATGCCGGAGGGCTTCTCAGAAGCCCCGCTGCCTTCTGAGAAGGCCTGCCCCATCTCACTTTCCTCAGGTGTTCTCAGGGGTGGGAAGGGGTGGGTCTTCTCAGAAAACTCGGGATGCCCTCGGAGAAGTTCTCGGAGCCTTCCCCGAAGACGTAGAAAACCTGTCAGAAGGCCGGCGGGCTTCGGCCCGCCCTCTCTCACTTCCATGGACCCCTTTGTTAGCTGCAAGCGTCCAGCTGTCACGCCGAGCCCTTCGAAGTCCACGGGAGCCCGCCGAAGACCGCCGAAACTCGCCAGAAGACCCCAGGTAGACCGCCCGAAGACCGCCGGGAGACCGGTGGAGACCGCCAGCCTGCAGGCGGCCTTGCGTGCCATCCACGACGAGCTGGCGGTCGCCCGCCTGGAGCAGCTGGACGCGCCCGCGCTGCAGGATATCGCCGCCGGCGCGCCTCTTGGAGCTGCGCGCCCTCTCCGTGTCGCCTGAGCGGTTCGTTGCGAGTCTCGTGCGCACCTGGTCCCGTGGTGCCCGGAAGCGACTTCCGGGTGGCTGTGCGGCTCCAGGTGGGCGCCGTCTGTACCTGCCCCACCGCGCTCTGTGCTCGGTGCGGCGCCGCGCTGGGGGCAACTGGTTCCCAAGGCGTTTTGCTGTGCCCTGCCAGAAGTCACCCGCGGGCGTTGAACGACGTCCGGGACGAGCTGCTCAGGCTGGGGCACTTGGCAGACTTCACCGTCGCATCCGAAGCTCTCGGGCTCATTCCCTCTGCCCCGACGCTCCGCCCCGCGGACATCCTGACCTCGGCGGCCCTCCCGGGCCGCTTGGCGGCGTTGGACATATGGATCACGAACCCCGACGCAACTGGCGCGGGGGCGGAATGCTGCGACGCGATGCACCGCAAAAAGCAGGGGGTCAACCAGGAGTGCGAGGCTGAGCTGCGGGCGCAGGACATCACTTAGCGGCCCATGGTCTGGTCGGCGTGGGGCCGCGAGCGCCCGAAGACCAGCGTGATGCTCTCCGCGATGGCGGCGCAGGCGGCCCGGCGCCGCGGGCTGCGGGGCCACCAGCTGCTCTTCTGGAGGGTCCGGAACGCCTTCGGCGTCCAGCTGGCGCGACGGGCCGCTCGGATGTTGCATTCCTGCGTGCCGCGCTTTAAGGAGCTGGAGAGGTAGGAGGAGGAGGAGGAGGAGGAGGAGGAGGAGGAGGAGGAGGAGGAGGAGGATGCAGCGCTTTTCGGCCGCCGCGACGACGCCGGCTCCTGGCGCGAGTCGCGGGCGATCCGGTTCCGCGCTGGCGACGCAAACGCAGGGCCGGGCGGGGAGAAGGCGCCGGAGGCCTGCAGGGCGGGCAGGACGCGGGCCGACGCGGAGCTGGGCGGGCAGGACGGCCGGGGCCCCGCGCTGACCGAGCCAGGCAGCGTGGAGCCGACTGAGCTCCGGTGCACCAAGCGGCCGCCGGGCAACGCGGAGGACGGCCTGGGCGTGGCAGAGGAGGCTTGTCTGGCGCCGGCGGCGCCCGGCCGCCCGCCAAAGCCGGCAGGGGAGGGCGGCGCCGCGCGCGCATTGCAGTCAGCGCCGGCGCAGGGTCGATTGGCCGCCTTGCGCCTGGCGCGCGGCGCGGGCCCGCGGCCGAACGTCTGAAGAGGGGTGGCACGAGGGAGAAACAAAAAAATGGCGTAGGTCTATGGTCGAATACGCAGTTTTCCCCTGTGTTTTCGCCGCCGACCTCCCCCCTTGACCTTCCGGGGTGATGCAAAATGGCCATCCAGACCTGTGGACCCATCTGGGTTGCTGGAAAACCAGCAGGAATGATGTTGAATATGGTGATGTTGATTACGTTGATGATGTTGATGTTGACGTTGGTGATGATGCCGGCGATGCTGATGATGACGGTGATGATGACGATGACGATAACGATTGTGATGATGATGTTGATGCTGAGGATGTTAGTGATGATGATGATGATGATGATGGTGGTGATGATGATGAGGTTTTTGTAATATTTGTTTGCCCTCCTGGAAGCTCAGGGCCCCCTCCCTCCGACGGGTCCAAGTCCGGGTGGGGACCCTAGTAAAGCCTTCTGTGGTGCTCGCGACTCGCGGCGCGGCCTTGGATGTGGCCCGGGTCAGCGTAGAGGGACCAAAAAAATCACGCGCGCAGTGCAGACGCCATTCATCGTCAACCCCCTGGAAAATATGGGAGAATATGGGACATGGGGGGAACGAAAACCCATAACATATGGGAAAGTATGGGAAGTGGGGGGAGGACGAAGACCCGGAACACAACGGAATATGAGGAGAGTCGTGGCATGTGTGTCCATGTGTTTGCGTGGCCCTGGGCCCCCTTTTTATGTCAGCGCTGACCCAGGGCGCGTGCCCCGAGGGGGCGTGCTAGTCAGGCTTCTTGAACCGCTATTTTGGCCCAGCTGAGGCTCCCTCCCCTCGCGGTTTGGGCACCCTTTTTTTGGGCAAGGCGGGAGGGCGAGGCGAGCGCGAGGGAGGGGAGAACAGGACCCTGGCCTTGTATCAGGGCTACACCATAGCACCGAACCCTCGACATCTATATTCGCGTCATCTATATGCGCGTCGGGGTTGTGGGCGGCTCAGATAGGCTGGAAGGTGAAGGTCTGGAGGGTTCTTTGTTATCACGCTGGAAGGTCATGGGAGGAAGGAGCCGGAGGATGTGGTCGGCAGCTGCTCGCGTTCGTGCTCATTTTGCACGGGATTCGCTGCCAGCGTGCATGTTCAGTTTCGTGGCGTCGTCTGCCCAAGAGGCAGTCGATCATAGCCCCGAGTCATCAGGGTTGGGGGGGGTCAGGTATAGCTACAGATTCGCGCCAGAGTTACCCCTCACCGCAGTTATCTCGGATAAGTTGGGCGTCCAACCCCTCCGAATAATCATATCTGGGGGCACTCAGGGGTCATTGCAGATTCGCGCCTCGGGGACCCAAACCGGAGCTACCCCGGACAGCAGTTATCCTAGATAGTTCGGGCGTCCAAGTGGAGCAGTCGCCGTCGCGCCCTCGCAGGCCCCGCCTCCTACCTGTCGGTCCATCCTCCAGTGAAGCTCGGACGGCCACGGGCCTTGTCTCTCTCGCCCGAAGGGCTGCGCCGAATCCGTGCGACCCGCACCATGGCAGCTGCGTGGACTCTGGGCGAGGATCCTGTCTCTTGTCGGCGGCGGGCCCCAGGGGGAAGTGAGAAGGGGCGGGTCTCGGGGGTGGACAGACCTCCTACCCTGACGCGTCGATTAAGGAATTGGCCGTTTTCGGTTCGCGAGAGGGCGCCGCGGCCGTCATTTTTGCGGGTCCAGGTCCGTCGGTTTCGGTCCCAGACCGTTTTCACTAAGGGGAGGTGTACTAAAGGGAGGTTTGTCCACCGCCGAGGGTCTTCGCAGAAGGCTCGGGGGCATCCCGGCCTGCGGAGAAGCTCTCGGGGCCCTCCCCGAGGACACGGGAATAGCTTGTCAGACGGCCGGAGGGCTTCCGCCCTGCCCTCTCGCCGTTCCTCGGGTGCTCGAACATGGACCCCCTCGGGCCGAAGGCCTCGGGAAACCGCCGAGGACCGCGGGAAGTCGCGCCGAAGAGGCTCCCGAGGCCCGCCGCCGAGCAGGGCCGCCTCTCGAACTCGCGGCACCGCTCCCGGTGCCGCGCCCGCCCTCAGAGACGTGTGCATGGGCTCGCCCCCAGGGGGGGCGTGCGCTGACCCGCAGCTTCGAGGTGAGAGCGCGGCCGTCCAGAGAGGAACACCGCGATGCTCGTTCTCGTCCTCCTCCTGCTTACCCCCCCTCCTCCCCCTCCTCCTCCCCCGCCTCCCCTTTCCAATCTGCCTTATCATCATTATTATTATCAACATCATCATCATCATCATCATCATCATCAACAACAAAATGAACGTCAACATCAACATCATCATCACCACGATCAACAGCATCATCATCAGCAGCAGCATCATCAGCATCAGTATCATCTTCATCATCAGTATAGTTATCGTCATCGTTATACTCGTCGTCATTGGCATTGTTATCGTTTACAGTATCGGTATAATATTCCTCAGCAGCTTCATCATCATCACCATCACTACTACCAGCATCAGATCGTGGTCACCATCATATTCATCATCATCAACATCATCATAAGCACCATTTGCATGATCGCCTGCAGCAGCATCATCATAATAATAATCCTCATCATCGTCATCATCAGCATCATCATCATCAGCATCATCACTATCATCCTCATCCTCACCCTCACCATCACCATCTCCATCACCACGACCACCATCATCATCAACATTATCATCATGTTCCTCCTTCTCATCCTCACCATCACCATAATAGTCGTGTACATCACCATCTCCATCACCATCTCCACATCATCAACAGCAGTATCATCATTTTCCTCCTCTTCATCCTCACCATCACCATACAAGCCGTCTACATCTGCATCTTCATATTCATTATCACCATCACCAGCACCATCAGCAGCCTCATCAACGACATCAGCATCAGCATCATCATTATCATCATCGTCATGTTCATCAGCTTTAATCATCATCATCATCATCATCATCATCATCATCATCATCATCAGCATCAACATCAGCATCACCATCACCATCACCATCATCACCATCATCACCACCATCATCATCATCATCATCATCATCATCATCATCATCATCATCATCATCAGCATCATCATCATTCTCCTTCCTCCCGACTGCTTTCTCTCCTCCCTTCGCCTCCTGCCGCCTCCCCTTGTTCCCGCGCGGGCCCCACGAGCCGCACCACCCCGGACCCGCCGCGCCGAGGTGCCTGATGTCTCCGCGGCCGTCCCCGATGTGCACCATGAGCAGCATGGACCGCCCGCTCCCCGCTCCCTCCGGGGGCAGCGTCGAGGGGCCCCCCCGAGGGGGGCATGGGCTCGGGGGGGGGGAGGCATCGACCCACCGCCGCCAGCCCTCCCCGCCCGGGACCGTGCTCGGGGGCACATCGTCGATCCATCGACGATGCATCGCCGATTGGCGCTCGATGGCTCCTCCCTCCGCCGGTCTCCCCCAGAACGTTGCTCCTCATCCCAGGGCCCAGCCATGCGCTCCAAGACATCCCCGCGCCGTGCAACAGCACGCGGCGGAATGTGCGGTTTGCAATCTTCGGCCTCCCGGGGGCCCTTGCCAGGCCTCGGTGCAGCCAACAAAGCAGCTCGCAATGAAGAGCACGTGGAGATGGTTGCGTTTCGCGGAGGGCGAAGAATTCAACTACGTGGTTCTAACGAAGTTCTGAGTTTCCCATGTCCTCCATTACACCTGCCCAGTTCGTTGCTGACCAGTTTGTGCGCTTCCATGGATGGCTTTGCTGCGACCTCTTACGATCTCATTGGTGCGATAACCAGCCAACACGACGCAGTCATTAAGCTTGTAGTTTCTACGTGTTCCCATTGGCCCGTTCTGTGCTGACCGTACTGCGCGCGCACGGACGATTGACAATTTGCCGTCGTTGACAGTGAGTTGTTTCCTCCCTCTGGCCATGAAGAACGGGGGTTGTGAAAAAAGGGTTCCTGGGTTGTTTCGCGGTTTCCAGCAGCTGGGGGCCCTCCCAGGCCACAGGACTGACAAACAACGGTTCTAGAGGATCCACGACGCGTGTGCAGATGTTTCACCGTTCCCCTCCCTCCACCGCGTCGTCCTCCTCCTCCTCCTCCTCCTCCTCCTCCTCCTCCTCCTCCTCCTCCTCCTCCTCCCCCTCCCCCTCCCCCTCCCCCTCCCCCTCCGCTTCCTCCTCCTCCTCCACCTCCTCAAGGTGAAGAGGAGGACGAAGCGCAGGTTTGATCGGGAGGGGGGGAAGGGGAGAAACACAGGTGGACGAAGCGCAGGTTTGATGGGAAGGGGGGGAAAGGGGAGGAGGACGAGGAGGAGGAGGAGGAGGAGGAGGAGGGTGAAAAGGAGGACTACGCGCAGGTTTGATAGGGGAGGAGGGGGAGGAGGAGAGACACGGGTGGACAACGTCTTCCCTTCCGCTGCCCCCCCCAGCAGCAGCGGTTGCGTGACTCCCACACGGGTCTGCACGTGCCACTCGGCCCGACGCTATCTGGCCCAAGGGGGCGGTGCGGGGACGCGACATGCCACTGCTTGCTGCCCCTAGGAGATGACTCAACGTTCGTACGTGCCCGGCAGCCGCTTGCACAGCATCGCGGCGAAGTCGGGAAGACCAGTGCGGCCGACGCGCGCGCGGGCCCGGAGGAGCCAGCCTGGCGAGGGAAGCGGCTTCGATGGGGCATCCCCTGGCCCCCAGAGACAGTCCCCCGCGCCCGCTATACATCCTCCCGCTCGCTCTTCCTATCCATGCTTCTCCCCTTCATATCCTCCTTGCTGCCGGGGCTGGGGGCCAGATGGCGTGTGCCGCGTTGGTCGCGTACGCGTTGGCACGTCCTTCCTCCCGCTTCCATTTTCCGGACCGCCCCCTGGCTACCGCCCGCGTCCGCTCACGCGTTCGCGCATTCATGGGCCCGCCTCTCGGCTACCGTCCTACTCCTCGTCCTCCTCCACACTGCGCCCGTTTGTTTCCTAGGACCTAGGTGTATGGGTGCCGCTCGCCCTCTTACACCTTGTTGCGCTTCATCGGATAGTTTCTGCTGCTCCGCTCTGCGCCTCGTTGTCCTGCTCCATGAGGGGCCGCATCGCGCATCATCTCGCACCCCGCATCCCTCCCCCCTCCGCTTGCATCCCTCGTCCCGCATCTCTGCCCTCTCCCATCCCGCACCATCCTCCTCATCCTGCAGCCGCCCCCCCTCCTCTCGCGCGCACGGCAGCGCACGCTGGCGGGAACTGAACGGATGGGGGGGATGAGGAGGAGGAGGAGGAGGAGGAGGAGGAGGAGGAGGAGGAGGAAAAGGAGGAGGAGGAGGAGGAGGAGGAGGAGGAGGAGGAGGAGGAGGAGGAGGAGTGGGAAGAGGAGGAGGAGGAGGAGGAGGAGGAGGAGGAGGAGGAGGAGGAGGAGCAGGAGCAGGAGCAGGACGAGGAGGAGGAGGAGGAGGAGGAGGAGGAGGAGCAGGAGGGAGGAGGGAGGAGGAGGAGGAGGAGGAGGAGGAGGAGGAGGAGGAGGGGGGGAGGAGGCAGAGGCAGAGGAATCCTGGGAAGGAGGAGGAACAAGAACCGAGGGGACGCGGGCCGACCCTCCCCGCAAGCCCGCAGCGGCGGGCGCCGCCCGCGGGCCGCAGGGGGTGGGGCCCTGAGCACGAAGTCGACCACGTCGACTTCGCAGCCCTCGGCCAACACGCCGTCGGGCTCCACAAGTACGAGCTGCAACCCCGACTGGGGCCGCTAGGCCAGCACCCCCTCCAGGTGCGGAGCCATGAGCCGCAGCTGGTCGGGATCAGTTCGGTGGGCAGGCCCAGGCTCGCGACGTGCCCGAGCTGCACGATCTCGGAGGGCTTGCCGCCCTTTCTCGTGTCCTTGCCGCCCTTAGCCCTTGCCCGCGCCGTCCGCGAAGCGTCCACACGCCTGCACCCGCGGCAGCTCGTCCGCCCGCTCGTCGGAGTCCATCGGCTCGGCGTCGACGACACCCCCGCGCCCACCGCCGCCGCAGCCGCCCCACCACCCGGGGCCTTCACCGCCACGACATGCTGCATCTCGCCGAGCACGTCTGCCTCCATCCGACCACCGCGGCCGCGCGAGCGACAGCGCCGAGCTGGCGCCACCGGTGGGCCCACGTCGTCCGCGGCAGGGGGGATTGCTGCTCGACGAGCCCGGCGACCGCCGCGCGGAGACGCCCCCTCCGCCGCAAGCAGGAGTCACGCAACCCTCCTGCGGCGGTCAAGCCCGCAGCCGTGTGGACCGCAATCCCACGCGAGTCATGCAGTGGCGCCGCGGGGCGTGCCGCAACGCTCGCCCGCATCATCAACGCCCTTCGGTCCAGGATCGGGATCGAATCAGCACAGGGCAATTTACACAAAAAGGCTGGAAGAGCAGGAGGAGGAGGAGGAGGAAGAGGAAGAGGAGGACGGGGAGGCCAGGGAGAGGAGGAGGAGGAGGAGGAGGAGGAGGAGGAGGAGGAGGAGGAAGACGGTGAAACGTCCGCACACGCGTCGTGGATCTCCCCTCTAGGCGCACTTTCCCGAATGCCGAGGCCGTGCTGCGGTGCGGATCCTGAGCGCTCCTTATCTTTGGCGTCTCCGTTGCCTTTTCTCCTTGCCGCCGGTGCCGCCGTCGTGGTCGTTGTGCGTTCTGCTCTGTTCGGGACGTTGCTCTCCTCATGTGGTGGCCAGTGCCGGCCACTCCAAAGGCTCCCGTCAGACAGGCCTAGGATCGGGATACATCCATCCGGAGCGTTCCGGAACGCCTCTCGGGGCGTTCCGGAACGCTCTGAGAAGGCCGCGGCGCCCGATACATCCCCCAGAGCCGACGGATCCCAGAGATTCTCGATGTGTCTTGGTCCCTTTTTGTCCCGATCCTGGCTCCGCTTTTTAAAGCCCGCCGCACCCCCCGCCCGCCCCCTCTCCTCTTCTCGAACGGCGAACACATCCACATCCGCGCTCTCGCGGTTCGGATTCCAGGGCGCGATCCCGCGGATGCGCGGTCGCACGGATGCGTTCCGCGCGGGGCGTCCGCAACGAAGCGCCCCGCACCTGCGGGGTTGCGGCCCAGGTGTCTGGCCCGCGAGGCCGCGGATACGGATGCGTTTCCCGACCATGACGTTCCGTTCCCTTTTCCACGGATCAGCCTCCACGCGCGCGGCCGCCCGCCAGATGCAGCGCACGACCACGGCGCCGTGAGCCGCGGCGGGCCGCGGCGCGGCTCGCGGCTCGCGGCGCTCCCGAGCCGCCCGCGAGCTGCGGCGCGCGCGGCGCGAGCCGCGCGCGGGGGCCGCCGCGCAACTCGCCGCCCGCCGTGCCACTCCCGCCGCGCCGTAGGCTGCTGGCGGGCAGGCCGGGGGACAAAACGGGCGGCCCGCGGGGCGTTGCGCGGCAGCCCGGGGGGCGGTGGCGCATGGCACACGGCGTCTCGGGGGGGCTTGTACACGCCGTCCCCGTTCAGGGGGCCTGGGTTTCATCCATGGCCTCCGCCTGGGGCATCGATCTTCGCACCCAGCATTTCTTGTTATATATATATAGTGTATATATATATATACATACAGTCAGAGCCCCGAATCATCAGGGGTAACTCGGGTCAGGGCTAACTCGGGTTCGTTTTTCGGGAATCCAAACCCGAGTTACCCCGGACCCGAGTTACCCCGGATAACTCGGGCGTCCAGAGCCCCGAATCATCAGGGGTAACTCGGGTCAGGGCTAACTCGGGTTCCTTTATTCGGGAATCCAAACCCGAGTTACCCCGGACCCGAGTTACCCCGGATAATTCGGGCGCCCAATACAGGCGTACGAATAGATTACATATCCTGTCAACGATCACACACAATTGTATATACGAGTTGTATGTGCGTGCATGCTGCATGTCTGGACGCACGCATGCGCACACATACATATATATATATATATGTGTGTGTGTTTGTCTGTCTGTCTGTCTGTCTGTCTGTCTGTCTGTCTGTCTGTCTGTCTGTCTGTCTGTCTGTCTGTCTGTCTGTCTGTCTGTCTGTATGCATGCATGCATGCATGCATGCATGCATGCATGCATGTATGCATGTATGTATGTATGTGTGTGCATGCATGCATACATGCATGTATGTATGTATGTAGTGATACACGCATGTATGTGTATATGCATGAGTGTGTATCTGCTTGCTTGCCTGTAGTCATGTATATATGCGTATGTATGCATGTACGTATCATACATGTATGGATGTACGTAAATACTGATGCATGAGTGTTGGAATGTGTGAACGCATGCATTTGTGCGCGTGCACATGTATTTATGTGTATGTAAGTATGTAGGTATGTATGTCTGTCTGTCTGTATGCATTGATGTATGTCTATGCATGTTTGTATGGATGTATGTATGCATGCATGTGTTGATGAATGCATGCATGCATGCATGCATACATGCATGCATGTATGTGTTGGTGCATGTATGTATGTCTGTTATACGTGTGTGTCTTCCATATTGTCTGTAGACATGTGGGTATGTGTATGTAGGTATGCATGTCGTATGTATGTATGGATCGATGGATTATTGGATGGACGGATGGATGTATGTGTGTACGCATGTATGCATGTGCATGTACGTATTCATGTGTGCACGTGCATGTACTGTGCATGTGCATGTTTCTGTCAATATGCAGGTATGTAGTTAGTAACTCTGTGTGTATGTGTGTGCATGTATGTATTCATGCATGCATGAACGCATGATTGTATGTACGTTTGGATGTATGCATGCACGTGCGTGCGTGCGCGCGTGCGTGCTTGACTACGCATGCGTGCAAATGCATGCAAGCATGTACGTAGTTAGTTAGGTAGGTAGGTCTTGTTGGATTAGCGGGTTGCTGTATGTATGCATGTATATTCATATGTACGGATGAATGGTTGGAATTGCGTATACCAGTATACCATTGTCATCTGTATGTCAAGATTGTTCAGTAGATGTAGATGCGTGGTCTTATCCTTGTACATTATGTATACATATCTATTGAAAATATAGATGCATAAGATTGTGAACGCGTATGCATGTATGTATGTAGTTACGTTCGCATATTCCGTCACCATAGATCGTATGTGTGCATGCATGTATGTATGTGTATATACGTGTATATAAATACACACATCTGTCCAATGTTGTGTATACAACATACATAATAATAATAATAAAAACATTGTTATAGGCGTTACTGGTGGCACATAAGTGCCCATGCTCACATAAAAGACCGGCAGCACGCAAGCATTGCAGAACAGGAAGGAGGAAAGGCATGTCACGGTTAGATCCGAGGAGGAGGATGAGGAAGGAGATGGCGAAGCAGAGGAACAAGGAGAGAATTTGCAGAATGATGATCACCCTGGGGCTGTCGGGAAAGAGGTGCAGCAGTCAGATCACAGCCGAGCGCACGCGGTTGCCACACCTTGCGAGGTGTGCGGCGCAGGAGGGCGTTCTTTTGCGACTACAGTTGGAAAGAAGCGCCGAAGCCAATGCTTGGAGGATGTCTCGAGCGAAAGTGTCATTTTGAAGAATCTGAGGACAGTGTCGAACACGTCGGGTTTCAATTGGGGGAATCCCTCACGCTGAACGGCTCTGCTCCTACGAGCGACGTCCAGAAGTATTCTTACAACTCATGGTGCACAGTTTTACAAAAGGTGAAATAGTAGAGTGTAGCAATTCCTATGTGTCGTGGGACCCTACCGTCGAGATCTGTTGAGGATGTCCCGAGCGGGGCGGCCAGACAACCAAAACAACATGGATTCAGCCAATCGCCTCTGAGCCTCATTCTGCCGGAGAGGCGCACATGATGATATGAACATATACATAGCTAGGGACGCATCTATTCCCTTTCGGTGAGATCATATCGGCTCCGCCCCTGGACGGGTGCGCGGGTCGTGGCAGATGGCCGATCTTAAGGGAGCAATCCGTGTCCTTGGACGAAGATGGGGCCCGGGAGGCCCCAGGCGCCGGAGACATCTCCAGAGCGCCTGGCATCGCTCGGACGTGTGCACTTTTTTCTCGGCGAGAGCCATCGAGGAGCATCCTTGACCCTTTGGCGAAAGAGCCACGCACGAAACCGAAACAAAAACACGGGGAATGGACGTCCGAGCGATGGCGAGAGCGGCCCAGGGCCCAAATCTCCGAGCCACCAGCTGGCCCGGTCGCTGGGGGTCCCGCTGGGAGCAGGGAGCGCACCACCGCCAAAAACTCGGGGGCATTCCGGGTGAGCTCTGCCGTGCGGGAGGCGGGTGTGCACGGTGTCCCGCGAGGGCGCCCGTGAACGAGGCACGCCACCACCACCCCTGGCCACCCCCTGCCTCCATCCTCCAGGTGGTGGTGGTGGTGGTGGTGGTGGTGGTGGTGGTGGTGGTGGTGGTGGTGGTGGTGGTGGTGGTGCGTCACCTGGGGTTTCCAGCGTCGGGGTCGACGCATCGTCGAGGGCCTCTCCTCGGAGTCGGCGGGGGGGGTCTCGGCGGCTCAGGGGCGGGGTCCTGCGGGACGGGGTCCCGAGGACGAGGTGCCTCGGACGAGGTGAACTCACCCTTGGACCCCTTCCTGCCGTCGGGGCCCTGAAGAAGGAACCCTTTTCGTTGGGGAGGGGCTCCGCGTTCCTTAAGTGTTTCACAGCTTGTCTCAGGTTTTCCTTGGGTTTTCGATGGGCAATCGAAGTGTAACTTATGGAAAAAAGGGGCCTCGTTCCTTATTTAGGGTTCCTTAGGTCAACGCCCCGACTGTATCCTTATGGCCCCATCTCTCGGGGCCCCATCTGTGAAGCACCGAGGGTCGGGCACCGCGGGCCCTCCAGAGCGGGGGACCCTGGAGGGGAGCTGGACCTGGGGGGGTGTCGGCGGCTGGAGGCGTGGGCCTCTCTCGGGACGCTTGGGGTTCTCGGTGGAGCGGCTCTCCGGCTCGGTGGGAGGACTAGGAGGAGGAGGAGGAGGAGGAGGAGGAGGCGGAGGGGGAGGAGGGGGAGGAGGAGGAGGAGGAGGAGGAGGAGGAGGAGGAGGAGGAGGCGGAGGAGGAGGAGGAGCAGCAAGACCAGGGTAAACCCAAGAGTCACCAACGATGTTGGAACTGACCATCCCTCCAAGCTCCCTGTTCATAGGCCCCTGCAACGGTTCATTTCCATTAAGAATACTGCCTCGTTGGAAGACAACCGTTTGAAGATTCTGAAGCGTGCCAAAACAATGTTCTCGGGATATCAACACCGCGTGTCAACCTGACTGCTGCGTCTTGACGATCCGGAATCGTGCCAGAACGCCATGTGTGGGGTTCAATTCCGCAAATCAACATAATTGTGGCGCCCGCACAATCCTGAATCCTTCCAAGAAGCCATGTCTGGTACGCCGATCATGGGAATCCGTGAAGCTCTTGCGAACGTTTAAACGAATGTGCGCGGCGCTAAGGCGAGAGCCACATTTTGAAAAGGAGCCGCCCTCAATCCGTGAAGCTCTTGCAAATTTCTGAAACGAATGTGCGCGGCAGTCAGGCGAGAGCCACATTTTGAAAACTACCCGCCTTCAATGTTTGAACATCTTTTAATGTTTGGAACGAATGTGCGCGGCGCTACGGCGAGAGCCACATTTTGAAAACGACCCGCCCTCAATTCGTAAAACTCTTGTTGCACAGTTTAGAATGGATGTGCGCGGCGCCAAGGCGAGAGCCACAATTTGAAAACCTCCCGCCCTCAATCCATGAAGCTCTTGTTGTAAAGTTTAGAACGAACGTGCGCGGCGCCAAGGCGAGAGCCACATTCTGAAAACGACCTGGCCTCAATCCGTGAAGCTCTTGCAAATACTTAACACGAATGTGCGCGGCGCTGAGACGAGAGCCACATTTTGAAAACCATCCGCCCTCAATCCGTGAAGCTCTTGCACATGCTTAACATGAATGTGCGTGGCGCTGAGACGATGGCCACATTTTGGAAACCATCCGCCCTCAATCCGTGAAGCTCTTGTTGCAAATGTTAAAACGAATGTGCGCGGCGCTGAGGCGAGAGCCACATTTTGAAAACGACCCGCCCTCAATCCGTGAAGCTCTTGCATATGCTTAAAACGAATGTGTGCGGGGCTAAGGCGAGAGCCGCAATTTGAAAACCACCCGCCTCAATATGTGAAACTGTTGTCATGTTCCAAGCATCGGAGTCATAAGAGGTGGGGAAGTCTCAGGCGAGACGCCTGGCCCGCCCTAAATATTGGCCTCGGGGTGCGACAGGGAGAATGTATCTATAATCAGAAGGAATGCAGGAAGACGAGGGGGAGGATGAGGAGGAGGATGCGAATTGGAATCCTACCCCACCGCCCCACGAGTTCTAAGGGGGGAGGTGGGGTTTATTTCGCTCGGGGGGTCCCGAACGAAGCGAACCCCACCTTCCCCCTCAGATCTCGTGGGGTGGTGGGGTAGGGTTGGCGTGTGGCCTCCTAAGGAGGCCATGGTCAATCCAAGGTCTCCGGCCCTTCCCTGCAAGGTCCCCTGGCGGCCTCCGCGCCCCACTTGCCATGGTCCGGCCCGACGGTGTTTGATAATCGTGGGGAGCACCGCGTGACGACGGCATGACACCTCTCAGAACGCGTTTCAAGACGGCTACGGACTCTGACGCGTGGTGCGAAAGCAGTGCATGCGCACGGGGCAACGCACACATTAGTTAGCTCATGTGAGCAGCGCCAGACACCGTGCACAGTGAAGGCATGGGTTGCCAGCTGCTACCAGGAGGCGCACGTGTAGAAACAATCCTGGCACGCGAAGACATGATTGACCTCCGCCACAGCGGGTTTTCGCCCATGACCGCGGGCGGTTCACCTCACCCTCCCCCACCTCCTCCTCGCCCGCTTCCTCCCCTTCCTCCTGCGTTCATCGAGAATAGAAGGTCTCCTAACCAGAGTAACACAATGGAGGCGTGGCCTCACTAAGGCCTTGTCCTTGCATCAGGAACACCAATTCTGGGCGACCTGGCTCGATACGTCTGCAGGAGAGACCCCTTTATCCCTAATGCTTCTGACCCTCCTAGCTTAGGCCTCCTCCTACGGGGTTGGGGGTCCTTGTGTTGCTAATCACTATCTCTCAGCCCTCTCAGCCCTTGGCGCCTTTCACCATCGCGTTTGGGCTCCTCGCCCCGCCGCGATGGCCCTGCTTGCCTGGCCACCCGGATTCTCGCGCGGCGAGTGGACTTCTGCTCCCCCTCCTCCTCCTCCTCCTCCTCCTCCTCCGCCTCCTCATCCTCCGCCTCCTCATCCCCCCCCCTCCTGCTCCTCCTCCTCCTCCTTCTCCTCCTCCCTCCTCCACCTCCCCCTCTGAAGACGGCGGCGTTGTCGCTGGGCGGCCCCCGTGCCGGCCCGCCAGGTCGCCTTCAGCCGCTCGGAGCTCCGGGAGATGTTCTGCGGCGAGGACGGGGCGGCGGCCCCCCTCGGCGGGCCTGCCCTGCGGCCCTGCCCCCGCCGCTGTCGGCCGCGAGGGAGAGCCGATGGCGTCGCCGTCGACGGCGCGGCAGTCGTCGCGGGGATTCGTCGTCCTCGCCCGTCGTCCTCGCCCTCGTCGTCGCGGAGAGGGCGAGGGCGGCGGTGGCAAAGGAGGGGAGGGGGGAACGGAGAGGGGAAGGGGGGGGAAGGAGGAGGAGGAGGAGGAGGAGGAGAGGGAGGAGGAGGAGGAGGAGAGGAGGAGGAGGAGGAGGAGGAGGAGGAGGAGGAGGAGGAGGAGGAGGAGGAGGAGGAGGAGGGGAGGAGGAGGAGGAGGGGAGGAGGAGGAGGAGGAGGAGGAGGAGGAGGAGGAGGAGGAGGAGGAGGAGGAGGAGGAGGAGGAGGAGGAGGAGGACCTCGTGCCCTCCCCGATGCCAGCCTCCTGCCAGCAGGACCGCATCGAGTGGGACGAGCAGGCAGCCCCTGCGGGCCGCCCGGCATCCTGCACACGAGTGACCGGGAGGGGGGGGGGGGCAGAGGCAGGCGAGGGGGGAGAGGAAGAGATCGGGCGGGGGGGGGAACGACGACGACGACGACGACGACGACGACGACGACGACGACGACGACGACGACGGCGACGACGACGACGACGACGAGTGCGACGGCCACGGCGACAGTGACGGCGACGACGGCCACGGCCACGGCAGCGACGGCGACGGCGACGGTGTCGTCGAAGGCGGCGGCGGCGACCGCTGCGGCGGCGGCGGCGATGTGAGGGGGGAGGAAAAGTGATCGGGCGAGGGGGAGCGGAGATCGGAACATGAAAAGACCGTGGAAACCAAACAGTGAGATATTTGAATGGTGGAGGTGAAGAAAATGTGGTGCAGGCCATGATGTGCAAGCTATGTTGTGGAAGCTTTGCGGTGTGAGCCACGTGGTGTGAGCTATGGTGTGTGTGTGTGTGTGTGCGCGCGCTACGCGGTGTAGGTTGTGTTGTGTAAGCTGTACGGCTGAAGCTACATGGTGCATACCATGCCATGCTGGCCATGCGGTGTATACAAAGAGTGATGCGCAAGCTGTGTGGCCAGCTGCCTAGCGGGACCAGGGCTCTGCCACGTATGTGGTGTGAGCCGTGCGCTGCAGGCCAGGTGGTGCAAGCTGTCCGGTGCAGGCGCACGGGGCGCCCACGAGGCCCCTCTCGCGAGCAGGCACCCGCTGCGGCGCGCCCCCTTCCTCGGAAGACCACCCGTGTGGCGCACGGGGCGCCCGCGCGCGGGCACGGGGCGCCAGCGCAGCCAAGCCGGGGAGCCCACCCACAGACGGCACGAGCAGAAGAGGATGTCCCAAGCAATGATCGAGGGGGCGTGGATCAGCGACGGGTACCGTTTCCAAGGGAGATCGCGCAATGTCGCCGCCGAGCGGGGCGGCGCCAGCCGCATTCTGGGGAGGGCACCTCCCCCGATCCATGGACTTGGCGACCGCGCGCCAAAGCCATGGGATCGCTGATCCATGTTTGCGCGCCCCCGACACTCGGGCGTGCACAGTATCAGCATCGGCCTGCCGGAGGGAGTGCCTCTGCCAACCAGAAGACAGGTGCGAGAACTCCTCCCGTCCAGGCCCGACCCCCAGAAGAAGGGAGGGAGGGAGGAGGAGGAGGAGGAGGAGGAGGAGGAGGAGGAGGAGGAGGTCCTCGGGAGGCCCACGGTTCGGGGCCGGCCGCGCCTCCTGGAGGGAGGCCCACGGCTCGGGAGGCCCACGGCTCGGGGCGCACAACTTGTCTGCAAAAGTCCCATATGACGTCCCTAAGACACCGGATCCAAGGATCGCCAAATTTGGAATAGGAGGAGGCGGAGGAGGAGGAGGAGGAGGAGGAGGAGGAGGAGGAGGAGAACGAGGAGGAGGACGAGGAGGAGGAGGAGGGGGAGGAGGAGGGGGAGGAGGAGGAGGAGGAGGAGGAGGAGGAGGAGGAGGAGGAGGAGGAGGAGGAGGAGGGAGGAGGAGGAGGTCCTCGGGAGGCCCACGGCTCGGGGCCGGCCGCGCCTCCTGGAGGGGCGCACGCCCGCGAGTGGGCGCGGGCGTCCGCGCGGCGGGGCCCACGTGCGGGCACGGGCGCCAGCTTGGCGACGACCCGGCGCCAACTCGGCGACGACTCGGCTGCAGGGCTCCTCCTCCTCCCCCTCCTCCTCCTCCTCCTCCTCCTCCTCCTCCTCCTCCCTCCTCCTCCTCCCTCTCCTTCCTCCTCCTCTCCTCATCCTCCTCCTCCTCCTCCTTCCTCCTCCTCCTCCTCCCCCTCTCCTCCTCGTCCTCCTCCCTCCCTCCCTCATCCTCCTTCCCTCCTCCTCCCCCTCCTCCCTCCTCCCCCTCCTCCTCCTCCTCTCCCTCCGTCCCCTCCCTCCTCCTCGTCCTCCTCCTCCTCGTCCTCCTCCTCCTCGTCCTCCTCCTCCTCCTTCTCGTCCTCCTCCTCTTCCTCCTCCTCCTCCTCCTATTCCAAATTTTGCGATCCTTGGATCCGGTGTCTTAGGGACATCATATGGGACTTTTGTAGACAGGTTATGTAGGGCAAGGCCCTCCTCTTCCCGAAGGATGATGCAACTTCTGGGAGGCTGAACAATTCGGGATCGGCGTTTTCACAGGTCGAGTTTTGGCCGAATCGGGCCTGGTCCCGATTCCGATTGATGTCCTGCTGAGTCTTATTGAATCCCGCTGATCTAGGTCGATCCCGCTGAATCCGACTCAATCCCAGGCTTACTCCAGCTCAGTCCAGTTCCATTGCCCCTTCATCGGGACCGTTGTCCTTCGTCGTTCTGACGAAGACCTGCCAAGAGTTGCTTCCTCATCCTCCCCTCTCCCCCCGCCTTCTCCATTCCTCCTCGCAAGGGGAGTCAACATTCAATTGCAGAATTTCGCTCGACGCTCGAGCTCACGAACTGCCCACCGACTTTCCAGCGGCGCGAACCCACCTTCACTGCACTCACAACCTCTGCGGGGAGACGCACCGCCGATCTTGTGTTCGATCCTCAACGCTGGCCAGCGCCGGGCAGCCTGTCAATGACTGCCTCGCTGTCGCGGGGCGCGGCGGGTCGGGGGCGGCGCCGGCTGGCCCTCCCCGGCGGCTTCTCCCGCCGCCCGCCGTGTGTTCCCAGGCGTTGTTGGCCCACCTGCATCCCGTGGGCGGGCTCAGCGAGAAGTCGCCCAGGAGGGGGAGGAGGAGGAGGAGGAGGAGGAGGAGGAGGAGGAGGAGGAGGAGGAGGAGGAGGAGGAGGAGGAGGAGGAGGAGTGAGCCCCCAGGCGTTGTTGGCCCACCTGCATCCCGTGGGCGGGCTCAGCGAGAAGTCGCCCACGTACAAATACCTGGTGGCGGACCTGCTGGAGATGAACCAGGCGTCCCAGGGAGCTGCGTCTCGGAGAAGGAAGGGGTACCCATATCCGCCAACCTCCGCCCGTTCTTTCCCTTCTGGGAGCTTCCTGGGAGGCCCTCGTCGCCACCGCCGGATTCGCCTCGAAATCCTGATCAGAACGCACCCCAGGAGAGGTCCGAGGAATAGCGGTATCGTTACCTTCCGATTTTTCCAGCTATTGTTGCTGCTGTTGCTGCTCACGGCCGTCGGACAGTTCGAACAACCATCCGTCCGCTAAAAACCTGCCACAGCGGAGCCAGGCTTCACGGATCGCCCAAGAAGAGCGTAGGGGCCGAGGCGGGATCCCGCCAGCGAAAGTTGGCGGCGCGCACAAGGGGGTAGGTCTTTTAGAAGGAAGTTGCGCCTCAGAAGGCGCCAGCCTGATATCTGAAGACAAGGCCCGCGCCTTCTAAGAATAAGAAGCAGCCTCCTTTTGAGAAGCCTTCCCCCTCTCCCTACCCCTCTCTGCGCGTGGCCGGGAAAAGGCCCAGCCAGGGCCGAGTCGAGGAGCAGCATGACTACACGAGCACACTTCCTCTGCCTGCCACGCGGTGCCTCCTGGCGCCGCCCCGGCGGCGCGGTCCGCGCGCCAGGGCGGGGTGCCCGGCACACGTCCAAGAAGTGCAGTGTCCTGCAAGGCCTGACTGGCCCGGGTTTGCATTGGGTCGGTGCGCCCCCGATCCGCGCGGACCCCTCGCAATGGGGAAACGGGTCCAGAGTGAAACGGGCTTGATAGTTGTTCCCAACCATCCTGTGGTGTTGGGTCCTCGTTTTGAAGAGACGGCGCCCCGCGTCTCCTCTCCTCTCCTCCTCCTCCTCCGCCTCCTCCCTCCTCCCATGCGTGCCTCTGCCCTCCGCATCCTCCTCCACTCCCTCCCTCCACCCATGCGTGCCTCTGCCCTCCGCATGCCTATTTTGGCACACCCCTCACACGGCTCGTGGCCGCATAGGGAGCTCCGCCGAAGGCCTCAGTGGCAAAGCTCGCATGCGGTTCCCCGCACATTTCGGCACACCCCTCACACGGCTCGTGGCCACGTAGGGAGCTCCGCCGAAGGCCTCAGTGGCAAAGTTCGCATGCGGTTCCACGCCCATTTCGGCACACCCCTCACACGGCTCGTGGCCCCAGAGGGAGCTCCGCCGAAGGCCTCAGTGGAAAAGCTCGCACGCGGTTCCCTACCCATTTCGGCACACCTCTCGCACGGTCCGTGGCCCCAGAGGGAGCTCCGCCGAAGGCCTCAGTGGCAAAGTTCGCATGCGGTTCCACGCCCATTTCGGCACACCCCTCACACGGTTCGTGGCCCCAGAGGGAGCTCCGCCGAAGGCCTCAGTGGCAAAGGTCGCATGCGGTTCCACGCCCATTTCGGCACACCCCTCACACGGCTCGTGGCCCCAGAGGGAGCTCCGCCGAAGGCCTCAGTGGAAAAGCTCGCACGCGGTTCCCTACCCATTTCGGCACACCTCTCGCACGGTCCGTGGCCCCAGAGGGAGCTCCGCCGAAGGCCTCAGTGGCAAAGTTCGCATGCGGTTCCACGCCCATTTCGGCACACCCCTCACACGGTTCGTGGCCCCAGAGGGAGCTCCGCCGAAGGCCTCAGTGGCAAAGGTCGCATGCGGTTCCCCGCCATTTGGGCACACCGCTCACTCGGTTCGTGGCCCCACAGGGAGCTCCGCCGAAAGTCCCATTTGCGCAGTCCTCATGCGGTTCCTGCGCCCAGTACAGCGTTTCGTGGCCCCAGAGGGAGCTCCACGGAAGGTTCCAGTGGCGCTGCAGTCCGCATGCCGTTTCTGCGCCCAGTACAGCGTTTCGTCGCCCCAGAAGGAGCTCCACCGAAGGTCCCAGTGGCGGAACTCGCATGCGGTTCGTGCGCCCCGTCCAACGGTTTTTGGCCCCATGGGGAGCTCAATCGAAGGTCCCAGTGGCGCAGTCCGCATGCGGTTCCCCCGCCCAGTACGGCGTTTTGTGGCCCCAGAGGGAGCTCCACCGAGGGTCTCAGTTGCGCAGTCCGCATGCGGTTCCTGCGCCCCGTACTGCGCGTCGTGGCCCCAGAGGGAGCTCCGGCTAAAACGATACCCACAACTGCGGTACGTTCAACTGCATATGTATGGTCGCCATGCTAGTTGTCGTTTGCGGGCCCTCGGAGCCCTCCACGGGCCCCGGGGCTGTCGGTCCTCGGGGGGAGGCTCCAGGGCCCAGGACCCGTTTCCCTTTGGACCTGGTTCCCCCATGTTGAGCAAGTGTTTTCCAACCATCTTGTGGTGTTGGGTCTTGAAGAGACAGCGCCCCGCGTCTCCCTCCTCTCCTCTCTTCCTTCTCCCCCTCATCCCGTCGACATCATCATTAGCATCATCATCACGACCATCATCATCATCATCATCATCATCAGCAACATCATCATCAGCAGCATCAGCATCATCATCATCATCATCATCATCATCATCATCATCATCATCATCATCATCATCATCATCCCCAATCTGATTGCCGTTCTCATCGCGCATTTTGGAAAACCCTTCGCACGGTTCGTGGCCCCATAGGGAGTTCCACCTAAGGCCCCAGTGCCGACGTTCCCATGTGTTCATTTTCTGGGGGGGGTCTTTCGCCAGGCTAATTTTGTTGACCGTGGTGTTCCCCCAAGGTGGCTCGATGCTTTTGGAAGGTCGGGGACCAAAGGCGTTCGGTAGGGAGGGGTGTATTCGTTTTTTTGTAGACCGAACGCGCATCGCCTTTTGGGAGCCTCCGAGCCTCCGATGGGGGGGACATCTGTTTTCGATGACAGTAGATCGAACGCTTTTCGTTTTTTGGGGGTGGATGGAGGGAGGTCGTGGTCGGGGCCTGAAGGATCGGTGCTTTCGGTTCGCTTCTGGCACTTCCTGAGCCTCTTGAGAGGCTGCTTGAGGCCCCTCCAGGGACCTCAAGAGAGCTCCGATGAATCTGTACCGGAACAGTTGCACGTGAGCATGGGAGGCGGAGGAGGACGGGGGGCAGAGCCCGGGGGCAGAGGTGGGGGAGGGGGAGCGCGATGTTTGAGAGCGGGTGGGAGGAGGAGCAGCAGCGGCAGTAGCAGAAGCAAGCGAAGGAGGATGAGGAGGAACAGGATAAGGACGGGCAGAAGGGGGAGCAGGACGAGATTGAGAAAGGAGGGAGAGGATGAACGAGCACCCCTGCAGGTCGCTCGTTCTCAGGGTTATTTGTTTCCTCGTCGTCCGATTCATTATCTTGTCTTCCTCGCTCTCGGCACCCTCCTTGTTCTCCCCGGCCTCATCGTAAACAGTTCTTTCTCCCCCCCCTCCTTCACCCTCTCCTGAATATGGTGGGGTCGTGTCGTGTCGACGTGGTGGTGACGCCAGCGTGGTCATTCAAGGTTGAGGCCGCTGGCGGCCTGAACACGGCCAGTGTTGAACGACTTCGGTTGCAAGGAGGCCACGACTGTTCCATGTTGAACGATTCCGTGGGTGTCAAAACCACCGCAGAAGTCATGACGGCACGAGCCTTCTGAACGTAGCACCCCGAGCTGACCGCGGAGGAGTGCAGTTGCTGTCAGCAGGCCTCCGAGACGTCCAGAAGACTTTAGGCTTAGGGGCCGCGGTGCCCCGCGCCAGCGCTGCGTCAGAGTGGGGCGTATCCGCTGTTTGTGTGTCTCCTCCTCTCTCTCTCTCTCATTCTCTCCTTCTCTCTCACACACACTTTCTTTCGTTGTCTCTCTCTCTCTCTCTCTATATATATACATATATGTGTTCCCTTTGTCTTTCTCTGTCTATCTCTCTCTCTCTCTCTCTCTCTCTTTGTCTCTTTCTCCGTAACCCCCTCTCCTCCTCCCCCCCCGTCTTCCGCAGCCCCGCGGCACTGCCCCCCCCCCTGCCGCCGCCGCCGCCGCCCTGCGGTTGGCCGAGGCCGACCGTTCGCGGTTCCTGGACTTTGTGTCGTCCTGCCCGCGGCTGCCGCCAGGACGCGTGCGCGCGCGGGCGACCTCCGTCGGCGGACGCTCCGCGGGGCGGGGGAGGACGGCGCAAGGGGGCGTCGAGCCGGCCTTCACCGAAGAACAGGAGGCGGAGTGGACGAGCGTGCCTTTCCCCGCCGCCCGCTAGATCTGAGTGTATGCATCTATATATGTATATGTGTGTAAATCTGTATATGTGTGTATAGGTATGGGTGCGTGTATGTATGCCTGTTTGTGTGTCTGTATGGTGAGTGTACGTATCTCTTTATATTTATACAGAGAGAGAGAGAGAGAGAGAGAGAACAAAAAACACAAACATCAGTATACATAGAGAGAGGGAGAGGGAGTGGGATAGAGAATGAGAGACGCAGACCTTCCGCAGGTAGCGAGGGGAGGTAGGCCCGGCGAAGGCTCGTCGAGGGGGCGGCCGCCAGAGCGCGAGACTGAGGCTGGAGGGCGAGCGGATGGGGGGGGGTGACGAGGCAGCGGAGGGCGGAGGGATGCCGAGGCGGGAAGGGGGAGGGTGGCAGGCGGGAGGAGGGAGAGGAGGAGGAGCGGGGAGGAGGAGGTGGAGGAGGAGGAGGAGGAGGAGCGGGAAGGAGCGAGAGGGAAGGATGGACGCGTACGGGAAGGAGGAGGAGGAGGAGGAGGAGGAGGAGGAGGAGGAGGAGGAGGAGGAGGAGGAGGGGGAATGCACGCGGGGCGTCTTGTCCTGGACGGGCGGGGGCAGGCGCGGAAGAGACGCAACCACCATGCGCAGCTTTCTCAGGGGGGTGCTGGCTCTCGGAGGGGGGCGCATCGACGCCCGATCGCCCCTCCTCTTCCTCCTCTTCCTCCTCTTCCCTCCTCCTCTTCCTCCTGCTCCCTCCTCCTCCTCCATCGCCGATTGGTCCCTGACAGCGCGCCTCGCCCAGCAACGTGCGGTCTCGCTATCGGGGGCCCATCGCCGACCTATCTGCGATCAATCGTCGAGTTCAGGTCAATGTCTCCCCCCCTGAGCCGGTTCTCCCTGGTCGCTCCCCCGCAGTTGGCCTGGACACATTGCGGTCAAGATTCAAAATGAGGGGTCTGTGTTACGACGAGGTTGTCCTTTACATGGGGCCCCAGGGTCTTGAATCTTTGCGTCGCGTCCTTGCACTTTACCTTGCAAGAGTGGCGACACAACGTCGCCCTCCAGGGACTGGACAGCAGACGTTGACACATGTATCTGACTCCCGTGTTTTTCCTGGATGCGAAGGGACAGAGGCCAGTAACATCTCTCGTTTCGCCGCGTGCCCTATCAGGTGCACGTTTTTGGCATCCATCTGATCGGACATTTTCGGTCGGTGATGATTCATATATCTTAACTTTGTCGCTGGGCAGAGGTCTGCCTGCCCGAGTCCGGAGGAACAGGCACGGACACCGATGGGGAGTGTCCAGTAGAGTGTTTGTTACACGCGCTCCCAGGAGGGATAGCCAAGTTTCACGTCGACGTCTTCCCTGACGCTAACGCCACAAAGGAGGCTTGCTTCCCGACCAACGCCATACACTGCTGCTCTTGTTGTCTTCCTTTGTCTTCGGATTGACAGGTTTGCTTCGCGTTCACTGTTGTCGACCTTACCACCTCCGCATGTAATTGTCCAAGTGGTGCCACAGTGGTGTTCTTTTGAACAGGTCTGGCGATATTGCGGTCTATCCATACAGTTGGGGCGCCGAAGAAGGAACCCTTTCCGTTGGGGAGGGTCTCGGTGTTCCTTGATTGTTCTGCAGTTTGCCTTGGGGCTTCCTAAGGATTCCCATGCGAAATCGAGGTTTAACTTATATGTGGCAAAGGGGCCTCGTTCCTTGTTTAGGGCTCCTCAGGTCAACGCCCCGACGGTACCGCGGTGCTTCTGGGCCACTGCATGTCGATAATTCCCCCCCGCCTGGCAGATCAGCCCTGCTGGTTCCACGCGCGTCTGGCAGCTTTCGGCCACAGGGCCCCGATCGTGTACAGTCGGGGCGCTGAAGAAGGAACCCTTCTCGTTTGGGAGGGGCTCCGTGTTCCTTAATTGTTTCACAGTTTGCCTTCTGGTTTCCGTAGGTTTTCGATGGGAAATCGAAGTTTAACTCATGGAAAAAAGGGGCTTCGTTCCTTATTTAGGGTTCCTTAGGTCAACGCCCCGAGTGTAGACGAGCAGGCTCGGGGAGCTCGCGGCTGTTACACATGACGTCTGCAGGCGCCGCGCGGTGTCGCAGAGGACTTGTGCAGTGGAGCTTCCGTTCGAGCACGTTGTGCTGGGTGCTGGAATCGGAGTCGGACACTCGGGGGCAATCTTGGATAGCCGAAGCTTGGAGCCCCAATCGGTCTCCGACATTCTGGGTGCCTCCTCCTACTCCTCCTGCTCTGGGACCGCTGAGAACCCCGGTCCAGCCAGGGCCACCCCCATCTTCAGGAGGACGGGGGCGTGCTTGACGGGTCCTTTTGCCTCGATATCACCCCCCTTGTTTGCGAGGCGTCTGCCCATGCTGCCCTACACCCATACCCGTACCCTCTCCCTCCTCCTCCGTCTTGCCTTTCCCCCTCCTCCTCTATCAGAGGCAGAGCTCGATCAGAGACATAACGCGAACATACCGCCAGTTGTCGACGGGCCTCGAGAACTGTTGCTTAGAATCCACAGAGGAACGGCCATGGCCCACTCAAAGATTTCTCGGGACAACATGTTCTTTGTTCCGATTCCCATCTTCAAAGGCCTCTCAAAACATAGTGCCGACGACTGAAACGTTGCGGCAAGCAAAGTGTCCTAAGTTCTGGGGGTAGCTTCCCAGAGAGCAGTCACACCCTGAGCAGCGCCCCCACACGCCGTCTGCAGCTGGCGCGGCTTCTATAGCAGGCCGATGCTTCGCACCAGTTGACACTCCCGAGCAGCAGCAAAACGCTGCAAACGTTGTCCAACACCGAGAGCGACCGCTGTCGGGCAAGAGTCTTTTGGTCTAGAGTGGACCACGCCCGCGGCGACACCGACACAGAACCCCGTTCAATTGGTTGTTGGTTTTCGTCACCATTATTCCCGGAAAAGGGCTTAAGCCCAGGGTTCTCTTTTAGTTTTGTTTCCCCCCGGTTTTGACGGCTGTAAGGCTGGCGAAGTTCTTTTGCGAAAAATAACGAGGTCGCGTAGGGCCGGCGAATTGAAATTTGAGGATGTCTCGAGCGAAACGCTTGTTTTCAGAATTTGTTGAGAATGTCTCGAGCGAAACGCTGGTTTGCAGAGTTGAGGGATGTCTCGAGCGGGGGCCTCGTGGGGGGCCAGAATTCAGAGGATGTCTTAGGCGAAATGCTTGTTTTCACGCGCCCATGTCGGCCAGGGGGGTATCCAACATGGTTGTCCGTCGCTGGCGCCTCAGACGGCCGCATGTTGGATATCCCCCCCTGGGTGGGCTGGAACCATGCGTTTTTACTTTTGCAGGCCATCAGGAGGGTATCTAACATGGTGATCCCGAGCTGGAATCTTGTGTTTTCACGTGTCCAGCCCACCCCGTGGTGTATCTACCATGGTGGTCCCGAGCTCGAACCACGTGCTTTTTTACATGTTCAGGCCACCCAGGAGGGGTATCTAACATGGTGGTCCTGAGCTGGCACAATGTGCCTTTACGTGTCCAAGCCACCCATGAGGTATCTAACATGGTGGTCCCGAGCTGGAACCATGTGTTTTCAGGTGTCCAAGCCACCCGGGGGTATCTAACATAGTGGTCCCGCGCTGAAGCCGCGTGTTTTCATATGTGCAGGCCACCCAGGTGGGTATCTAACATGGTGGTCCCGAGCTGGAGCCACATGTTTTCACGTGTCCACGCCACCCAGGGGGGTATCTAACACGGTGGTCCTGCGCTGGAACCGTGTGTGATCACGTGTCCAGGCCACCCAGGTGGGTATCTAACATGGTGGTCTCGTGCTGAAGCCACGTGTTTTCACGTGTCCAGGCCACTCATGGGGGTATGTAACATGGGACTCCTGGATCCTTCTTGGGACTCGGAACGGAACGTCGAGAGTTTATTCCCCAATCAGTGTTTGCCTCTGTAGGGGTCCTAGCGGATTCATATGGTTAGGTTAGGTTTGCCGCCGATTTTCGTCGCACGCCCGGGTGCCCGGGTGCCTGGGGGTGCCCGGGTGCTGGGGTGCCTAGGTGCCCGGGTGCCCGGGCGTGCCCGGGGGTGCCCTATAGCCCTATATAGCCCTAGATAGCCCTAGATAGCCCTATAGCCCAATAGCCCTATAGCCCTACAGCTCTATAGCCCTATAGCTCTATAGCCCTATAGCTATAGCCCTATAGCTCAATAGCTCTATAGCCCTGTAGCCCCCCTAACCCTATAGCCCTGATTGGGTTTTTTCTCCGGTATCATTTGTCGGAGGTGTGGGGATAAGATCGAAGTGGAACGGAGAGCCCCCCTACCGGGAGATCGGTTTCGGTTTCGTGTTCGTGCGTGCCGTGCGTGCGGGCGAGGCGAAGCTGCGTGGGCGGGCGAGAAAAAAGTCTCCTCCGGCTGAGGCGCGGCCGGACTAAATGTCTCCGGTGGCCCGCGGTGTCCCGCCGTGTCCCGCCTCCGGCTGAGGCGCGGCCGGACCAAATGACTCCCTTCCGGCGTCCAGTGGCCCGCGGTGACCCGCCGCTGTCCCGCCAGTGTCCCGTCGGTGTCCCGATGATGATGATGATGATGATGATGATGATGATGATGATGATGATGATGATGATGATGATGATGTTGATGCTGATGCTGATGTTGATGTTGGTGATGATGATGATGATGGTGATGGTGATGATGGTGATGGTGATGGTGATGGTGATGGTGATGGTGATGGTGATGGTATCCCGATGATGATGATGATGATGATGATGATGATGATGATGATGATGGTGATGCTGACGATGTTGATGATGATGATGATGGTGGTGATGGTGGTGATGATGATGGTGTCCCGATGATGATGTTGATGATGTCGACCTTGCTGATGATGGTGATGATGGTGCCCCGATGATGATGTTGATGTTGATGATCATGATGTTGATGATGATGAGATGATGATTGAATCATGATGATGAGACGAAGTTGATGATGATGATGGTGTCCCGATTACAATGATGATGAGGTTGATGATGATGATGGTGATGATGATGGTGTCCAGATGATGATGCTTATGTTTATGATGATGGTGATGACGATGATGGTTTCCCCATGATGATGATGATAATGATGATGACGATGTTGATGATGAGGATGGTGATGATGTGATGATGATGGTTTTGATGATGGTGGCCCGATGATGGTGATGATGATGTTGATGATGATGATGGTGTCCCGATGGTGATGATGGTGATGATGCTGCTGATGACGATGATGATGGTGTCCCGATGATGACGCTGATGTTGCTGATGAATGTGTTGCTGATGATGATGATGATGATGATGATGATGATGATGGTGTCCCGATGCTGCTGATGTTGATGCTGTTGTTCATGATGATGATGATGATGATGATGATGCGAAAATGATGGTGATGCTGATGACGGTGGTGTTCCGATGATGATGATAATGATGGTGTCCCGATGATGATTATGATAAAGATGATTATGGTGACGATGATGGTGCCCCGATGATGATGATGATGATGATGATGATGGCGATGATGATGTTGATGATGATGATGATGGTGATGAGGTGCTGATGGTGATGGTGTCCCGATGATGATGATGATGATGATGATGATGATGATGATGATGATGATGATGATGATGATTATGATGATGATGATGAGGATGCTGATGATGATGTTGATGACGTTGATGACGATGGTGTTGATGATGATGACGTTGATTGTGAGATCGATTGTGATATCGATAGTGAGGTCGATAGTGAGACCGAATGTGAGATCGATTGTGAGATCGATGGTGAGATCGATAGTGAGATCGATTGTGAGATCGGTAGTCAGATCGATTCTGACATCGATCGAATCAAATAGATCGAGTGAGATCGATTGTGAGATCGATCGAGTGAGATCGATCGAGCGAGACCGACAGTGAGATCGATAGTGAGATCGATAGTGAGACCGATCGGGTGAGACGTTGTCCCCCCGAACCTCCTTATCACCCGAAGGGTGGTCGTATAGGTATTTGGTATCGGTTTGTTGACTTTTTGGCCTCCAGGCGCCTCTGGGCGGTCCTGGCCCCCCCTGCGATCCAGACAACAGCATGTTTGATATCCCCCCTGGGTGGGCTGGATCACGTGTTTTTGTGCAGGTCACCCAGGGGGGTATCTAACAACATGGTGGTCCCGAGCTGGAACCATATGGTCTTACATGTCCCGGCCACCCAGAGGGATATCTAACATGGTAGCCTCGAGCTTGAACCATGTGTTTTTGCGTATCCAGGCCACCCAGGGGGGTATCTAACATGATTGTTCTGAGCAGGGACCACGTGTTTAACGTGTCCAGGCTATTCAGGGGTGCATTTAACATGGTTTCCCGAGCTGGCACCATGTGCTGTTAGGTGTCCAGGCCATCCAGGGGGGTATCTAACATGGTTGTCCCGAGCAAAGGACCACGTATTTTACGGCGCCGTAGCGCGTCCCTTCGGCACGTCGCCTGGCGCGTCCCTTGGGACGTTTCGCAGCGCGTCCTCTTGGCATGTTCCCTTGTCAAGTAGCTCTGGGGCGGCTACTCTGTGCCGAGGCAGCTCGAGCTTAAGATCCAGATCAGTTATTTCAGGACTCGGATGCACAGGAGGACTCGATCCACAACGCTATAGAGCAGAATCGCGGCCTGGCACATCGCTTCAGCGGGCGCAACACAGCACAGCCTTCGGCACGGTACATCAAGATCGATACATTCAGCATTGCAGTTTGGCACGTTTTTTGGCACGTTCCGTGGCGCGTCCCGTGGCGAGTCCCTCTGGCACGTCGCGCGGCGCGTCCCTTGGCACGTCTCGTGGCACGTCCATTGGCAAGTTCCGTAGCGCGTCCCCTCGGCACGTCCCGCGGTGCGTCCCCGTGGCACGTCCCCTGGCACGTCGCTTGGCGCGTCCCTTGGGACGTTCCGCGGCGCGTCCTCCTGGCATGTTCCCCTGTAAATTAGCTCTGGGGCAGTTGATATGTGCTGAGGCAGCTCGAGCTTAAGATCCAGATCAGTTATTTCAGGACTCGGATGCACAGGAGGACTCGATCCACAACGCTATAGAGCAGAATCGCGGCCTGGCACATCGCTTCAGCACGGAGCAGCACAGCACAGCCCTCGGCACGGTACATCAAGATCGATCCATTCAGCATTGCAGTTTGGCACGTTCCGTGGCGCGTCCCGTGGCGAGTCCCTTTGGCATGACGCGCGGCGCGTCCCTTGGCACGTCCTGTGGCACGTCCATTGGCACGTTCCGTAGCGCGTCCCCTCGGCACGTCCCGCGGTGCGTCCCCGTGGCACGTCCCCTGGCACGTCGCTTGGCGCGTCCTTTGGGACGTTCCGCGGCGCGTCCTCCTGGCAGGTTCCCCTGTCAATTAGATCTTGGGCAGTTACTATGTGCTGAGGCAGCTCGAGCTTACGATCCAGATCAGTTCGGTCAGGGCTCGGATGCACAGGAGGACTCGATCCACAACGCTATAGAGCACAATCGCGGCATGGCACATCGCAGTTCAGCACGGCGTTGCACAGCACAGCCCTCGGCACGGTACATCAATATCGAGACACTCAGCATTGCGTTTGGCCGTCGCCCAATCAGGTGTCTTTGAAGCGTTGCCATGTCTTACATTTCTATGTTCCTTTCCGGGTTCGTGGGCCGATCATTTTTTCGTACTAAGTTTTATCGTATTGAAGCAGGGGCATCATCGTGTTCCCAGCCAATTCTTTTGAGTTCAAGCGTTTCGCGCAATCCCACCACCCCATCCAGAAACGACGCCCAGACGAGCTGTTTTGATCAGGGATGTGGAAAGGGATGCATGAATAAAGGGCTTGGAAAGCCGTCCTACCCCGAGAGGGGGAGGATGGAGGGCGAATTGGAGGAGGGGGAGGGGGGGAGGTGGAGGATGGAGGAGGGAGGAGGCGGAATAGACGGATGAGGAGGAGGAGGAGGAGGACCAGGGCGCGCAGACAGGCGAAAGACTTGTTTCACGCCGCTCGGAGTCTCTTCGAACGTCTCTAGTGCTTCGTGGATTCCTCTTGGGGCGTTCAGGGGATCCATCGGCGGTCCCGGGGGCCTCTTGGAGTGTTTTGGGTGCTTCGGATGAGCCTCTTTGGGACCTCTTGGGGGCCTCTTCGGCGCCTCTTGGGGCCATCTTGGAGGAGTTCGATGAGAAAGGAGGGGGTGGTCAATTGGCCTCGCCTCTCTAGAGCACCCAACTCGCCTTTTTGGCTCCTCCTGGGGCGCTTCTGGAGTGCTCTTGAGCGCTCCTGAGGCCGTCTTGGGATCCTCTTGGGCTCCCTGTTGAGGTCTTCTGGGGTTCTCTTGGGGCCAGCTTCGGGCCTCGGAGGGCCGTCGACTGCGACAAAGGCGAGGAGGCGAACGACATTGAGCTTCTCTCGGTGGTTGAGCATCTCGATGGCTTCCTTGGGAGGTTCCGTGGCCACTGGTTCCGTTAGCAGCCAAATCGTTGATAAGAGCAAACCCAAGGTCAGAATTTGTCGCGAATGGGTGTCGTAAGGATTGTTATTGACGGATCAAGCGCGCCGGTTGAGCGTATTGGGATCTGGCCCTGGAAACAACGCTGCCCCTCAGGCGACCTCATAGTCTTGGAGGTCATCATCGGTTGTCTGAGGCCTCTCAAAAGCGAACCCGTGAGTTCCGCAGCCAGATTGGTGCAGGTCATTGTGAGCCCGCGTTGTCAAAAGTGTGGTTGTTGTCCAGCAACTCCTTCATAGTCATTTTCGTTCATACTTGCCGACCACCTGCGAGGTTCACGATTCAGGATTTGGGTTTTGCCTTCTAGAGGCTGCTCAAGCTTGTGGCTTGTGACGGGGCCGCCGGCGACCACTTCGGCGCTTCGGTGGCCGTCAGCTCCGACGGGGACCGCGTGGTGGCGGGGGCCGGCTATGACGAGGACCAGGGAGGTTACTCCTGCTCCGCGCAGACGTGTTCGACGGGGCCACACGGGCGAGGCTCGTGGCGAGCGACGAGGCCGCCCGCGGCCTCTTCGGCGCTTCCGTGGCCGTGAGATCCGACAGGGCCCGCGTGGTGGTGGGGGCGTGATGTGACGACGACCAGGGCGGCTCTTCCAGCTCGGGGGGGACAGTTAAAAAACAGTTGTTGCCAGCGCTGTAGTGCGCAAATAGAAGATAAGAGAAAGCCGGGGCAAAATGGACCGCTGGGGACGTCCCTGCGACCGCCCCGGCGTTCCGCGTGTTGGGGCGGAATCCCGCGCACCCCCGCTTGGCGTCAGGCCACGCCGGCCACGCCCTGCGAACCTGGGATTCTGGGAGCCTAGCAACATAAGGGCATTCAGCCGCACAAAAACAGCGGGTGACACGTGTCACCCCCGAGAACGCGTGAGAACAGCAAATGTATGTTTGGGATTCTGGGAGCCAGCAAAACGCCAGTCAGCCTCACCAAAAACAACGGGTGACATGTGTCACCCCCGAAACCGCGTGAGAAAAACCAGTCGTAAATTTGGGGTTCTGGGAGCCAACATAAGGCCATTCAACTTCATACCAAAACAACGGGTGACACGTGTCACCCCCGAAACCGCGTGAGGAACAACAATTCTAAATTTGGATTTCCAGGAGCCAGCAAAGGCCATACAACCGCCCAAAAACAACGAACGAAACGTGCCACCCCCGAAACCTCGTGAGAACAACCAATTGTAAGTTTGATATTCTGAGAGCCAACATAAGGCCATTCAACCTCACGCAAACTACGGGTGACACGTGTCACCCCCGAAACCGTGAGAGGCAAAACAAGCGTAAATTCTGGATTTTGGGAGCCAACATAAGGCCATCCAGCCGCACAAAAACAACGGGCGACACATGTCACCCCCGAAACCGCGTGAGAAAACCAAGGTAAAATCTGGGTTTCCGTTTGCCAGCATAAGGCCAGTCAGCCTCACAAAAACAGCAGGTGCCACGCGTCACTCCCAGAACCGTGTGAGAAAAGCAATGGTAAATTTTGGATTCTTGGAGCCAGCATAAGGCCATTCAACCGCACAAAAACACTGGGCGACACGCGCCCCCCCCCCCGAAACCGCGTGAGAAAACACAATTGTAAACATTTCGCAGTCTGGGTGCCAACACAAGGCCATTCGGCCTCACAGGAACAACCAGTGACACTTGTCTGCCCCGAAACCGCGTGGAGAAAGGCAGTTCAAAATTTGGGACTCTGGGAGCCAACATGAGGCCATTCAGCTTCACAAAAATTGACGGGTGACACGTGTCACCCCCGAAACCGCGTGCGAAGGACCAATCGTAAATTTGGGGTTCTGGGAGCTACACCAGAAGGCCATTCAACCGTACAATCACGCCCGAAAACGTGAGCGAACAAACAAATGTAAGTTTGGGGTTTTGGGAGCCAACAGAAGGCCATTCAGACTAACAAAAAAACGGGTGACACGTGTCACCCCCGAAACCGCTTGAGAAAAACCAGTTGTAAATGCGTCGCTCTGGGAGCCCGCATAAGGCCATTCAGCTTCATACCAAAGCAACGCGTGGCACGTGTCGCCCCCGAAACCGCGTGAGGAAAACCAATTGCATATTTAGGTTATGGAAGCCAACGTGAGGCCATTTAGCCTCACAAGAACAGCTTTCGACACGAGCCACCCCACGAAACCGTCTGAGAAAACCACGTGTAATGTTGGGGTTCTGGGTGTCAGCATAAGGCCATTCAGCCTCGCAACAACAACATGTGACACGTGTCACCCCCGAAACCGTATGAGAAAGAGCCAATTGTAAAGTTAGGATTCTGGGAGCCAACGCAAGGCCTGTCAGCTTCACAAAAACAACGGGTGGCACGTGTCACCCCCGAAACCGCGTGAGGAAAACCGATTGTATATTCAGGATTTTGAGAGACAGCATGAGGCCATTCAGCTTCACAAGAAACAGCGGGTGACACGTGTCTCCCCCGAAACCGCGTGGGGAAAACAATTGTAAATTTAGGACTCCACGGGCCAACGCACGTCCATTCAGCCGCGCAACAACAACGAGCGTCACGCGCCATCCCCGAAACCGCGTGAGAAACACCAGATGTACATCTGAGAGTCTGGGAGCCAACATGAGGCCATTCAACTTCACAACAACGGGCGACACGAGTCGCCCCCGACATTCGCAAAACAAACAGTTGTAAATTTAGGGTTCCGGGAGCCAACATAAGGCCATTCAAAATCAGAAAGGAGAACAGCGGGTAACGTGCCACCCCCGAAACTGTGTGAGAAAAACATGCGACATTTGGGAATCCAGGAGCCAACACAAGGCCATACAGCCGCGCAAAAGCAACGAACGACACGTGCCTTCCCCGAAACCGCGTGAGAATAACTAATTGTAAGTTTGGGATTCTGGGAGCCAACATGAGGCCATTCAGCCTTACTAACACAACCGGTAACACGTTTCTCCCACGAGACCGTTTGAGAAAACCAAGTGAGATTTTTGGATTCTGGGCGCCCACATAAGGCCATTCAGCAAAAAAACAAACAAAAAACAAAAAAACAGCGGACGACACGTGTCACCCCCGAAACCGTGAGAGAAACATCAATTGTAAATTTGGGATGCCGGAGCCAACATAAGGCCAGTCACCGCGCGCGAGAATTGGACGCCACCGCGCGCACGCGCGCGCAGTCGCGCACGTACGTACGTACAGTGTCCCAGTAAGACGAACATTACCTACTCGTCGACCGAAGTAGTCTGCAAATTTGCACACATAAAGTCCATGCGCACATGCCAATGTATGCGCGTGCGTGTGTATATGCAGATCTTTATACAAGCATACATGTGTGCATGTGTCTATCGCATCGTTCGCCCCCCGTGGACTGTTTTCCAGGGGGGACGGTTAAAAAAAAATTAATCGGCGGCGAATTACGGCAGTCGGGATTCAAGGCGGTGGGGGAGGGGGCGGATCATCATTTTCCCTTGGAAAGGGCATAGGCCTAGGGTTCTCTTTTAGCTGTTGACCCCCGGAACCAACGAGAAGAGGGCCCGCGAATTTATCAGTTGAACAAGTGCGTTTTTCGTTCGCCCGCTCGAGGAAAGTTTGCCTCCCATTTCGGATCTTCGATAAATCACGGGGTCCGCAGACCACCGCTTTCCTCTTGTGAAAAAAGAGGATGCTTGGTATTTTTAGCAGAATGCTCAACCAGAAACCAAGGTCTGGAGCCCCTGACCGCGACGCGGAAAAGCGTCCCGCGCGCAGGAATTCCGAGGATGCCTCGCGCGTGCCGCGTCCCGCGCGCAGGAATTTCGATGATGTCGTGACTAATTCGGTTGTTTTTCCATGATTTCCTTGGCCACACAGGAGGGTATCTAACATGTTCTGCCCGAGCTGGAACCACGTCGCTTCACGTGTCCAGGGCACCCAGGTGGGTATCTAACATGGTGGTCCCGAGCTAGTACCACGTTTTCCCGTGTCCAGGCAACAGGTGGGTATCTAACATGGTGGTCCCACGCTGGAGCCACGTGTTTTCACATGCACAGGTCACCCAGGTGGGTATCTCACATGTTGGTCACGAGCTGGAACCACGTGTTTCACTTGTAGAGGCCACACAGGGGGTGTCTAACATGGTGGTCCCGCGCTGGAAACGCGTGTTTTCACGTGCCCAGGTCGCCCAGAGGGTGTATCTAACATGGTGGCCCCGCGCTGGAACTGCGTGTTTTCAGGTGTCCACGCCACCCAGGGGGGTATCTAACATGGTGGTCCTGAGCTGGAACTACGTACTCTTACGTGTCCAGGCCACCCATGAGGTATCCAACATGGTGGTCCCGAGTTGGAACCATGTGTTTTCACGTTTGCAGCCAGCCAGGTGGGTATCTAGCATGGTGGTCCTGAGCTGGAACCACGTGCTTTTACGTGTCCAAGCCACCCATGAGGTATCTAATATGGTGGTGCCGAGTTGGAGCCACGTGTTTTCACGTGTCCAGGCCACCCAGGGGGTATCTAACATGGTGGCCCCGCGATGGAACCATCTGTTTTCACGTGTGCAGGCCAGCCAGGTGGGTATCTAACATGGTGGTCCCGAGCTGGAACCGTGTGTGTTCACGTGTCCACGTCACTCATGCGGGTATCTAAAATGGTGGTCCCGAGTTGGAACCACGTGTTTTCACGTGTCTAGGCCACTCAGGGGGTATCTAACATGGGCCTCCTGGATCTTGTTTTGGGACTCGGAACGGAACGTCGAGTTTATTTGGATTTGGTATCGGTTCGTTGACTTTTTGGTTGCCAGTCGCTTTTGGGCGTTCTCGGGTCCTCCTGCGTTTCAGACGACCGCATGTTAGATATCACCCCTGGGTGGGCTGGACCACGTGACTTTGCGTGTACAGGGCACCCAGGGGGGTATCTAACATGGTGGTCCCGAGTTGGAACCATATGTTCTTACATGTCCAGGCCACCCACCCAGGGGGATATCTAACATGGTTGCCCCGAGCTTGAACCACGCGTGTCTTACGTACCCAGGCCACCCATGGGGTATCTAACATGATGGTTCTGAGCAAGGACCACATGTTTTAACGTGCCCAGGCTTTTCATGGGTGGATCTAACATGGTTTCCCGAGCTGGCACCATATGTTTTTAGGTGTCCAGGCCATCCAGGGGGATATCTAACATGGTTGCCCCGAGCAAGGACCATGTATTTAGACGTTCCATAGCGCGTCCCCATCGGCACGTCCCGTTGTGCGTCCTTGTGACACGTCCCTTGCACGTCGCTTGGCGCGTCCTTTGGGACGTTCCGCGGCGCGTCCTCATGGCATGGTCCCTTGCCAATTAGTTCTGGGGCAGCTACTATGTGTTGAGGTAGCTCGGGCTTAAGTTCTTTCAGATCAATTCGGTCAGCACTCGGGTGCAATGGAGGACTCGATCCACAACGCTATAGGGCACAATCGCGGCATGGCACATCGCAATTCAGCACGGAACAGCACAGCACAGCTTTCGGCACAGTACATCAAAATCGATACATTCAGCATTGCAACTTAGCACGTTCCTTGGCGCGTTTCGTGGCACGTCCCGTGGCGAGTCCCCCTGGCACGTCGCGCGGCGCGTCCCCTGGCACGTCCCGTGGCACCTGCATTGGCACATTCCGTAGCGCGTCCCCTCGGCACGTCCCGCGGTGCGTCCCCGTGGCACGTCCCCTGGCACGTCGCCTGGCGCGTCCCTTGGGAATTTCCGCGGAGCGTCCTCCTGGCAGGTTCCCCTGTCAATTAGCTCTGGCAGCTACTATGTGCTGAAGCAGCTCGAGCTTAAGATCCAGATCAGTTCGGTCAGCACTCGGATGCAAAGGAGGACTCGATCCACAACGCTATAGAGCACAATCGCGGTATGGCACATCGCAGTTCAGCACGGCGCAGCACAGCACAGCCCTCGGCACGGTACATCAAGATCGATACATTCAACATTGCAACTTGATACGTTCTTTGGCACGTTCCGTGGCGCGTCCCGTGGCGAGTCCCTTCGGCACGTCGCGCGGCGCGTCCCCTGGCACGTCCCGTGGCACCTCCATTGGCACATTCCGCAGCGCGTCCCCTCGGCACGTCCCGCGGTGCGTCCCCGTGGCACGTCCCCTGGCACGTCGCCTGGCGCGTCCCTTGGGCCGTTCCGCGGCGCGTCCTCCTGGCGTGTTCCCCTGTCAATTAGCTCTGGGGCAGCTACTATGTGCTGAGGCAGCTCGAGCTCAAGTTCCAGATCAGTTCGGTGAGGACTCGGACGCAAAGGAGGACTCGATCCACAACGCTATAGAGCACAATCGCGGCATGGCACATCGCAATTCAGCCCGGCGCTGCACAGCACAGCCCTCGGCACGGTACATCAATACCACACTCAGCATTACATTTGCCCGTCTCCCAATCAGGTGTCTTTGAAACGTTGCCATGCCTCACATTTCTATATTCCTGTCCGGGTTCGTCGGTCGATCTTGTTAACAGGTTTTGGACGTTAAGGGCGGCGCTTCCGGCTCCGCGTAAGTGTTCGACGGGGCCACCAGCGATAGGTTTCTCAATCTCGTGGCGGGTGATGGGGCCGCCAGCGACTTTTCCGGCGCCGCGGTGGCCGTGAGCTTCGACGGGGCCCACGTGGTGGAGGGGGCCCACTATGACGACCATAAGGGCGGCGCTTCCGGCTCCGCGTACGTGTTCGAAGGGGCCACCGGCGATAGGTTTCTCAAGCTCGTGGCGAATGATGGGGCCGCCAGCGACTTCTTCGGTGGCCGTGGGCTTCGACGCGGCCCACGTGGTGGAGGGGGCCCACTGACGCTGACCAGGGCGCCGCATCCAGGCATCGCAACGGTGCCCTCATCTTTGCAGTGGTGCCAGAAGCCGGTCTAGATAGCCCCCCATCGAGGGGCAGCGGGTCGATCAAGGCACAGCTGCGCGCATGGCATACCGGCTTTTTGCTTCTGGTGGTGTTCTGCACGCATCTTCCTTTCTGCCCACGCGTCCTATAAGGCGCACGGCTTATTTGACTTGACTTGTGACATCGCGAGTTTCGGATCCATTGTGTACGCATACCCGGCGGGTTCCAGCATCACCAAGTTTGACAGTAGTCATTCGAGCCTTGCGCCATCGGCGGAGGAGCAGCAAGATTCCAGGGGATCAATTTCAGTCTTCGTTGGTGTCGTGATCTTTTTCTTGGCCTACGTTGTCGCGCTGGGCTGCAACATGACAACATGAGGCGCGAATTTTCCTGCGTTGGGTACTCGTTTTGCACTGTGATCTCCGTCCGTCTCCCGCCTTCCTTGCTCCCCTCATCTCCTACTTGCCTGCTACCCTGCCTCGAATCTCGTCGTCCTGCCTGGATGCTCGGTGGGGGCTGCGATCTTCGAAACCGTCGCCGCTTTCCAGGGCTGCTGGGGGGTCCAGCGGGGCGATGTGCTACGCAGATTCAGAACAGACCTCGCCATCCCTGCGGGACTGCAAGTTGCGAGATTGTCGCCTTTTTCGAGGGCTGCTGGGGGCCCAGCGAAGTTGCGTGTTCCGCAGGTTCAACTTCGACCCGGCCGTCCTTGCGGGGCTGCGATTTGCTAAATGGTCGCCATGTCCGAGGACGGCTGGAGGGCCTAGCGAGGTGACGTGCTACGCAGATGCAGACTCGACCTCGCCAGCGCTTAGGAGAAGACTGCCTTCGTCAGGCGGCCGCAGCGTGTTCATGGAATGTTTGCCCCCAGGTTCCGCCAGCGCTTCGGAGAACAGTGCGCTAGTCAGGCAGCAGCGCGGCCAGCAACCCTAGGCAGGGTTCCTCCCCCTCTCCCTCCTCCTCTCGTCGTCGTCGTCGTCCTCCTCCTCTTCTTCCATTCCGGCGCCTCTGCACGATTTTAGTGGCAATGCGACGGGAGATCCGTCTGTACAAGTTTGAACCTTTTTTTTGTATTCTGCTTGGTTGGTGGCTTGGGCTTCTATTCGGGCGTAGTTGGGGGGCTTGTCGATTCGCGCGTGTGCTCAGCGCGGCTGTGTGGATCTTCGGATCCCAAGCTGGGTCGACCTCGCCATACTTACGGGGCTGCGATCTGCGAAGCGGGCGCCACTTTCGACGGCTGCTTGGGGGTCCAACGGAGCGACGTGCTACGCAGCTTCAAATTCGACCTCGCCATCCCTCTGGGGCCAGGATCTGCACTGTCGCCAACTTCGAGGTATGATGGGGGTTCCCGCGGAGTGACGTGCTACGCAGATTCAGACCAGACCTCGTCATGCCTGCGGGGCTGAGATCTGCGAAATTGTCGCCACTTTCGAAGGCTGCTGGGGGGTCCAGCGGAGTGGCGTGCTACGCAGAGTCAGAACAGACCTCGCCATCCCTGCGGGACTGCAGTTTGCGAGATTGTCGTCACTTTCCAGGGCTGCTGGGGGGTCCAGCGGAGTGACGTGCTACGCAGATTCAGATTAGAAGTTGCCATTCTTGCGGGACTGCGATCTATTGAATTGTCGCCACTTTCGGGGGCTGCTGGGGAGTCCAGCGGAGTGACGTGCTACGCAGATTCAGACTAGACCTCGCCATGCCTGCGGGGCTGCGATCTGCGAAACCGTCGCCACTTTCGAAGGCTGCTGGGGGGTCCAGCGGAGTGACGTGCTACGCAGATTCGGAACAGTCCTCGCCATCCTTGCGGGACTGCGATGTGCTAGATTGTCGCCATTTTCGAGGGTTGCGGGCGGTGCAGCGGCGTGACGTCCTACGCAGACCACCAGGAGACCTCGCAATGCCTGCGGGGCTGGATCTGCGAAGCTGCCGCCTTTTTTTAGATGTTTGCCGGGGGCAGCGGAGACATCTCTTACGCGGACCACCAGGAGACATCGCCATCCTTGGGGGACTGCGATTCGCGAAGCGGTCGACAATTTCGAGGGCGTCTGGGGTGTGCGGCGGAATGACGTCTGACGTTGATCACCAGGAGACCTTGCCATCCCTGGGAGGCTGCAGTCTGCGAGCCTGTCGCCACTTCCGAGGGCTGCTGGGGGGTGCAGCGGGGTGACGTCTGACGCGGACCACCAGGAGACCTCGCCATCCTTGGGATCCAGCGGAGTGACTCCTTTTTCTGTTACCCGGGGGTTGTTTCGATTTCCGGGGTCGTCAGGAAAGAAACAAAAACGCTGGCGAGCGAATTGGGCCTTGCTTGCTTCTTGCACTAACCATCTGCAGGTTCAATAATTGTTTCAAGCGCCGCGGCGACCTGGCGCAGGCAGCGGTGCATCTTTAGCGCACTACCGACGAAGGCAACAGTCCTCGGTCTTTTCCCGTCATTTTCGTCGTCGTCGTCGTCGTCGTCGTCATTTGCCTTTTGCCACTTTCCCTCTGCTGCTGCCGCGCTGGCGGTCCGGCCTCATTCGCGTCCTTCTCCGGCCTTTCGTCTCCGCCCCCATGTCATCATCGAGCATTGGCCAGGTGAGCACAGGCCAGGTGAGCACATCCCGTATAGTTTGCCAAAATATAACGTCGCCTGCCCTGTCATTGTCCTGGCAAGTTTGGGTCCACTCTTCTTGTCACTCAATGCAAATTGGTCGGGTACATCGCAGGGTAAATGATGAATAATTTTTGGACCAAGGCCTCTGGGGGTCTTGCTGTGGCTTCGTTGAGGCATCTGGAGAGCCTTTTGAAGGCCTCTTGAGGGCCCCTTTGGGGCCTCTTGGGGCGGGCGGCTCGGATTTTCGATTCGCGTTCCCCTTCGTGGGGCCCCCTTGGGGGCCGTCTGACGGCCCTCTTGGACAGTCTTGGGTGTTTCTTGGGCCGTCAGGGGGCCTTCTGGGGCCGTATTGAGGCCGCTGCCCTGAAGCGAACCTTTGAGCGTCGGAGCGCCAACAAAAATCGAGAATTCCACGATCCGTCAAACACCCCAGGGAAAATGAATATTTTCGGGCTGCTCTTGGAGGCCTCTTGGGGCGTCTCGGACCGCTCTTCAGCCGCCTTGGGGCCACCTTAAGCATCTTGGAGCGGTATGTCAGGGACTTGGGGTTTTCTTGGGCCGTCTTGGGTGCGTCCTGGGGCCCTCCTGGGTCGTCGGGGGGGCCCTTCATCCCCCATGCCGCAGGTCTAATTCCAAGTTTTGGGACCCTGAAGGGGGTGTTGGGGGAGGACTTATAATAATGTCACACGCCTAGAGGACCATAAAGTGGTCACCCCACGACCCCCCGCCCAATCAGAGAGTTGGCGCGAGAACAAGCCGCAATCAGTTGCGAAAGCTGTTGGGGTGGCCACCCCAGGCCCAGCCCAAGGACAGAGCTGGCGCGAAAACAAGCCACGATCATGTGCGAACGCCTCGGAAGTGGCTAACCCAGGCCCCGCCCAAGCAGAGAGTCGGTGCGAACACACGCCACAAGCAAGCACACCCCCCTCCTCTCTCCTCCCTCCCCCCCTCCTTTCCCCTCTCCCCCTGGCCGGTGCTTTGCCGTCCACCCTCGCGCTGCACCGGCGTGCCTGTGCATTGCAATCCGAGGAACGGCGATCCCCGAGCGCTTGCACGCTCCTGCCCTGCATTTTTCCTGATCGCATGTGTTGTTATTTAGCTTGCCAATGCGCCGTCTGGGCGCGGCGTCTTTCGTTCGTGGAAGTGGCTAGCCCAGGCCCTGCCCAAGCAGAGAGTTGGCGCGATTACAAGCCGCAATGATTTGCGAACGCCCGGGAAGTGGCTAGTCGTGGCCCCGCCCAAGATGAAAGTTTGCGCGAGAACAAGCCACAATCATTTGCGAAGCCCTGGAAGGGGGGGCCACTCAGGCCACGCCCACTCCGAGAGTTGGCGCGAGAACTCGCCACACTCATTTACGAAAGCCATGTAAGTGGCGAATTAGCTCGAGAGCGATTCGCAGTCTTGTGCGAAAGGCAGGCTTAAGCGACCCACGACAGGTCACTCGGCAGGCCGATGTTCAACTTTTGAATTGCCGTTCGCGCGAAATTGCGAGTTCAATTGCGGTAACGGGCGCGCCCCAGCAATCATTAGCGCTGCCAAGGCTTCGGTGACGTCCCACCGGAGGCGATCGACGTTTACAGTCGGCCTTGATTAGTAGGTCGACCCTGCCGGCTCAAGGGTACCCTTGTGTCCTGTGCTTCGCGACACGTGCCTTCTTACACTACTATGGCGATGTTGCCTTCGGAAGGGTCTTGAATCCTCTCGCGTGTCCTCTCCAATCAGGTACGACTGTATGCACTGGGTTTTTGAACCAAGGGATACTGATAAATGCATGTAGGTCCATATCATTACTCTTGCCTCGCGTACGGCTTGGCTGAAGAGGTCTTGGAGCCATATTGGGCCATGTTGGAGGCTCCACTGGGTCGCAACCCCTGTCTTCCAGGTCCAGGGGGCGGGGGTGGGGGGAGGGGCCAAGCTACCCACAGGCCGCAAAGTGTATCATTCACTCCAACCCACCCGCCCAACACATAAGTAGCACCCGAGTCTTAGCATGGACAGGGGCCGCCGTTGACCATCATGGGAAGCCAGTGCAAACGCCAGCCAGGCGCGCCACATTGGGCAGCATGCCGCCCCCCCACCACCACTGTCAAAAGCCAAGGCAAAGTGACGACGGGTCTGCGAGCACTGTGTCTGGCGCGTCGCTGCGCGCCTGCAATCATTTAGCATTTGTTGTTGTTAGGTATAGTGGGCCCGTGCACACCAGACAGTATGCCGCCCTCCTTCCTCGCCGATCCTAGGAACGTGAATTGTTGATTGTTCTGTTGAAGAGACTGCTGGGCCTGCACGCAGCAGGCAATACGCCGGCACCCCCGTCATCCTTGCCAGCAAGCAATGCGATGTGAGCGCGGGGGGTCCGCGCATCATCCAGATTTTGTTGCAAATCCCATTTCGCATTGTATTTTCAAGGGGTACGGGGTGTTGTTATTGCACAAAGCAGGAAGTATGCTGCCCTCCCCGCCGTCCTTGCCAAACACCAATGCAAAGAGATCGAGGGGCGTCTGCGCATGAACGGAGGACTCGATCCACAACACTATAGAGCACAATCGCGATATGGCACATCGCAAGTCAGCACGGCGCAGCACAGCACAGCCATCGGCGCAGTGCATCAAGATCGATATACTCAGCATTGCATTTGCCCGTCGCCCAGTCAGGTGTTTTTGAAACATTGCCATGCCTTACAAATCTATATTCCTTTCTGGGTTCGTGGGCCGATCATGTTTTACAAGGGATGGTGAGGGAGGCGCATGGTCCCAGGTTTGTCGCCTGTTGGGTGGGGGAGGGGGTGCACACTAATAAGAAACAGTGAGCAAGACACTTCTCCCGGACGCAAACTATTTGTCTCACTCCCATGCGCCATCCGAGTACATAAAGAGTCCCCGAGTCCAAGCATGTTCAGCGGTCTTCTGTGGAAGTGCAGCTATTGGGAACGAGGTGCGTCACGTACCCTACCATCCTTGTCGGGAGCCGATGCACAATCGCGGCGGAGTGGCCATCATGATGTCTGCTGGGCCTGCACACAGCCAGCAACTCCGCCGTCGCTGTCAAAAACCTTTGCGAAGTGATCGCGGGCTGCCCGCGCGTGATCCAGATTTGGCAGCGAGGTGCAGGTTGTTTTATTATTTGGCAGGGTAGGTGGCCCTGCGACCGGCAGGCCATATGCTGGCACCTTCGCCGTCCCAATCAAGCAATCATGCAAAGTTCTCTTGGGGCCAAAGATACACTTTCTTGTTGACGGGGATGGCGGGTGGGTATTTTTCCTGGTTTGTCGCCGTTCGAGTGGGGGAGGGAGGGGTTGTATATTTATGAGGGGCAGTGATCAGCCCCTCCCCGACGGGGAAGATCGGCCACGCGCAGAGGGGGGTAGGGGGAGGGCGCAAGGCTTCTTCGAAGTGCCCCTGCTTCTTAGAAGGCGCGGGCCTTGCCTGTAGATGTCGGGCCAACCAACGTCTTCTAAGAAGCAGCCTCCGTCTAAAAGCCTTCCCCCTCCGTCTAGTTACACCCTTGTGCGGGCCGCCCAAGAAGAGGGAAGATGGAAGAGGAGACCCGATAAACCACTCACGCCCAGAGGGCCGGAGGAATTCCTCCTGCGCGTTCTCTGGTGTGCTGTTCGCGCCCCGTCCCACTCTCAGGTGCAACGATAGGGGGGCTAGGAATAGGGGGGGGGATGCATCGACCCCCATTCGCCCATTGATCGCCGATAGGTGACCGAATGCCCCAGCCCGCCCAGGAAGGTGCGAGGAGGAGGAGGAGGAGGCGGAGGAGGAGGAGGAGGAGGAGGAGGAGGAGGAGGCCAAGGAGGAGGGAGGAGGAGGAGGAGGAGGAGGAGGAGGAGGAGGAGGGAGGAGGAGGGGGGAGGGGGAGGAGGAGGAGGAGGAGGAGAGGAGGAGGAGGAGGAGGATGAGGAGGAGGGGGACCTCGCGCCGATCCATCGGCGAGGCATTGCCGCTTTCGGGCCGATGCTCCCCCCCCCTCGCCAGTTCCCCCCCCCCCCCCTTCCGGTGCCCCTCGCCCCAGGCTCTCGTCCGCGCCCCCTCCCCCCCGCGGAGGAGCCGCCCGTCGCCCAAAATGAGGCCCTCCCCCCGCGCGCCGAGCGAGCCCCCGGCGCCCAGCCGAGAGGCGAGACGCCTTTTTTTGATTGGGGGCAGAGAGGGGGCTCGGTCTCGCTCGGACGTGGGCGGTTTTTTTCCTTTGCCGGCGAGGGCCATCGAGGAGCCTTGTGGATCTTCGGGTCCAGACAAGCACACGATCGGGGGAGCGTAAGACCCGGGTTTGCCAGGACTCGGGTTGGCCATCGTTCTTTGACGACCGCTCCTCGGGTTTTGACGAGGAGGAGTTTCGTGGGATGTCTGCAGCGGGAGGCCTCGTCAAAATGCAGGCTCGGCCTCGTCATTGTTTTGACGACCTCGTCGGGGATTTCCGAGTCCCCTGTACCCAGGTCTTACGTCCCCCTGACACGAGGCGAAGCATGCTCGGGGAAAGGACGTCCGAGCCACGGCAGGGAGCGCGCCCCCAACGCCCTCAGAGAGGCGGAACCGGTGCTTCTGAGGCAGAGGAGGTGTATCCCGAGGTGAGGTTGCCCGTCGGTCGTCGAAAGTAGATGCAGTCAAAATTCAGAATAAGGACGCTTGGCTGTCCTTGTACCCTTGCGTCCTGGCCTCTGCGGGTCGTCCTTCGCGGTTTCAATTGGCCAGCCCTTCAGGCTGATGGCAGTCCGCAGCCCAAAAAGTGTTAACTTCGGCGTCCAAGGCCCTTGCGACCTTACCGCCCGTCCTTACTATAGATGTTGACTGTATTTCTGGATTCCCAGATCCCATATCTTTTTCTGGCGTCTTCCTGCTTCAGGGGTCGGGCGGTGCCCCCCCTTCCCCCCTCTTCAAAGGGGCGGGTGGAAGCTCAGTCTGCTCTCACCGCCTTCCCTCTTCGCGCTTCTGCCCACTTCGGACCGAGGGTCAGGGTGCGAACCCAATTGGACGCTCACGTGTCCTTGTTCCAGGGGCAGGCTGGAGCGACTTGTGCATGACCCCAACTCTACCCCGCCCCGATTCTATTCTTGGAAGGCCGTCCCCACCAGACTCTCAGGCCACTTCGCTCGCGGGCCCATCGCGCTTCCTCCGCCACCGTGCGCTCCCCCGGCAGGGCTTCCCGCGGTCCCGCGCCTGCGCCAACCAGCTGTACCTGCCGCCCTACAGCTCCAGGGAGGAGCTCCACGCGAAGCTGCACGAGGCGCGCGATGGGGTTGGACCGCCTGCGCGGGGGGAGGGGGAGCCTCGAGCGTATCCCTATCCCTAAGATTGACACGCCAGAGGGCGATGACAATCTTGGGGAGGCGCCCTCAAGAAAAAATAAGGGAAGCCCTGAGATCGGCATCGTGATGAGGAGGTGCCCAGCATAGGGATCGGGATCTTGTTCCAGGCTGGTAAGGGAAGGACGTGGGGGCAGAGGAGGAGGAAAGGAGGGAAAGAGGGCAGAGGAGGACGTGGGGGCAGAGGAGGAGGAGGAAAGGAGGAGGAAAGAGGGCAGAGGAGGAGGAAAGAGGGCAGAGGAGGAGGAAAGGAGGACGTGGGGGCAGAGGAGGAGGGCAGGCTCGCGCCGCGTCGACGCGACGGCGACCTTGGCGCGTGTTTTCGAAGCTGACCGCGCCGCCGGCGTCTTGGCATCGGCCGATCACCTTCGCGCGATCGGAAGGCCGAGATGGCTCGGTGCTGCCTTATGTCGGGCGTGTCCCCCTACAGGGGGATTCTCGACGAAACATAGAAAATACCCCAAAAATGCTCCAAAAAGGCCAAACAATGCTCAAAAAACAGTCCCCAGACTATTTTTTGATTATTTTTTGATTAGTTCTGGGGTATTTTTGTTCCGTCGAAAATCCCCCTGTAGTAGGGGGACAGGCACGACTTAAATGTTGCAAGTGCACGCGGGGTCTGACGCCGACGCCGAAGTCGTCACGGCGCGAGCGCGCCGCATTTGGTGCACGCTGAGAGTTTGGCACCGCTCGCCGAAGGCTCCGGGCGGAACCCGTACTCCAGGACAGAGCGGGTGGGTAGGAGTAAGTCGGGCTTGTCCCCCTACAGAGGGATTTTCGATGAAAAATCAAAAAATACGCAAAAACAAATGAAAAAATAGTCCAAAAATAGTCAGGGGACCATTTTCTGAGTATTGTTTGACCTTTTTGGTATATTTTTGGGGTATGTTTTATTTTTCGTCGAAAATCCCCCTGTAGAGAAACGGGCTCGACATGAGGGTAGGAATCGGCGGCGAGCGAGGGGGGGAAGGGAGAAGGAGAAGGAGAAGGCCTCCTCAGAAGGCTCGGAAGTTTCCCGGCCTTGGAGAGTTCAGAGCCTTCCCGAAGATCGGGGGCGGGAAAGAGGGGGGTGATGACTGGGGGGGGGTGGATATCATCGCGCGGGCCATGATATCTCCGCAGATTTCATGGCGCCTCTTCTTATTTCATTACGTCCCAGGCCCCCCCGCTGGGCCGCGCACATGCCGCCGGCAATGATTTGCACCCCCCCCTCTTGGACACCCCCGTCTTGGCCGGTCCCGAAAGACAGATAAAATCTCTCAGGATGCGCGAGGGTCTCTGAGAAGTCCCGCCGCCCTCTGAGAAGGCACGCTTCCCTGAATGATCGGCACGTGCCGCCCCCCATCTGTATACTTACTGCGCAGGCTTGCAAACATTCAGGAGGGGAAAAAAACACACAGACACAATGAATCGTCGATCCCTCAGAAAATATGGAAACACATGGGAACTTGGCGGGAAAACAAAAACCAAGAAATTATGGGGAAAATATGGGGAATCTTTTTGTTTGTGTGGATTCATTTGTGTGTCCTGGGGCCCCTTCAAACATGGCCATCAGCTTGGAGAAAGTCTCAAGCGGATGCTCACTTTTCAAACAGGACCGCCTTCCATCCGTGGAGTCCGTACTATGCTCGAGTCTCGGAAGCCCCGACTTGAAAATGGAGCCGTTCTCGCATTTTCAAACGGTGGTAGGAGTTCACAACGACTGTGCGCGGCGCTGAGGCGAGAGCTCCATGTTTGAGAACCTCCCAATCTATCCTTGAAAGCGTGGTGTGTTTTGAAGACGAATGAGCGCTGCGCTGATGCGATAGCTCAATGTTGAAAGCCAACCTTGAAACTGCTGCAACAAGCTGTCAGGACGAATATGCGAGACGCGAATGCGAGAGCAGCACTTGGAACACGTCCCACAATCATCATATTTGAAATAGCTTGAAACCATCACGGTGTTTAAAGCCCTCCCAAAATTTGAAAATAGCTCCAAGACTTGGTGAACAAGTGTCTGGCTAAACGCTCGGCCAACCCTAACGGCACGCCTGGTGTTTCGACAGGGAGGAGTTATATGATAGGAAAAAGTTGGAGGGACAGCAGCAGCGAGGAGCAGAAGTTCGTACACATGACATAGCCACAGTTCGGCCATCATCTCGAACATTTGACCACCCTTTCAATATTGTTATGTCTTGGTCTCCTCTGGTTGTGCGATACCACTCATGAGGCCTCCGCCTCTTCTTCTCGTCCCTTCTCCCCAATTGACCCCTCATATTCGTCTCATCCCAATCCTCTCTGCCCCTCCGCCCCCACCCACTTCCTCATTGTTGTCCATCCCCATCCTCCCCTCACCGCCATCTCTACCCTGCCCCCTCTCATCCCCGAACCCCTCAGCGCCTTCACAAGCCAACCCAAACCTGCTGAAGTCACCGAGGACATTCTCGAAAGACCTCCTCTTCCTCTCCCCCCCTCTTCCGGGGTGCGACTCCTGGGAGGTCTTTTTCGCCAGATGGTGCTAGCATGCCCACGGGTGCGGTCACGCCCAGTCCGGGCCCAGCCTGGCCTCCGATGGCCCAACTCGTCCCAGTCTTGTGTGTTCTGGCGTCCGCTATCTGGCTGGATCGCCCCCAGTATTCGGCCTCATTACCGGCCTCGAATTTCTCCCTATCCCTAAGATTGACACGCCAAAGGGCGATGACAATCTTAGGGAGGCGCCCTCAAAAAATAAGGGAATCCCTAAGATTGGCATCGTGATGAGGAGATGCCCAGCATAGGGATAGGGATCTTGTTCCAGGCTGGTAAGCTGAGCCGTCCGAAACCGTTCCCGCGAAGATCCACCAGGCGCTGCCTGCCGATCTCCTGCGTGCCCTCGTCCGCTCCCCCTCCCGTCGCAGGCCATGCAGTGTTCTGCCGGCCACCACGAGCAGACGGTCCGGAGCCACTGACGCTGGTGAGCCCGGGGGCTCGTGGGGGCACCCCCGCCAGCTAGAGGGGTGCCAGACGAGGAGGAGGAGGAGGAGGAGGAGGAGGAGGAGGAGGAGGAGGAGGAGGAGGGGGAGGGCGAGGAGGAGGGGGAGGAGGAGGAGGGGGAGGAGGAGGAGGAGGAGGAGGAGGAGGAGGAGGAGGAGGAGGAGAGGAGGAGGAGGAGGAGGAGGAGGAGAGGAGGAGGAGGAGGAGGAGGAGGGGGAGGGAGGAGAGGAGAAGAGGAGGAGGAGGAGGACGAGGAGGGGGAGGAGGAGGAGGAGCAAGGGGAGGAGCAGGAAGGAGGAGGAGGGGGAGGAGCGGGAGAGGGGGAGGAGGAGGATAAGGAGAGGAGGAGGAGGAGGAGCAAGGGGAGGAGGAGGAGGAGGGAGGAGGAGGAGGGGAGGAGGGGGGAGGAGGGGGAGGAGGAGGATAAGGAGGAGGAGGAGGAGGAGGAGGAGGGGAGGAGGAGGAGGAGGAGGAGGAGGAGGAGGAGGGAGGAGGAGGAGGAGGAGGGGGAGGAGGAGGAGGAGGTGGAGGGGGAGGACGAGGAGGAGGGAGAGGACGAGGAGGGGGAGGAGCAGGAGGAGGAGGAGGAGGAGGGGGACACAGGGGCGGTAGCAGCGCGGAGGCAGGAAGGGCCCCCCTCGAGCGGGAGGGCCCTGGGGTCCTGGTTTCCTGCAGTGTATTCACGACGGGCGTTGTCGCCCCGCTTCGGGCCCCGGAGCCCTCACAGGTCGATCCGGCTCGAGAAATCTCGGGGGCGGAAAAGAGGGGGGTGATGACTAGGGGGGGTTGGATTTCATGGCGCGGGCCATGATTTTTCCTCAGATTTCATGGCGCCTCTTCTTATTTCATTACGTTTCCGGCCCCCCCGCTGGGCCGCGCACATGCCGCCGGCCATGATTTGCACTTCCCCCTCTTGGACACCCCACTCTTGGCCGGTCCCGACCCGCGGCTCCGGTTGTGATTTGTGTTGCGATGTTGTGTTTCTTCTCGCAACGTCGGATCTCAGGGGGGGTGGGAGGCGGAGAGGGAGAGAGACAGGTATTGGATGGAGGGTCCAATGATCTATTGTGCGCAAGCGTACATATGAACATTGGCCGTCGGGTGCGGGTGCACCCGCGTGTATATCTTTGCACCCACGTCATGGATGTAAGCGAGTTGGCCGTTCCGTTGTCGACCTGTTTTTGCGCACGCGCGCTATACATATCGAGGTTGGTACGTATCACAAACATGCAAAGTTGTGTTTTCGTGATGGCATTCGTTGTCGTTCATATTGTCACGGGCTTGGTGGAGGCATGGCAGTGCGAGCAGCGAACAGGCAGCTGATTAGGAATGTGGCGCTTCGTCGACGCTGTGTCGACGCTGATCGACCTTTCCTGTAAGAGGCTCAGTGCGTGGCTCGCTCGCTCTTCCCGTCTACACCCGTCTTGCATCTCTCAGTTGTGGGGGGGGTTATTCAAAATGCGTTGTAGTGTGAGCTCACATCTGGGACAGGATGCCTATCCTGGTGGGGCGGTATCTGAAACATTTTCAGGCTGGACTCGCAGAAAGTTTCCATGGATTCACTCTGGGGCGCCTCTGAGTGGCCACGAGAAGATCAAATGCAGGACACCGAAGGGCTAGTACAGCGGGCAAGCACGTACAGCGACGCCCGCGCCCACAAGCCATTCTTGGGCCTGCACGTGTGATAGCTCCGATTCCCGAGCCACGCTTTCGTCCACGCCCCCAACTCGTTGGGTGGGGTCAGGACTTGGATAAGTCGCTAGATAGCGATCGTTGGCGCTCTTCAGGCGTTCTGGAGCGCTCTGGAATGGCCGCGATGCCCGATACATGTTCAGAACCGCCAGATCTAAGAGATTTTCGATGTGTCTTTGTCCGGTTTTGTCTTAATATGGATTCCGTCTTCATTCGGTCCTGCCTCGCACTCCTACCCATCTCAGCTTTGTCTTAGCAGGACCTTTTCGGCCGCGCTGGGACCACTAGTTGACTTCGGTCCCGATGACGCGCGCTCATGCTGACTGCAGGCGGGCCTCGTCGAAACAAGTGCTGACACTTTCGAATCACGGATTGTCTAGGTTGCTTTGTCTTCTGTTTGGAGTGACATGATCGGCAGGGATTGGAGTTAGAAGGATTTTGAAGATGCTCTCCAGGGGATCTAGGAAGCAGGTCGAGTGCAGGATGTGTAACCGCGACAAGGGTGTGGTCGTCGAAGCCAGGGCAGGAGAGCGGGGCACGGGAACGGATGAGTATTAGGATGTCAGCGAGCATCAAAGGAAGTGAGAAGCATAGGGGATGACGGAGAAGAAGTCCGAGCTAATTGGTGTTGAGTTGTTCGAGGCCAGACATGAACGGTTTGTCTGCGTTTACGCAATTACACCCGTGCATGCGACAATGTTCGTTCACGCCCGTTGTATGAATCGAGCCGGCGTGGACCATCAATGCCTACTTTCGTCCGCTCACGCTAAATTCATTTCAAGCCGCGCGCGTGTTGGATTGCTCGGGGCGAGCCGATGCCTGCCATTCTCTCCATATCCGTATCTCCTTTATTCTCCTTCTTGCCAAGGGGGGATCAGCCAGGCCAGGCTGAGGCAGCCCACAGCGTCGTGGGGGCCCCAGGGGCGCTCTTGGAGCCCTCTGGAAGGTACTGTCGGGGCCCTCTTGGCGCGTCTTGGACGCCTCTCGAGCTGTTTTGGGGTCATCTCGAGCGCACTTGGTGGCTCTTGGACACCGCTGGGACTGGCCACTCTTGTCGGCGACTCGCCACGTGACACACTCGACCCCCGAGCAGCGCTTGCCCTTGCCGATCCCTTCGCCTTGAGATGGTGGTCAATGCAAACGGGGGTCAACCAGGGCACCGGATCCTGCAGGATCCTGCGAAGGCCCCCTCTGGCTGACCCACTCCTGCGAAGACCCCCTCTGGCTGACCCGGGTTTGCGAGCCGCTCGTGGCCGCGAGGCCGCCTTGCGTATTGGCTGACCCGGGTTTGCGAAAACCTGCGTCGCAGATTTTTTCTCCTGCGTTGCAGTTGTTTGGTTTCCTGCTGACCCGGGGCTGGATTGACCCGGGTCAGAAGATCCCCAACTGATCTCTTCTTGCCTCACCCGATGAACTGGGCTGGTGCACCGCCCTGGCCAGCCCGTGGCCGCCCCGTCGCCGCCCCCTGCCGCCGCCCGTCTGGCCTGATGTCGGGCGTGTCCCCCTACAGGGGGATCTTCTCCCCCTACAGGGGGATCTTCGACGAAAAATTCGAACTGTCCCAAAAATATGCTAAGAAGGCCAACAACATACCCAAATAACAATAGTCCCCATATTATGTTTGGACTATTTCCCTTAGTATTTTTTATCGTTCGTCGAAAATCCCCCTTGTAGGGGGACAGGCCCGACTTAGGTCTGGCCCCGTGTGCCGGCTCGTGGCCGGCCTCTGGCCGCCCGTCGCCGCCGCCTCTCCGGTTCTCAAGGTTTTCCCGACTCGCTGCGAGCCCCGCGCACGCTTTGGGGGGCGGCGGAGAGGGGGCCGATGTCCACGGGGCCCACGGGGGGGATCTCCTGGCGGGGGCCATGAGATTTCCCTACAGGGCCGTTTTTAATGCATGCTCCGCGTGCGGATCATATATTAGAATAAAAGGGATTTAGTAATAGAAACAACGAGGAGGTGATGCGTACATGTATTCATACATTAAACACGTTAAAAACATATGTTTAAACATCCTATGTATTAAAAACTGCCCTGTATTTCCTTAGATGTCGTTGCACTTTCCCCAGATTTCGCGGCGCTGGACTGTTTTCCTCTTGCTCTGGCCACGGGGCGGACGCCCGTCGTGTGGCCAGTGCCTCCTAGCCCATGGGGCCACTGGAGGTACTCTTTCGGTCAGTAAGGTCTCCCTCACTTCCAGCAGTGGTTTCCCAACCACCACTGCTGTGCTTCCTGTCGCCACGGTTGTGCGAGCGTTGAGCTCAAAACACAGTGCCTCGTAGGCCATGGGGCCACTGGAGGTACTCTTTCGGTCAGTGAGGTCTCCCTCTCTTCCAGCAGTGGTTTCCCAACCACCACTGCTGTGTTTCCTGTCGCCACGGCTGTGCGGGCGTCGAGCTCAAAACATATCCTGTCTCGATGCGTTCTCTGGTCCCCCTCCCCCTTGGGCCGCGCACGTGCCGCAGGCCATGATTTGCGCCCCCCCCCCCCCTCTTGGACGCCCCCCTCTTGGCCGACCCCGAATTGCGCCACATATATGCCCTTTTTTGTAGTAGGAATCAAGATCTACCACACCATCCACGGAATCAGTGGCGCCCCGGGTATAGCGCAGATTATCCCAGCTAGACCTGGTGTCGCCCCTCACCCTCATCCTTGTCAAATGATACTGTGCGCGCTCATTCGGTTTATCAAAGAATCACATATTTTCACAACCCCTTGCAACAGATGTAGCGAAAGACTGCACGAGCGCATCGCCGCGCGAATGCCACAATTACTCAAACACCCTACGTTTCGTATGGGTGTCAAGATTGAGGTTGCCGAACACAGATTGAAAACAACAATGGTGTTGAAACGTATCTGTCGAGAGCAGTCCGCGCGCACTTGCGAATTCTTGTGAAAGCCAGAGACGTTGCTGTTCAGCATGTTCCTAAGCTCGACCAAGCGGTCATCTCGCGTGCCCATTTCGAAATCACTCGGACTGCTTTGCGCGTTTGGTGGGTGGCCTCCGTCTACTTGTCCGGATCCACCTTCTGGAGGTTCGCAGAGGGGGGCCATCGTTATCTCAAAGGTGGGGTTTGGGAATGAAGCCAGCTGGAAGTTCACAATTCCTTCCTCCAGGGGCCGATTACGGCGATTGTCATCTAAGCCCACCTCTGCGTCCTTTACCTTCGCGAGCGGCGCACATCTCCGTATCCGCGCCTTGCGGTCTGCATTCTGGGGCGCGATCCCGCGGATGCGCGGTCGTGCGGTTCCGCGCGGGGCATCCGCGAACGAGCGCCCCGTACTTGTCCGTGGGGTCGCGGCGCAGGGGCTCGGCCCGCGAGGCCGCGGTTGCGCTTACATTTTTCGCCCGTGATTCGGCGACGAGCGAGGGGGGGAAGTGACACGGAAAAGGCCCCCTCAGAGGGCGGGGCGGCGGGACTTCTCAGAAGCCCCCGCGCCTCCTGAGAAGTGCCCTGGGCCCCCGCGGAAGGCTCAGCGCACTTTGTTGTGAAGGCCAGTGTGGGGGGGTACTTCCGAGTCTCCGGAGAAGGCCGCTCCTTTTCATTTCTCCCCCCTCGCTCGCCGCCGAATTATATACCCCATTTTTTTCCGCGTCCCACCGGTGTTGTTTTTCCTCTTCCTCCTCCTTCTCCGTCTCCTCCTCCTCCTCCTCGTCCTCCTCCTCCTCCTCCTCCTCCTCCTCTTCCTCCTCCTCCTCCTCCTCCCCCGCCCCATCCTGCAGCAGTCCTGGGGCTCGAGCCCAGGAGGGGCGCGCACCGCCGTGCCGGCCTGGAACGGGTGGCGGCTGACAGAGGATCGCGGGGGGAGGGTGGGTTTCTCCGAAGGGCTCAGCCTCCTCCTCCCTCCTCCTCCTCCTCCTCCTCTTCCTCCTCCTCCTCCTCCTCCTCCTCCTCCTCCTCCTCCTCCTCCTCCTCTTCCCCCCCCCCTTTCCCATCTGGGAGGGGGGAAAGGCCCGAGGACCCTGGGACCCACATCCTCCTCCATCTCCTCCTCCCCCTCCTCCCCGTCCTCCTCCTCCAGTTCCTCCTCCTCCTCCTCGTCCTCCTCCTCCTACTACTCCTCCCGCCTAACCCCGGTTACGGCCCCAGGGGAAACCGTGCAGGGGGGGGGGAGACAGGGAGGTTCGCGGAGGAAGAGCCGAGGGAGTAGGAGGAGGGAGGAGTAGCGACACCAGCACCACAAGGGGAGGCCACGTCCACGAAGGAGGTCCACGATGCCTCCCCGAGCTGGGGGCCGGGGACGTCTCGAGCGAGAGGGGGGAGGCCCATACCACCAGGGAGACCCCTCTTGCCTCGCGCACCTCGTCGCCCTTGTGGTGTTGGTGTCGCCTTGTTTCTTGGAGGAGGGAGGAGCAGGGAGGGGGGGGGGGAGGCCTCGTGGCACGGTCACGGCGTCTCGCGTAGCGGTACCCCCCTCTGCATTTGGGCACGGCGTTGATGCCAAAGGGGGGAGGGGAGGCGAGATGAGGGAGTTGGGAGGAGGAGGGGGGAAAGGACGAGCAGGAGGAGGAGGAAGGGGGGAGGGGAGGGCAGGGGGGAGGGGAGGGGGGAGGTGAAGGGAGAGTGGAGGGTGGAGGAGGGGAGAGGAGGGGGGAGGACGGGGGAGGGGAGGGAGGAGGGGGATTGGCTCATATTCGCAGTTCGGTGCAACGACGGGTTCTCAATGGTAGATTTATTGTGCAGGGCTGAACGACTGGGGGTAATCCGGCTCAAGGCCCAGATATGAGAAGGATGAAGCCCGTGGACCTGTCCAGGCAAAAACTCGGGCTCCAGGACCGCATTGTAGGTCGTCTTTGCCCTCCATCCTCGCCCCCTTGGCCTTTCCTGCCGAGCCGAAGGACCTTTGCACGTCCCCTCGAAGGGTCTTCAGTTTGGGGTCCCCCCCACACGTGCTTCTCTCGGTGAGGAATACACTCCGCCCTCCTCCTGTTCCTCCTCCTGCTCCACCTCCTGCTCCTCCTCCGGCTCCTCCTCCTCCTCCTCCTCCTCCTCCTCGCCCTCCTCCGCATCCTCCGCATCCTCGTCCTCCTCCCCCCCCCTCCTTCTCCTCCCCCCTCGTCGTCGTTGCTGCGGATGTTATGTTCCTTCGCTGCTGGGTGGGCTGGATCATGTTTTCTGGGGGTGCCTTCGCCCAGGGAGTCGTCCATTTTGGGATACCCGACACGCGAGAGGATGGATGAGCATCTCATGAGCATGACACTACAGTGCCGTTTTTAAATGCAGGGATTTAGTATGGAAAACAAACGATGAGTTCATGCATACATTAATTCATACATTAACCATGCATTTTAAAGTCTATATTGTTCAAACATCCAATGTATTAAAAGCTGCCCTGTAGGCATTAGCGGTTGTCGTTGTAGGCGTGATTGCGGTCGTGGTTGCAGTTGTGATTATAATCGTGATTGCAATCGCGCTTATAGTCGTAATCGTAGTCACCGTCGTCATCGTCGCGGCAGACATTACTTTCCAACGACTGTGTGCCGCGCTGAGTAATGATAATGTTGGGGATGTGTTTCTCCTTGCGGATAATGATCTCAGGGCTACTTTGCACGACAGAGGAATTCTGAACACGTGTGTAAGAGGATTGCAATATGGATCGACAAATGTTTCGCCAAAAGCGTTGCTCACAACACGTGGTCGTAGCCGTAGCCGTAGTCGCATCGTGGTCGTAGTAGTAATCGTAGTCGTATTCATTGTCGTCGTCTTCGTCGTTGTTTTGCTGCGGGTGCCGCGGAGAAACAACTATTTGTCACTACTGGTGAGGCCCCAACCCGTCAATACGGGCGCCGAGTCTATAATTTGCCTCCACTGTTGTTGGGGGGGTCTCAAGCCCCCTCGGGGTTTGGGGGCGGCACCCCGAAGGGGAAGTTCGTGAGTTTACGGGGGAAGAGAGGCGTGACGGTGTGGAGCGCGCTCGGCCCGAGGCCCGGCCCCCGGGCTCGCAAACCGACCCTTCCCGGCCGAAGTGCCCCCCGTCGCTTGCCCTCGCCGTGGGCCGCCCGCCTTCCGCGGGCGGCCAGGGCGGGTCCAGGGGACGCAGGAGGTACAGTCAAAAACCCTATTAAGGACGCGCGACTTTGCTCAGGGTACCCGTGCGTCCTTGCTCTTCCTTGCTCTTGCGTCCTTCAGGTGTTCGTCGTCCGCCGCCCCAAAAATCTCAACTTCGGCTTCCAAGGGTCTTGCGTCCTTACCGCGCGTCCTCATTAGGGTTTTTGACTGTATGCGGGGGGGGGGGGCAGTGGGGGCAGCTCGGGCGATCGCAAGCATGGATCGAGGGGGCGTGGATCAGCGCCGGGCCCCGTTCCCACAGGAAATCGAGGAGTCCCGCCGGCGGCGCCGGCCGCATTTTGGGGAGGGCACATCCCCCAATCCATGGATTTGGCGACCGCGCGCCGAATCCATGGATCGCTAATCCAAGTTTGCGCTCCCCAGGGCAGCACACCCTGCGTTCCCGGGTTCCGTTCCGAGATCATAGATTTCGATTGCCGCCCAGAAGCGTCTCCTGCCTCACAAGTGCCGCGGGAGGCCCGCTCCCCAGCTGGCTGGGTCGCCACCACAGGGGTGGCGAGAGGGGGCTGCCGCACTGCAGGGATCGCCCGGCCACCTTAGGGGTGGCAGCGGGGGCGTGTTCCACCACAGCCCATGTGGATCGGCCCCTTGCCTGCTCCACAGCAGGCCAGTTCGCCAGCTCGGGGTGACGGGGGGTACCTGCTCGACTGCAGCCCCGAGCGCCACCCTCAAGAGAGGTGACAGGGACACCTGCTCCGCAGACGGATGAATCGCCCCCTTGGGAGGTGACCGAGGAGGCGTGCTAGCCATACCGCCGCCCAGGTCGCGACCTAGGGGTGACAAGGTCGGACCTGCCCCACAGCAGGGCGGATCGCAACCTTGGAGGTGCCAAAGGGATATCTGTTTTTCACAGCAAGACGCATCGCCACTTTACGGGTAGCAGGGGAGCTTGGGAAGGGGGAAGGGAGGAGAGATCGAGGAATAGACGGAGGAAGAGGAGCAAACAAACAGGATAACGAAGAGGAGGAGGAGGAGGAGGAGGAGGAGGAGGAAAAGAGGGGGAGGAGGGAGAGGCGGAGCAGGCAGGAGAGGAGGAGGGGGGAGGAGGGAAGGGGAGAAGGAGGAGGAGGGGAGGAGGAGGAAGAGGAGAAGGAGGAGGAGGGGGAGGGAAGGAGAAGGAGGAGGAGGGGGAGGGGGAGGAGGGAGGAGGAGGAGGATAAGGAGGAGGAGGAGGAGGAGGATGGTGGTGGGACATGAGGAACAGAGGAAGGATGATGTTGATGAGGAGGAGGAGGAGGAGAAGGAGGATGTGCCACAGAGGAGGAGTCTAGAGAGAGAGAGAGGAGAGAAAGAGAGAGAGAGAGAGAGAGAGAAGAGAGAGAGAGGAGAAGAGAGAGAGAAACAAGAAACATAAAAGGACAATTGGATACGGGGTCTCCCTCCGAGGTGATCTCTGAGGAGGAGAAGGAGGAGGAGGAGGAGGAGGAGGAGGAGGAGGAGGAGGAGGAGGAACAGGAGGAGGAGGAGGAGGAGGAGGAGGGAGGAGGAGGGCGGAGGGAGGAGGGAGGAGGGAGGAGGGAGGAGGGAGGAGGGAGGAGGAGGAGGAAGAGGAGGAGGAGGATGAGGAGAAGGAGGAGCAGCAGGAGGAGGAGGAGGGGAATGAAGAGGGGATGGAGGAGGGGAGGAGGAGGAGGAGGAGGAGGAGGAGAGGAGGGACGGGACGAGGAGGAGGAGGAAGAGAATGAGGAGGAGAGGAGGAGGAGGAGAAAAGGAGGAGGAGGAGGAGGAGGAGGAGGAGGGAGGAGGGAAGGAGGAGGGAGGGAGGAGGGAGGAGGGAGGAGGGAAGGTAGGGAGGAAGGGGGAGGGGGAGGAGGGAGGAGGGAGGAGGAGGAGGAGGAGGAGGCAGAGGAGGAGGAGGAGGAGGAGGAGGAGGGGGAGGAAGAGGAGGAGGAGGAGGAGGAGGAGGAGGAGGAGGTGGAGGAGTAAAAGCAGCCGCAGTTGTTGCTTGTAGCACGCAGTTGTGGTTTCAGCATGCAGCAGACTCGATCCGTAGGCCTTGGGTCAAGCCCGGCACGAGCAGCAGGAAAGAAGCATCTTTTCATTCCAAGCAGATCTTCGCATTGGTAGCGGGAGCGATTGGTTCCTATCATTCACGAAGTCAGTGGGCAGCGCTCATCGAGTGAGTGGCCGCAGCAGGTCACGGACACTGACGAGACGGAGAGCACGGACAGCGAGTCTGTGAGCAGCAGTTGGGATCTCCTGCGCACGATGCCAGAGACAGGAGAACAAGCAGGCGCCGATGGAGGTGGTCTGCAGTTTCGAGGTGATGGTCGAATGCCAGGGGTGAAACTCACGGTCCTTAGCAAGGAGTTGGCGAGGAATCCAAATTCCTATCGCGAGTGGCGGAAGGAGATTGAGATCATCGAGAAGATTTATAAGGTGGCTCCAGCGGACCTCGGACCCTTGGTGTACCTCAGCCTGGAGAAGGGCGATGGACAGCCGAGGGAGTTGGTCGAGACACTCGACCTGGACGTGCTCAGCAGCGAGGTCGGCCTGCGGAAGCTGATGGAGATTCTAGACGAGGAGTTCACCGAGAAGGACTACGAGCGTAGCAAGAAGCACCTCAGGGCGTTCGAGAAGTGCCGCAGAGGCGTTGGAGAAGATGTCGACGACTACATCGCGAGGTTGAAGACGGCCAGGCGCAATCTTAAGGTACACGACCCTGGCACTACGTACTCCGACACCTCATTCGCAAGAAAGCTCTTGCGGAGCTCAGGGCTATCACGAGAAGCCCAGCGGAAGGTACTAGCAGCAGCAGGCGCGGAGTGGAACTCGGAGAAGATCGAAGCGACGATCAAGATGGTCTATGGAGATGTTCACCTAGACGAGAAGCGGCGCGTGGACAAGAGGAACGAGCACCCGGGCAAGCACACGCAGCATCGACAGTTCCTTCCACGGTTTGGACAGCCCACTTCGAAGTTTACTCCAGGCAGCAGTGCGGGAGGAGGAAAACCTTCCAGAGCATCGGGAGCTGGAAAAGGCTGGTTTCGGCTGCCGGTCTGGAATGCCAATTACGCAGGAGGAAGGGACGCAGATGAAGAGTTCAGCCAAGATGAAGATTACCCTGATTACGAGGACGAGGACGGTCAGCCACAAGACGCCCTCGTGGCGGAGGAGGCGCCAGACAACCACCAGGAGGACGAGTACGAGCACGGCGATCAAGACTCGGACGCCATGGACGATGAAGAGGAGGTGGTGCTGGACGCGTTCCACCAGGGCTTCAAGGCGAAGAAGAGGAAGCAGTTTGGCCGCGGCAAGGGACGCGGGAAGAACACCACGAGTGGCGGCCGGGGAAAGAAGTCCGGAGTGTGCAACGACTGCCTTCAGCCAGGCCACTGGAAGGGCGACCCGGAGTGAACGAAGGTGATCGCGGGGATTACGTCTCCGTTCAAGCCTGGCGGCAAGGGCGACGGCAAGAAGGGTTCTTCCTCGGCGAACGTGGCAGCAACGATGGCTACGGACAGTACGGCGCACATGGAGTTCAAGTGGTTGAACGACGGAGCGGAAGAATTGCCATCTCCCCATCCGGGACCGGTGGATGCCTTCGTGCTGGGTTCGCAGAAGGCAAGGCGGAGGTGAAGCAAGAGAGCGACAACCTTGGGCTGGATCCCAGGAGGCCTCCGACACCGGGCTCAGAGTTCGAAGACGACTCCTTCGAGAAGGACTCAGACGAATCCGAGGGGGTCTACAAGAGTTGGACCGAGGAGCAGCTCAGTGCGGAGTTGGCAAGGAGGATGCACAAATCGACAGGACCGCGGGAGGAGCTGGTCGGAAGACTCCCCCGATCCAACCTGCACGCGACGTGCATGGATGAAGAAGCTGACGGATGGCAGGACGTGGAAAAGAAACCCTCTGGAGCGGCAGGAAGTGCCGATGGCGGTAAGAAGCCAAAGCCCTCAGCGCGGCCGAAGCCTCAACCGACAACGGCGGCTTCGAGGTTCCAGTCTGAGAGGATCCACATCAGCGGCGACGACGTACGCTCGTTGGTCGATCGGCACAGGGCGCGGCTGGACGAGTTCGTGGTGGACTTCGCGAACCGCGCGCGCGACCACCGCATGGGGTACGCGTCCGACTGCGAGCTGGAGGTGTTCAGGATCCTGACGGCGAAGCAGCTGCAGGATATACTCTTGATGCTCGAGCAGCCTTACAGCGGCTCAAAGCAGGAGAGGATCGATAGGCTGATATCGTTCATCACCGACCAGGTGGAGAATCCCTGCGAGCACAAGAATGCGGGCTCCGGCGAGATCCTGGACAACGTACGCTGGACAAGCACATATACCTGGACGTTCGCGATCTGCAAGAACTGCAACCGATGCGTCCAGCGGATCCCGAAGACGAACTACGCGAAGGAAATCAGGGACAAGGCGTACAGCCGCGAGGACAAGAAGGACGCGCTCGTGGTCAATGACGGGTTGTGGGACGACATCGGCACGACGGAGCTCATCAACGATAGCGGGTGCAGGCGCAGCGTCGCAGGTCACGAGTGGCACGACAACTTGCAGACCCACCTGAAGAGTTTGGGCCTCCAGCCGGTCAAGAAGGTCATCAATGAGGAGTTCAGGTTCGGCGGCGGTGACGTGGCAGTCAGCACGGAGTCGTATGTCTATCCTGCTGGGATAAATGGCACACACGGAGTCATTGAGGTGGCTCGAATGGAGGGACGAACACCACCACTGCTATCGCAGCAGGCGATGCAGGATCTAGGCGTGATCGTAAATTACCGCAAGAAGGTGATGGACATCGAGGAGGCCGGAGTGTTCAAGAAGCCGATCAAACAATCACGGTCGGGACATTTCTTCGTGGACATCGGAGAGTATGGCAACCCGAACGAGTTCCCGGAGTGTTTCCATATCAATGGCAAGATGGACATGACCCCACAGGAGGAGGCCGGCGATTTCGGGTTCAAGGACCTCTCGCGTGTTGGAGTCCTACAGCGAGGTAGGAAGAAGCGGTTGCAGAGGACCACGAGAGGAGTTGCGGATGCGTTGGCTGCAGAGGCGAAGAGATCCGTCCACAAGGACCCACCGACGGTGACGTCGAGATCCAAGAGGTGGAAGTTCCTGGAGATATTCTCGTGGACGCTTGCTCTATCGTGCGAGGCGGCGGCGCAAGGGTGGCAGGTCATGCCGCCAATTAGCATCGAGACGGGCTTCGACCTCTACACACGTTCTGGGCGGGCACGAGCCTGGAGGGAGGTCGTCGACAACAAGCCGGACGTGGTGGCCATGGCTTGGCCCTGTGACCCCTGGACGGTGATGCACAACTACCAGGCGCACCGCCCGGCGTTCCAGAAGGAGTTGCAGGTGCGACAACAGCAGCCCCGTGGAGCGCTGAGGTTCGTGAAGAGTGTGGCTGACTACCAACGCAGGCGCGGAGCCTACTTCCACGGCGAGAACCCGCTCACAAGCAAGGCCTTCCAGGAGGAGCCGATAGTGGAGCTGCTGAAGTCGCGCGGCACGACGGTGGTGGACATGTGCGCGTTCGGGCTCCGACATCCAGACTCGGATTTACCTATTAAGAAGCCATCACGAATCATCATGTCCACACAGACGATGGCGGACAAGCTCGAACGACGGTGTCCAGGACACCGACAACACGCTAAGATCGAAGGGCGATTGGCTAAGCAAAACATGAGGACGAGCACGTGCGCCGGCGGCTACACGAAGGAGTTCGCCGAGGCCGTCATCAGCGTGTTCATGGAGGCGTTGGACATAAGGAATACACACGACGCCCTTGCGAACGAGGCAAAACGACGACGCATTACCACACCGACGATATCAAAACGGAAAATGCCAGCCCCACACGCCCAACAAAAAGAGAAGAGAGTGAGGGTTGTATCTATGACTCTTCCGATTGCGATTACTCCACCTATCACCACGCCCGCGCGTTCACGTTTGGCTAACGACAAGAAGGGCATCATCACGAAGGTGCGAGCGCCGACGTTTTCACATGGCGGCGCTAGCCAACTACGACGTACAGTTTCATTCGACCAGACGAGGTATTTGACGAAGTTGACGCCCGGCTGGCATGGCAGTGGCGACCTTGCGATACACGTGGGACAAGGTCGGGTTCAATTATGGTCGAAGAACTACCCCGAGCACACCGTGAGATCAGTTTATGCGGTCAAGAAGACAAGTGACCGTGGCGGGAAGAAGTGGCATTGCGAAGAGTTTGACAAACAGGTGGACTAAGATGGACCAGAAACCTCGGGCACGCGAGGAGAACTGCGGAAGGCGGTGACGATGCTGAAGAAGGTTCCGCCCGGACTCCGAGGAGCCCCACCTGAAGTTCTACCTGAAGTTCTACCTGAAGTTCTACCAGAAGTACCCCCAGAATATCCTGAAGGACAACAACCACCAGAGCCTCAAGAGCAGCAAGTACCTCCGACGACAGCGGAAGAGGACGAGAACCCGGAGAACGAGGTGGAACAGGAAGGGGGCGTGCCAGAGGAGGCGGACATCACCAGGGACCCGTTGTATCCAGAGGATCTCCCAGCGGGCGAGATATTCACCACGACGAGAGGCCAACAAGAAGTGGCCCATGTTCCGCCTGAAGTTCGCGCGGAAGTACGACGAGCACACAGGAATTTTGGTCATTGCGGCCGTGAAGCGCCACTACGAGTGATGAGGTTAGGCGGGGCCTCCCAGCTGCACCTGGACTACGCGAAGGTATGGCAGTGCGAGGTGTGCGCGAGACGAGCAGCTCCAGAGCGACGTCGAGTGGTGTCGAGCCGACAGAGACCCACGTCATTTGGGATCGCGGTCGGGGTGGACACCAAGGAGCTGAAGGACGCGAGTGGAGGCAAGTACCTGGCCCTGAATTGCGTGGATTTCGCGACGAAATTCTCGCGCCTGATCATGCTGGAGAATCCTTCCAGTGCAGAGGCAGCCAGGATGTTCATCACGAAGTGGTGCGCTTGGGCCGGAGTACCTATTGTGTGTCACTCCGACAATGGCTCGGAGTTCAGGAAGGATTTTGCATCCTACGCGGGGTCGGTGGGAATCACGATGCGAGTGGTGCCCACGGAAAGTCCGTGGCAACACGGGCTGGTCGAGCGCCACGGGGCCGTCAGCAACGACATCGCGCGCGCGATTGTGGACGAGTGCGCCATCCAGGGCCCGGCCGAGATGGAGTTAGCCATAGCGGCGGCGAACATCTGCAAGAACCGAAGAGTGGATCCATCAGGATACAGCCCCAGGATGAGAGTTTTTGGTTGTGGAGACAGGTTACCAGGCAGCGTGCTGGACAGCCTCCTCAGCGACGAACAGTACCCAGAGATCGCCGTGCACGACGCGGTGCTCAAGGACTACCAGGTGCAGCGGTCGCAGAAGATACGCGAGGCGGCTCAGGTCGCGCTGGCGAAGCTGGACAACAGTGACAAGTGGAGGAAGGCCATCGTCCACAACTATCGACCCACACCTTCGCCGTGGATGCCCGGAGAGTGCGTGTTCTTCTGGCGAGCGGCAGGTACCTTCAAGCCGCAGGCACGATCTACAAGACGAGCAGACCGTTGGCACGGTCCAGCAGTCATCCTCGGCAGGGAGTGGGGACGCGAAGGCCAGAATGAAGCGTATTGGCTGGTGTTCAACGGGAACCTCCTGCTGGTGGCACCACAACACATTAGGTCGGCAACCCCTGAGGAGCGCTTGGCGAGCGAGGCCATCGGCAGCATCCTTGAGAACTACAACATGGACCTGAGCGGGATCTCGAGGGGTCAGCATGCGTTCGAGGACTTGAGACCGAGCTCGATGGAGAGTACGACGATACCTCCGAATCCTGTTGAAGTGCCAGTGCCGGGAGTTGTCTCCGAACGAGTGGAAGAACCACGACAGACACCTGAGCCCGAAGCTCAGCCATCACCAACAGGGAGTGTTGGAGCGCCTACGCCACCACCTACACCACTATCGCAGATAGAAGAGGTTGCGCCTCAGGCACCAGTGGTGGAGGCGGTGTTCAACCAAGCCGTCGAGACCCCAGTCCCGGACCTGGACACGGAGACGCTGTACGCGATGAACGACGTGTTCTCGCTGGAGCTCCGTCCCTTTCAGGCAGGCACCAAGGGGAAGGAGCTGGACTCGAGGAAGTTCACAAAGGCGGAGTGGCTTGGGTTCAACGAGCATCGCCAAGAACTGGAACCAGCACCTGGAGCACGAGGCCGTCAGGGTGGTCCTGCCCGATGAGGCGGCGAAGGTCGACAAGTCGAGGATCTTCAAGGTGCCGGCGCGCTTCGCGCATGCCCTCAAGGAGGGCCAGCCGAACAGCCGACTTGTGATCCTGGGACATCTCGACCCGGACAACCAGGGCAAGCTCGGCATCAAGCATGCGAAGCGCATGGCGATTTCGTCAGAAACGGCAGGTACACGGACAGATGCACCAGTGGCGCCCATGGTAGGGCTGATGCTACTGCTGAACTTGGCGGCGCATTTTGGCTGGGATCTCGGGACGTTCGACATCGGCTCGGCGTTCCTCACCGGCAAGACAAACACGAGACGGTTATATGTGATTCCTCCCCGAGAAGGGCTACCTGGAGTTCCTGCTGGGAGCTTGGTGGAACTGCTCAAGGGTGTATTCGGACTACGAGAGTCACCTCGCTTATGGTGGGAAAGATTCTCGGAGGTGTTGATCCAGGCCGGATTCCAGCCGCTCAAGACCATGAAAAGAGTTTTTGTCATTAGGAACGACAAAGGCAAGATCGAGGCGGTCCTATGTGTTCACGTGGACGACGGACTCTGAGGCGGTACAGGCGAGCGGTTCGCCAGAGCGAAGGAGATCGTACGCGAGAAGCCCAACGTGACCAAGGAGAAGCAGGGTCAGTTCGAGTTCTTCGGCCGGCGCATCAATCAGCTGCCGGATAAGTCCATAGAGGTCGACCAGCACGAGTACATCGAGAAGATGGAGAATATCTTCGTGCCGGCATCCAGGAGGAAGGACCCCGAGAGCAAGGCGACCGAAGAAGAGCTCTCGAAGTACCGCAGCCTGGGACAACAATTATCGTGGCCCGCGCGGACGACACTACCTGGTTTAGCCTATGACGTCAGTGACCTGCAACAGCGGACGCCAGACTTGACGGTCGGCCAGCTGTGCAAGGCGAACACGGTGTTGAGCATGGCCAAGGAGATGGCGACGCGTGACGTCAAGCTACGATTTCATCGCGGAGATGGATCGGGACGATTTGGATGTATGTGTGTACACGATGCCTCGTACGACAGACAGCCGAGGAGTGGATCGCAACAAGGATTCATCCTCCTGCTAACCGACGAGAAGTTCGAAGCCAAGAAGTCAACGTGGTGGACTGGTGCTCGAGCAAGATCCATCGTGTGGTAAGATCTACATTGGCAGCGGAGGCGGCCAGTGCGAGCTACGGGTTTGACAGGGCGTGCTTCGTGAGGACGGCGTTGGCAGAGATATTGTACGGCTGGGAATCAGAGAGTGACTGGACGACATTGATGGGCAAGATCCCCAGCCTGTGCGTGACGGACTGCAAGAGCTTCGTCGACCTCTGCCGTAAGGAAGGGAGCATGCCGACGGAGAGGAGGATCGCGTTGGACCTCGCTGATCTTCGAGATCGTTTGGAAGTCGGAGACGGCTTGATATGGACAGACACCCGCCTGATGCTTGCCGACCCCCTGACCAAGTACATGAAGGATCAGAGCTATTTGGAGCATGTCCTCAAGACGGGAGAATACGTCTACCGGTGCAAGTATGAGACCAAGGCCGAGAATCGTGACCCCGGGTGAGTGAGAGGAGTCCTGATGTGAATGCTGCCCCCCCCTCCCCCCCCTAGAGTTTTTTTTTAGGTTTGTTATATTAGACTTTTTTTGTTTAGTTTAGGTAGTTTTAATAGTTTTTTATATAGTTTTAGTTTAGTAAGTATTTTATTTTTATTTTTTTAGTCTATTTATTAGTATCTTAGTCTATTTTTTTTAGTTTTTTTAGTTTAGTTTAGTAGCTGGTGTAGTTTTCTACCTTAAGGTTTTTCCCTGAACGGGACGCGTGCCTGAACCGCGCAGGCCAGCCTGGCCGCAGGACGCCCAGATGCATGATACAGATTCCATATTGACGATAGCCCGGGTTTTAAAGCAAATGGCCCTACGTATCGAGATAGAAGAGGTTGTGTGAAAAGCAGCCGCAGTTGTTGCTTGTAGCACGCAGTTGTGGTTTCAGCATGCAGCAGACTCGATCCGTAGGCCTTGGGTCAAGCTCGGCACGAGCAGCAGGAAAAAACATCTTTTCATTCCAAGCAGATCTTCGCAGAGGAGGAGGAGGAGGAGGAGGAGGAGGAGGAGGAGGAGGGGGGGGGAGGGAGGAGGGGAAGGAGCCCTTCCCCGAGGAGCAGCCCCTGGTTCAAGATCAGCAGGGGGCCGCGCGCCGCCGCCCCGCCTGGAGGGCGGTGCGGCGGCCCCGCCCTGGCGGCCCCAGGAGCCCAGGGGGGCGGGACACGAGCTCTGCACCGCCTCCACATCGGGAGCGGAGGGGGGGGGAATGTGAATGGAGGGATAGCTTCCCGTTTTCCTGTGGCCTCGGGATGACTGAATGGCTTGGTGGCCTCCCCCTCCTCCCCATCCCCTCCTCATCGTCCTCCTCCTCTCCCTCCTCCTCCTCCTCCTCCTCTTCCTCCTCCCCCTCCTCCTCCCCCTCTCGGGGAGTTGTTGCCATAAGCTTTGCACCGCCGCCACACCGAGGCAGGGAGGGGAGAAGGGAGGGATGGAGGAAACCATCTCAGGCGATTTGCCTGCCCCAATCCCCGGGCTCTGCCCGAAAAGTTTGGCCACTCAGAAAAAGAGGGGAACCTTGGGATGCATCCCAAGTGGGCTATTCGGACGCACCCCTATCGAGGATGGACGCCCCCCCCGTCGTATATCCCAGGGTTTGGCCCCAAGTTTGTGGTCCATTCGAGCACCCCACGAAGCCTGGACAAGTACCGACATACCCTCTGTTACAGTCAAAGCTCATGGTAAGGACGCACGGATGTCCTTAGGGTACCCTTGCGTCCTTTCCTCGGCGGCCCGTCCTCCGCGGTTTTCCCTGACCAGCCCCTCACGGGGTTGGCAGTCCGTCGCCCAAACAGTGCAAGCTTCGGCGTGTAGGGCCTCTGGCGTCCGTGCCGCCCGCCCTTGCTATACTACAGATTATGACTGCGAGCCAGAGGAGCAACCAGGCACAGTCAAAAACCCGAATGAGGACGCGCGACTTTACTCAGGGTACCCTTGCGTCCTTGCTCTTCCTTGCTCTTGCGTCCTCGGGGTCTTCGTCGCCCGCCGCCCCAGAAATCCCAACTTCGGCCTCCAAGGGTCTCGCGTCCTTACCGCGCGTCCTCATTAGGGTGTCTGACGGCACTGCTGCCGCAGACAGAAAGCTTTGCACCGCTGCCGCGTCGAGGCTCGGGGGAGGGGTGGAGCGGCGGCGCGCCCCGGGGGGGGAGGGAGGCGGAGAGAGGGGGGGCGGGTCTCCTCCGAGGGGGCTCGGGGGTCCCGCGGCCTTCCGGCTGCCTATACGACCACCCTTCGGGTGAGATCAGGAGGTGGTGGGTGGGGGGGGGAGAGGATGGAGGGGGGGGGGAACTGACATCTGACTCTCGATCTCACTACGGGTCTCACTCGTCGGGGGTAGGAGGCGTGGGGGGGGTGGGGGGGGGGGGCGGGCCTCCTCCGAGGGGGCCCGGGGGTCCCGCGGCCTTCTGGTTGCGGTGAGATCAGGAGGTGGTGTGGGAGGGGGGAGAGGGGGGCCTCGGGGGCGGACATAACCCCCAACAGTGACACGTCGATTAGTGAATTGTCAGTTTTCGGCTCTCGGAAGGGCGCCGTGGCCGTCATTTTCCAGGCTTGCGCCCGCCAGGTTTGGGCCTCAGGTCGTTTTCACTAAACCACGTTTTACTAAAGGGGGGTCTGTCCATCCCCGAGGGGGGGAACCGACATCTGACTCTCTCGACCTCACTACGGATCTCACTCAACGTGACACCACGGGACCTTTGTCGATCTCATTATCGATCTCATGTTTTGGGACACCACTGGATACCTCGATCTCACTATCGATCTCACTATCGATCTCACTATCGACCTCACTCAACGAGACACCACGGGACACCGCGGGACACCGCGAGCCACCGCCAGACGGACGGACGGACGGGCGGGCGGGGGAGAATCATGTGTCTTTTTTCCGCCCTAGCAACGGCGGACACCACGGGACACCACGGGACACCGCGGGACACCGCGGGCCACCGCGGACCACCGCTCGACAGTCGGGAGGGGGAGAATCATTTGTCTTGACTTCGCCCTAGCAACTGCGGACACCACGGGACACCGCTGGACACCGCGGGCCACCGCCGGTCGGGCGGGAGGGGGAGAATCATTTGTCTTGACTTCGCCCTAGTAACGGCGGGTTCATTCCTCTCGCGCGCCTACGTCGCTTCGCCTCGCCCGCACGCACGACACGAACGAAACGAAACGGTTTCCCTGTTGGGGGTCGCCGTTCCACTGCGATCTCACCCCCAAACCTTCGATTTTCGGACTCCCAGATTCTGGTATATTTCAAGCGCCTTCTTACTTCAAGAGCCGAGTGGTTTTCACTCTGCCCTCTTCAGGAGGCGGGAGGAAGCCCAACCCACTTCCAACGCCGTCCCAGTTCATGTTTCTACCTTTCTCTTCCGACCGATGGGCACTGAGCCTTCCCCGAAGACTAGGCCTCCTAGATGGGGTCGGAGCAGATGGTGTTGGAGGATCGCGCCGCATCGCCGATGCATCGCCGATGCGGCTCGACGTGGAGCCCGATTTGCCTCACGCCGACGTCGCCGATGCATCGCCGATGCCGACGATGCATCGGTGGTGCATCGCCGATGCATCGCCGATGCGGCGCGGTTCGCCGACCCCATCTGCTCCGACCCCACCTAGGAAGGCCTCGAGGGACGCCCACAGCTTCTCAGGAGGCCCGAGGGCTTTGAGAAGCCCCCCGACTTCTGAGAAGGCCTCCTCCTCCCCACTTCCCCCCCTCTCGCTCGCTCGCCGCCGAGAGGAGGGAGGGAGGGAGGAGCCCAGAGGAGAAGCAGGCCAGAGGAGAAGCAGGCAGCATTGCCGATGCCCCACCCCGTGCCTCCTCTGCGCCCGTCATCAGAATACCGGGAGGCCTTCGTCGCCACGCGTGGCGTCGCCTTGGAATTCTGGTCCGAACGCCCCCCCCGGGAAGCCCGTGGAGGAGGGGAATGAGTGCCGTTGTGTCCGCCCAGGAAGGGAGGAGGAGGAGGAGGAGGAGGAGGAGGAGGAGGAGGAGGAGGAGGAGGAGGAGGAGGAGGCGAGCAAGGGACAGAGACAGGGAAGGGCTGTGAGAAGATGCCCGCCCCGCGCGGAGGATGCCCGACGGGGGGGACGTCGAGATGGGGGAGGCGTCGGCCGGCCCCAGGGCGGGTCAGGTCGTCTGGGGCGACGAGGCCGGGCCCGGGCCCTGCCCGCAGGGGGGGCGGCGGGAGCAGGGGGCGGTCGAGGCAGGCGGTGCTTCTCTGCCCGCATGGTGAGGAGGAGGAGGAGGAGGAGGAGGAAGAGGAGGAGGAGGAGGAGGAGGAGGAGGAGGAGGAGGAGGAGGAGGAGGAGGAGGCTGGAGGAGGAGCAGAGGGGGGGACATGGGCCCCCTCGCGTGGTGAGCGTGATCGCGACGGAAGGCTGCACGCCGGTCGTCGAACGTATGTTATATTGGATTCTCAGATCCCAGCATATATTTTTGGCGCCCTCCCACTTCAAGGGCTCCCTCGAGGGCGCGAAGTTATTCGCGCTTCGCGGTCCTCGTTCCTTCTCCCCCTCCTCCTCGTCCTCCTCTTCTCCCTTTGGGGGGGCGGCGCGAGAGCGCGAAGTTATTCGCGCTTCGCGCTTCGCGCAGCGCGAAGCGCGAAGTTGGGAGCCCTAGATCAACTGGTGTCCTTCTTCCCTCCACTTCAGGGGGCGTGCTGAAGCCCAATCTACTTTCAACGCCTTCCTACTTCATGTTTCTGCCTACCTACTTCTTCCGACCGATGGGTACTGGCAGAATCTGGCCTTTGGGCTTCCTCCTCGGGACCGTCAAGCAGCGTCTTGGGTCGGCAAGTCGGTCCCGTGGTCCAGACCTCTCGGGGCACGCATGGGCCATCAGAGGGCCTCGTCCCCGTGGGCGTGGCATAGACCGCACGAAGACGCCGACTCGGGAGGCGGCAGACACCTCGTCGCCCGTGACTCGCCGCCCAGTCGAGATGTCCAGACCCGTCGAGTAATCGTGACGGGAGGTTTTTCTATACGCTCGGCCCTTGGGGGGCCCTTGCCGGGCCTCGGGAGCGGCAACGAAACGATTCAGGATGAAAAACCGGTCTTGGGGAGTGGGTCGAGAGTTTCGGGAGTCGATGTTATGAAAAAATCATGACGTCGGGGGTCTGGGTGGCTTGGCTAGCATGGGTGGCCCGAACGCAACCTCCGACCCACACCCTGCCAAGTCGACTAGCATGCGCAACTGGGTCGGTTCCCCAGGGTGAGCGGACACAAGGCCCCGTTGGACCACGTGGCCCCGCCTCTCAACCGAATGCGCAATCCCCGTGCCCGATGTTCAGCGCGAAGCCTGGCATCAGCGCCGCAGGCGCAGCTGAGCGCCACATGCAGTGGGGAAGCTGCCACGCTGCTGGTCCTTAACGGCTTAGGCCCGTTAGCCTGTTTTTGTTGCAGGCACACGGAATGATATTGTTAGTGCTCCCACGGCGTGGGGCCGAGGACGGGCCAGGATGTTGTACCCAGCAGAGCAGTAATTGTCTCTTTTGAAGAGGGAGAAGAGGAAGAGGAGGAGGAGGAGGAGGAGGACGAGGAAGAGGAGGAGGAGGAGGATGAAGAGGAGGGCGAGGAGGATGGATGTGGGGGGGAGACAATATTGCTAAGGCCTTACGGCCAGTGCCACCCGCCCTGGAGGCCTCGGCCCTCGCCGGAAATGGGAGGGAGAGGGCGGGCCATGGGCCCCAGGAGGGTGGTATTCTGACCCAGGACCCCCTCCCCCTCGACCCCCCCGCCCCCGCCCCCTCCGCGGGGAAGAGATCAAAGGGAAGGGGCTTCCTGTCGACTCATGACAATGTTGGTCATTTTCGTTGTGGATGGGCTGGTGTATTTCGCCTTGGCTGGCGTGCTTGAGGACGAGGGCCCAAAGAAGGGGGGGGAGCGGCGACGGACTCAGGGGAAGAAGGAAACCCGATGGCGGCTGCGACGCGACGGCGGCAGGGACAGCGATGGCGACGGAACAGCTCCTGTCACACGCCGGCAGGGTTGGCGGATTTTCCTTTCTCCTCGTTGTCCTCATCATTCACCCTCGTCGCTCCTCCCTTCGCAAGGAGGAGGAGGCGGGATGAGGAGCGAGGATTGTGGAGTGAATCGGAGGAGGGAGGGAGGAGGAGCAGGAGGAGGAAGAAGATAAGACCGCACCACGCTGACGCTCGGACTGGTCGCCTGCCAGGCCCACTGACCTTGGAAACGCCCCGGCTGGTCTGCAACATAAATTGTATCCCTCGTGCTTCCCTCTCCTTGACGAGCCTGGGGCGCTGATGCTGCAGCGACGTCCTCTGATGGAGGGTGGATACACGATCTGCCGTTTTTTGTTGTGGTTCCGTCACGCATGTATCTTTCCATGCGCGCACGTTCCAAGCTGTTCGGAAACGAATCGAGGAGGAGGGGCATAGGAAAAGGAGCAGGGGAGGAGGAAGGAACTCTTCATCCTCCTCCTCGCTGGGGTTGCCAGCTCCTTTTCCCCCTTCCCCTCCTCCTCCGCCACGTCTTCGGTCGTGCTGGCTGGGCGCCTGCCGCTTCGGCCTACCCCCCTCCGCGCTGCCTCGGCGCCCACGAGCGCGCGGCGGCGCGGGCGTCTGCGCGCGAGAGGCCCTGCCGTTCGTGGCCGTCGGGCGCGCGGAGGACGCCACCACCCTGGCCTATCCGGAGACCGCTTCTGCGGGGTGGGGCCTCCCGCCGGCCAGAGCGGTCTACCACCGCGACGGCGGAGGAGGACGGGGGAAAAGGAGGGGAGGGGAGGGGAAGTCGGAGGAGGAAAAGGTAATTATCCATACCGCTACCCTGCCCTCGTTGCCCTATGTTTGGGCCTCCTGGGCGGGCCTGGTCGCCACCGCTGGATTCGCTTCGAAATCCGGGGCAGAACGCACCCCGGGACAGGTCTGGGGAGTAGCGGTATCGGTACTTTGGGGTCTCCCCAGAAGGGGGAGGGGAGGGGAGGGGGGGCAGCTCATCGTTTCAAGTGTGGCCGTGATGAAGTGATTGCACGTCCGAGCAGGCCAGTGGCGGGAAGGGCAGTCCATTGCGGCAGCGTAGCGCAGCTGAGCACAGAGTGGTGGGCGGGCGGCGTCACCTGGGCCCGGCAACAGAACAATAAGAATAAGGAAAAGACGAGGGCCAAGAGAAGCCACATGGGAAGAATCACCAGAGACAAAAGTACCACTACCACCATCCAGGGGGGTGGCTGCCCCACCCTCTCGAGCTGGTGGCGCCTCGTTCCGGGCATGCCTCCAAAGAGTTCCCGGAAGGAGGTGCCACCAGCTCTATGGGAGGGAACGGCCACCCCCTTAGCTGGTGGTAGTGGTACATTCGTCTCTCCTGAAAGGAGGGGATGGAGCGAGGGGGAGGCGGAGGAGGATGGGCTCATCTTATGGCGCACCCCGCGATGCGGCCGCTCCGTCTTGCGGGGCCTGCCCTCTCGGGACGGCTCGGGCGTGGCCTGAAAGGGCCCCGGCGGCTTCTTTTTCTTGTGACTACGAGGAGCAGCTCAAGGAGAAGACCATGGGCATTTTCAAGAAGCTGCTGGCGGCGGCGAAGAAGAGGCTGGCTCCGAACGAGAAGCTGCGGCTGAGCTGGAACGAGGGTAGCGTGTGTTGTTTGATGGACAGGGAGGGGGTCCTGGTCTATTGTGTGGTGACGTCGTTGGTCACCTACCCAGAGCGACTGGCCTACCAGCTGTTGTACGATTTAGTGGTCGCGGTAAACGCCTTGGACCAGTCGGAGGTTCTGCAATGCGGGGAGAACGCGCTGACAGGAAAGCTCATGCAGAGGATGAAGGAACTGGTCAAGCAGTACGAGGACAGCAGTCCCCGCCCACAGGCCAAGGGAGAGGGCGAGGCGGGAAGGGAAGGGGTCGGGGAAGGGGGCGACTGGACGTGAGGCTGAGGAGGGTTGTTTGCGCGAGGCGCGGGGGGCCTTAATCCGTTCCCGGCGATTCCCGCCTGCAGCCCGACCGGCGCCAGCACCAGCCTCGCTTGCTCGGGGGCGGAAAAGAGGGGGGTGATGACTAGGGGGGGTGGATATCATGGCGTGGGCCATGATATTTCCCCAGATTTCATGGCGCCTCTTCTTGGGGGGGCTCGCAGCGCGTCGCCTTCGCTCATGTTGTCGGTGTCGGTGCCTTTGGGAGCTCGTTTTGAAGCGTATTTTGTGCCTCAGAGGTGTCTTTTTCGGCTTCGTGTGCGCCTCTTGGTGGCCTCGTGGTGCATCTTAGAGGCCTCTTGGTGCTTCCTGTGGCGTTGTGGGGCTCTGTTGGGCCGTCTTGGCTGCCTCTTGGGCTGTCTTAGGCCTTTGTTCGGACTGTCTTGGGTCTCTTTTGGGCCGTTTTGGGCGGCTCTTGGCCTGTGTTCGGGCTCGCTTGCGGCCTTGTTGGGACTCTCTTTGGCCGTCTTGGTGCGGTTTGGGCGCCTGTTTGGGCTGCTCGTGCCGTCGGAAATTCGAAGAGGCAAGAAGGCCCAACACTTTACAAAGCTTAGGCAAATCAATTAGTTTGGCTTCTTGAAGCCCGGTTGGGAGGCCTCTTGGGAGTCTCTTTGGTCGTCTTTGGCGTTTCTTGCTTTGTCTGGAGACCATCTGGATGCGGCTTGGGGCCATCTGGGGCCAGCTGGAAGCCATCTTGGGCTGTCTTGGAGCTTCTGGGTGTCATGTCGACGCCGTCGGGCGCCATCCAGCAGAATTTCTGGAGCAATTTACTCCCTCCGGGGTCTGTGGGGGATCCTCTGCGAGGCTTCTGGGGCCGTCTGGGAGCGGGTTTGGGAGCCTCTTGGGCCGTCGGGGAGCATCGGAAAGATCCAAATCTGAATTTCTAAAAAATGTACATTTCACGAAGGGAACGGCCCAATTTTTGCGTCTAGGGTCCCTTGTGGAACGCATCTCGGAGGCCCTCGGGGGGGGCTCGTGGGAACCTCTTCTGCCGTCGAGGACGCCTCGTGGCCCGTCTTCGGGCCAACTTGGACGTCTTGAGCGCTCGTGGGGCGTCCCAAACCCATTTCGAGGCCACCAGACGCGTCCCTACACGATTTTCACGCGTTTTTCCACGATTTTCGAGAGCGGATGAGACCTCCGGGGGGTTCCGGGCCGCCCGGGGCCGTCCGGCCGGACCCCCCCCCCCTCCAAATGGACCGGACCGGGCTCCCGGGGGAGGGGTTTGGGGAGGGGGAACATCTCACACGCCGATGAACCCCAAGGGGCCGTCTTGGACGTCAGTTGGCCCGTCTTGGGGCCCTCGAGGGTTGTGTAGGAACCCTCTTGGAGGCGTCTTGGGCCGTCTGGGAGCGGGTTTGGGGGGCTCTGGGGCCGTGCAGGAGCGGGGGACACCCCCAAAGACGCACGTGTGAAAAAGATACGTTTTACGAAGGAAACGAGCGATTTTTTGCGTCTAGAGGGCCTCTTGGGGGGAATCTTGGATGCCTGTGGGGGCGTCTGGGGAGGCCTCGTGAGCCGTCGGGAGGTCGTCATGTTTCTGATCGCTCTTGGACCGTCTGGGACCATGTGGAGCTTCGTGGAGGCAACTCGGAGCGCTCCTGGAACGCTCTTGGGGCCGTTTTCGGAGCCCTCTTGGGCCGTCTTGGACGCCTGTTGGCCCATCTTGGGCCCTCTAGGGGTCTGGGGGGGACCCTCTGCGAGGTTTCTGGGGCCGTCTGGGAGCGGGTTTGGGAGCCTCTTGGGCCGTCGGGGAGCATCGGAAAGATCCAAAGCTGAATTTCTAAAAAATGTACATTTCACGAAGGGAATGGCCCAATTTTTGCGTCTAGGGTCCCTTGTGGAACGCATCTCGGAGGCCCTCGGGGGGGCTCGTGGGGACCTCTTCTGCCGTCGAGGACGCCTCGTGGCCCGTCTTCGGGCCAACTTGGACGTCTTGGAGCGCTCGTGGGGCGTCCCAAACCCATTTCGAGGCCACCAGACGCGTCCCTACACGATTTTCACGTGTTTTTCCACGATTTTCGGGAGCGGATGAGACCTCCGGGCCGCCCGGGGCCGTCCGGCCGGACCCCCCCCCCCCTCCAAATGGACCGGACCGGGCTCCCGGGGGAGGGGTTTGGGGAGGGGGAACATCTCACACGCCGATGAACCCCAAGGGGTCGGCGGATTTCATGGCGCCCCTTCTTGTTTCATTACGTCCCTGGCCCCCCCCCTGGGCCGCGCACATGCCGCCGGCCATGATTTGCACCAACCCCCTCTTGAACGCCCCCCTTTTTGCCGCTCCCGACTTGCGCCCGCTAGCTTAGAATCAGCGAGCGAAGAACGGTATAAAATAAACTTTTTCGCTGTCGGGGGCGCCTGTCCTTGGGCGGCTGGAAAGTTTATACCCCTACGGTGCCCCCGACAGCGAAACAAAATTATGTTATACCGTTCTTCGCCCGTTCATAGAAGGTGTGAAAGGGGCGTGGGCGACGAGATCGACACATGCCCCCCGCCGCGTGCCAGGCCGATCCCGTGCCCAGGAGCGGTGTAAGGTGCCGCCCCTGCCAGGCCGGGGAGCGCACAAGCCGCGCCTGGGCCCAGGAGGGGCCAAGGCAAGCGGCGGCGGATGTGTGTATCGGGGGCGGCAAAGAGGGGGGTGATGACTAGGGGGGGTAGATATCATGGCGGGGGCCATGATATGTCCTCAGATTTCATGGCGCCTCTTCTTGTTTCATTACGTCCCTGGTCCCCCCGCTGGGCCGCACATGCCGCCGGTCATGATTTGCACACACCCCTCTTGGACGCCCCCCTCTTTGCCGCTCCCGAGTGTGTAAATCTCGTCGCCCCGTGGGGGAGTGGCGAAATGCAAGCGGGAGCGAGGGGAGCGAGGACCCAGGATGGGAGGGAGGGGGCGGTGGCAGCGCGGGCGGGGGGAATGGGAATGGGAATGGTCAATTCGCGAAGCGAAAAAGATATTAATTAAGGAGGCATGAGGCCTCTGGCTCGTTGCTCCGACAACGACAAAAGCTTTGGCCAGAGCCCATCCTCGATCCTTTTTAAATAATCTTGTCGGGATTTGTTGGTTCTATGAACACACTCGGATGCAAGCCCTCGAATCTGATCAGAGGAGTAAAATCCGCACGCTCCACAAAACCAGAGCTTCAAACAAACATGAAACCTGAGGTTATGTGAGGAATGCAGCCACCCCCCCGCCCTATGGACTTTACACCCTTGGGGAATTCGTGAAACAACACCGTCTACAGACTGCAGTTCAAAACAAGGCGTATTCAACCAGTCACCGAGACATTTCTTGGTCGCGGACCCCTTGCATCTGGTACACTGGCGGCCAGCGTCATCAAGGATATGCTTGGTACAGAAACGAGCGACTGTGATCGGGGCGGGCGGATGTAACCGAAGTTTTTCAGACTCTCGCCTGGGCTGCGGATCCGCAGCCATGGCGTCCATGGTGGCTCTGATGAGCCCACGCCTGACCAGCTCCGCCCTCTTCTCGTGCTGAGCGACTCGTGCACGCACAGCTGCAGGTACTCTGTGCTCCTGTGCTGCTCGACCTGCCAGCTGGTCCGCTCGATGATTCCCGTGCCACATCCACGGCGCATATCCTTTTCCTGCAGCTTCAACTTCCGACAAGTGCGAATTCATGAATATGACTGAGACACGGCCGTGTCGATCCTCAGCCTCGTGCATGTGCCGACCGATGGTTTGCCACAGGTCAGTGTCTGAATTGGCCTCACGCGGGTTGAGGTACATTCTGGCGGACCAGCCTTTCTCAACCCCTTCGTTGTCTGTGAGATACACAACTGCTCCACGTGTACGTCTCAATACATACTCCAGAACAGCTAGCTCACCACGATACACTGTCTGCCGCCGTCCTTGCAGCGGTCCATATCCTTCTCGGCCTAACCGTACAGGATCTCGTTGATCTATGATGGCGAAGCCGAGGCCAACACGTCTTAACTTCGGTGAGTGCGTGTCAGCTCCTCCACTTGCGTCGCCACAAACATATTGGTTGAACATCTGTCCCGAAGGCGAGGATATCACCGTCGGGTAGCTCTGGCTCGAAGGTCCACCGCTCCTCTTTGGAAGGTACTGGTACCTCCGTCCATGATCTGGGCAGCAATCCTCGAAACCAAAAACATTCATATTGCTCGTGCTGGCCGACTGCTTGGGGCACATACTGATCTGAATCGCGATACGCTTTGAGCTCTGTGTTCTGAGGACAAAGCCAACACCGATGCAGCTGTGCCTCGGCATGGCGTTCACCCTTCAGCAAACACCGTGGACACAGCACAAACTCAGGGTCGTCAACCTCGAACCGTGTTCTCGGCCATGTGCCGCCCGTCGCCACTGCCAGCATGGTCTTAGCCCACTGAGCTCCTTTCGGGGCTTGCGCGAGCCGACTCAGGAGTCCTCGAAGAGACTCGTTGTCGATACCATCTGACATCCCTTCCCCACAGTAATGTGCCGCTGCCTGCTGCCATAATACATCCATCACTGACGCAGATAGATCAGATACGATATCGCTGAAACCCTCGGAGCCTGTCAGCTCCTCGCTGTTGAAGTGCCACTCGATCTGCTCGCTCGTGCCCCCACATCTCTGTAGTTGCCAGTGCGACGGCGAGATCGGTTCCCACTTGTACTGCATAAGCATCGCGATCACTGCACTGACTGGCCTACGAACGTGGCGAGCCTGGAGCAGGAAGGAGGGGGGGGGTCAGGGGCTGCCCGGGTGCCCCTGACCACCCTCGCCCCCCCCCCCCCCAGCTCTGGCCGCCCCGTGGGTGCCGATCCCGCTCGGGCGGATGCAGCACGTCTTCGCTTTAGGGGGGGCGGGGGGGGCTGCTCGGGCTTGCGCGGACTGTCCCCTGCTGTATGTATAGGGGGACGTGGGAGGAGCGTGTGGCGGAAGAGGCCACAGGGAGGGGAGGGGGAGGAGGGAGAGGTGCGGGATGGAGGGGCGAATCTGGCAAGAGGAGAAGGCAGGGGGGGAGCAGATGCAAGGCGGGAGCTCTCCTCCTGGCCCTCCTTCTTCGGTTCCTCCCTCTTCCTCTCGCGGCGTCGTCCGTTGTCCCGCCTCCCCCTCCTCCTCTCAACCCCTCCCTCTCCAGCATTTTAGCATTTCCCTGCCGTCTGCGTTTCCCCCACTCCCCCATTCTCGCTCCCTTCTCCCTCATTCACGTTTCCTTCTCTTGTCTCGTTCTTTCCCCCCCTCACCCAAGTTTCTCCTCCCTCATGCATCACATTTTTTTTTCTTCGCCACGCTTCCTTACCTAGTGTGTTGTATTTTTGATCCCGCATAACAGCCAGTCGCACGTGGCCAGATTGAGGTTCCAGAACTGTGCGGTCGAGTTTGCAACAGCGTGTTTGTCATTACACCGCGTGGGGTGCGCAAATCGCGTGTCGCAAGGTTCGCCTTTCATTATGGCTTTCTGTGTTGCCATTCGAAGACATGCCACCGTCCCAGTCCCAGTTGTTCGTCATTCATGTCCGCCTCCTCCCCCTTCAACCCTCATTCCTTCCTCCCCCCTCCTTCTCAGGAGGATACGGGAAGAGCAACCCAGAAGAGGAGGAGGCGGAGGTGGTAGGAGGGAAGATGGAAGGTGGAGGCGGAGGAGGAGGAGGAGGAGGAGGGCCCGAGCAAACCAAGGATGCATCCATGCGGCATTTGAGAGTCTGCGAGGAGCGGAGGGAGTACGTAGAGCATCCCCGTATGTTCTATGGATTCCTCGAATCGCGCCGTTAATGGTCGGTGAGGACGTTGAACAAAGAACAGTGGATGCATCAACAGTGGTGAAATCCACCGTCTGGTCTCAAGGCCGCTTTCGCACATTTCTTACGAGCCGCCCTCCATCGTTGCAGGAGTTGGGAACCCCGCATTGTAGCATCACAGAGTGAGAGTTGGGGCATGCTGAACGCTATCGAAAGGAAACCACTGCTGGAGTCGGCAACACCCTCCATGTACGCGTTGCGCGCCGTGAGTCTGCATAACATAATGTCTGAGGTGGTTCCACGCGAGAGCACCGTTTCGCTGTACCATGAACTACACTCCATCCACGTACAAGTTGGGAACTCGCATCTGACGGATGTACGCGGCGCTAAGGCAGAGCCACGTGTGAACACCCACATTCCATCCACGTAATGGTTGCAAGCGTTCAGACGAAGGCGCGTTGCGCCTGTGTGAGAGACCATTTTTTCCAGCCGCCATCCATTCGTGCACATCTGCAGGGATCTCCAAACTTTTCAATAATGATAACAAGGTGCTCAGGATCGTACCCAGCCGATCTGCAACAAGTGACATCAACCGCGGGCCCATCCATAGATAATGCTGACGGGAAACGACATACCTTCCCACGTACAGATTTTGTAGGAAGTCATGGCGTCATGTATTGGACCCACGTGAAGAACTTCAGCGCGAAATGATGCGGAGGGGGAGAGGGATGCCGGACGACATCGATGAGGGGGCAGGAGGAAAGTATAGAAGGCATCTGCACACGACCGCTCCGCAGAACCAGGGAGGCCGAGGTACTGTCTGGATCTGCGTAGCACCGCACTCCGCTGGACCCCCCGGGGGGCGCCGCAAAGTGGCGACGGCTCGATATGACCACGGTCGCGCGCCTGGCTGCACCCGGGGAGGACGAGGCCTTTTGTTCGTGTTGTTTGCGTGCAGGTTACCTTTCCGCTGGGCCGCCCCTCCCTTGGGGACGCAGGAGAGCGGCGATGGTCGCCCTGGGGGCCGCTCCTTGGGGCGCAGCAGCCTCGCGACAGATGTGCGCTGGGCAGCACCCCGAGGGGGCGAGGTCTGCGTACGGCGCCACCGAGGGCTGAACCTAAACGTTGTGTTGCTGGACGCCGGCTGTGTTTTGTTTTTCGTTTGGGCAGGGATGTGCAGGAAAACAGGCAGAGCAGAACGAACAACAGCACGAACACAAAGCGAAGAACAGCGCGTAGGTCCAGCCCTGACCTGGCGACACCACACTGGACCCCTGGGTGCGCATCAAAATGACATCAGATGCGCTCCTGGCAGGACCCTGTGAGGGCCAGGTCTCGCAGTCCTAGAGGTTGACGCCAACACCAATATCGGCGGTGTGCCTCCACCGAGGGAGGAAGATACCGATCTCGGTGATGGTGGTAATATTCTGGCTGCCGAGGGGGCCGACGTACGACCAACAACACCGAAATCCAGGATCCTCTTCCCCCCTGTGGAGGCACCCCCCCGTGCTGGTGTTGGTGCCCATTTCCAGGCCTCCACAGGTCTCTTTCGGGCCTGCGTGCGGCGCCACCCCGCCGGACCCCGACGGGCGCGGCAATCTGGTCACGGCCCCACGCAGCTCGCTGCATGCGGGCAGTGCGAGATGTAGCTCGGCCCGCGAATGACGCCCCTCCGCTGGACCCCCGAGGGACGCTGCAACGTCTCGACAGCTGCGCGGCTGGCGGCCCTCAGGGAGGGCGGGGTCTCCTTCGCGTCTACGTGGGCACCCACTCCGCTGAACCCCCAGGAGGGCTGCAAACCGGCAGCCGGCTCGCGGCTGGCCGCGCACTTGGGGAGGGCGATGCCTAACCGACCGCGGGCGATAATAAAGTACCCCACTCCTTAACCCCCTCTATTTTTTTAATCCCCGACCACAGGGATCTATCTGTGGGGAAGGCGGAGGGGGGTGCGCAATGAGGATCAGTAGGAGGCGGAGGCCCAAGAGGTTTGCGGAGGCCAGAAAAAAAAGAAGGGTCAGGCGACCTCCAGTCATCTCGATCCCCGGTTTTCGAAGGAGAAGAAGGAGGAAGGAGGAGGAGGAGGAGGAAGAAGAAGAGGAGGAGGAGGTGTAGGAGGAGGCAGGAGGAGGCAGGAGGAGAAGAGATGAGGGAGGAGATGCATGACGAGCAGGATGAGGCCGGGCTGCTCGTGGTCTGAGGCGGCCAGGCCCGATCCCCGCATATTGATTTCGATGTCGATCCAATGCAATTCACGCAGTGGCGAAGCGTCCTGGCTCGCCTACAGCGCCACCAAACAATGTTCTAAGAACCTTTCGTGGTTTCCACAACTTGTTCTTAGAACATTTCTGGCGGAGATTGTCTTGTTTTATCACATCGGGTTCATGGTCTAAGAACTTGTTTTTGTGATTCGAACATTTGGGCGTTCTAAGAGCATTTCGTGGTAGGACTATAGGAATGCCGGGACGGCCGGTCCCTGCTCAAGCAATCCAGCGCGAACCGAGCCCCTCTCCAGCTCGCACAAGGGCGAGCCCGACCAGCGATCCCAAGCGATCCAACGCCGCGGCGATTCGGGCGCGTTGCGACCCCAAGCTGGTCTGGCCCGAGTCAGCGACTCGGCCAATCTCAGGCCTTTGGGGGAGCCGGAAGGGGAGCCTCACCGAGGACTCGCCTCGGCCTTGCTCGAGACGACGCTTGAATCGCTGGTCCGAGAGGCTCCATCCCCTCCCGTCGTCTCCCTTCTGCTTCCTCCGCCTGGCCGTCGCATCGGCCAGCTGCCATCGCCGACGCGTAGCCCTCGCTCTGATGCCGTCTCCTGGAGGAGGAGGAGGAGCAGGAGGACGAGCAGGAGCAGGAGCAGGAGCAGGAGCAGAAGGGGAGAAAGCGGATCATGAGAGGAAAAGGAGGAGAAGGAGGAGGAGGAGGAGGGGGAGGGGGAGGCAGGAGGAGGAGGAGGATCGCCCAGTCCGAGAAACGTCAAAAGGAGGAGGAGGAGGAGGAGGAGGAGGAGGAGGAGGAGGAAGGGCAGGAAGGGGAGGAGCAGCAACAAAACAAGAGGAGGAGGAGATGGAGGAGGAGGACGCACGGGGGGGAGGAAGGGGGCGGGGGGGGGGAGAGCAGGCCAAAGCGGGCAGGGCGGAGGCGAATGAGGGCGCCCCCTGGAGGACCCCAACAACTTCCCGATGCTCCAGCGGGCGATGGACCCCCTGCAGGTCAGCTCCAGCGGCGGCAGAGACTTCGCCCACGGCGGGGACGCGCGCCTCAGCGACAGACGGACGGAGGGCGGGCCCCGTGGAGGAGGAGGAACACCAGGACGAGGAGGACGAGGACGAGGAGGAGGAGGAGGACGACGAGGAGGACGAGGACGAGGAAGAGGAGGAGGGACGAGGAGGGACTTCGGTTCCTCCCTCTTCCTTTGGCGGGGTCTTTGGTTCAGGGGCCGTGTTCCGAGGCTAGGTGCCGTGGTGCGTGCTCGGTACACATCTGGGCGCGCCTTCCGCGCGCGGCGGCCGCGCGCGGAAGGGCTACGCGGATAGACCGCGTGCGGCCCGCAGCGGCAGGACGAGGAGGACGAGGACGAGGACGTGGAGGAGGAAGAGGAGTGCGATATCGATGTGTGTAGATATGCGTTCTTTGTGTGAATATAGGTATGCAGATATGGACTCATGCATGCATGCGCGCACGCACGCATGCATGCATGCACGCACTAACACCTGCATGCCGGTACGACTGTATGAATGAAGGCACGTATTGATGCATGCATGTATGTACGCATGTATGTCTGAATGCATGCAGATATGTACGTAGTTGTGTTTGTATGTGAGCATGTGTGCAGGCCTTGTTGGTATGCACGTATGCCTGCATGCATGCAGGTATGTATGTAGGCGTGTATGCATGTTTGTATGTATGTATGTATGTATGTATGTATGTGTGTATGTATGTGTGTATGTGTGTATGTGTGTATGTGTGTATGTATGTATGTATGTATGTTTGTATGCATGTATGTATGTATGTATGTATGTATGTATGTGTCTATGTATGTATGCATGCATGCATGTATGGATGCATGTATGTATGCATGTACGTATGCATATATGCATGTACGTATGCATGTATGCATGCATGCATGTACGCATGCATGCACGATCACCTGCATGCCGGTATGACTGTATGAATGAAGTCATGTTTTGTTGCACACATGCATGCATCTATATATATATATATACACGTATGTGTGTATACATGCATGCAGGTGTGCCTGTATTTGTGTTTGTATGTGTTCATGTGTGCAGGCCTTGTTGGTATGCACGTATGCATGCATGCATGCAGGTATGTATGTATGTGTGTACGTATGCGTGTATGTATGAAGTATGTACATATGCATGTATGTATGCATGCATACATGCACGAACACCTGCATGTCGGTATGACTGTATGAATGAAGGCATGTATTGATGCATGCACGTATGCATGTATGTACGTGTGTATGTCTAAATGCATGCAGGTATGTATGTAGTTGTGTGTGTATGTGTTCATGTGTGCAGGCCTTGATGGTATGCACGTATGTATCATGCAGGTATGTATGTATGTGTGTATGTTCGTGTGTCTGTACGTATCTATGTATGTATGTATGCATGTATGTATGTATGCATGCATGTATGCATGTTTGTATGTATGTATATGTGTATGTATGTATGTATAATATATGTGTAGCGGTGGGCTTATGCATATGTGTGTATGTATGTGTGTACATATATGTGTATGTGTATGTCTGTATGGGTTATGGATGTATGTATGTGCGTATGTATAGATGAAGTTATGCATGCACGCATGCATGTGTGTATGCGTGTGTGGATGAATGTATGCATGTATGCATGTACGGTGTTGCATTGAAGTGCAATGGAATGCGCTTTGCTTCAATGTAACGCAACGTATTACAATGCTATCCAACGTACTGTAGTACAACTGTATTGATTTACGGTGTAACGCTATGCAATGTGATGTGGTGGAATGTAATGTCATGTGATGTAATGCGCTGTACGTGTCCCACATCTCTCCCTCCCCTCTGCCCCTACATCCCTCTTCATTCCTCCACCCAACTCCCAACTCCGTCCTGCACGTTCTCTGTCCTCTTTGGCCCGCTCTGTTTGGTCTTCTCTTTCGTCACCTTTCCCACCTCCCCCTCGCCTTCGGAACTTCCATCCTATATGCGGTTGTTCCTTTCGCCCATCATGTGGCTCATCCTCAAGGTCCTTGCTCCTCCGTCTCCCACTCTTCCGCCCATCATACCCTCTTTCCCGCCTTCCATCACACGAAGGGGGCACATGCAGGAAGATGGGACTCTTCAGCGCCGCCACCGCTCAGGAAGAAGCTCATGATCGGGCTGGCCATGCTGATGGTGCTCGTGGTGATTATCATTATCGTGCTATGCTCATAACCCTGGCGACGCGCGGCAATGGTGGCGACCAGAGCGAATTCAAGTCAGCATGTGTTGCAGCGACCCCGCGAGTGTTTTAATTATTGCGGCTCGGGGTCGCTTGTGTTGCAAGATCATGAGCGGCATTGCCGCGAGCTGTTTGCTGGAGACAACCTGCACTGCGAAGAGACAGACGGCGGCCATTGACAGGCAAGGCAAGAGCATGAGGACGGGAGACAGGAGGTAGGTGGAGCGCAGCATATCTCGGAGGCTTGCAAGTTGATATTGCCACCAAGTCCAGTGAGCGCCTCCGCCTGGGTCGAAGAATAAACATCTGCATAAACGCATACTTCCAGAGGTAAGCCCTTTTCCTTGAGTCGGCAGCCGACCCCCCCCTGGCGGCGCCTCCGGCGTTGCCCCTGGCGCTCTCCCGCACGCTAGGAAGAGAGATCCGGCACCGAGCCAAGAAACATCCGCACGGACCTAAGACAGTTTGCTATGCTTGTGCGGTGCGTCTGTGGGCACCCGCCCGGGCGGTAACAGCGCGGCATCCTGCGAGGTCACCAGAACCGAGCTCGTGGATCAGCTTGCCTCAGGGGAGCGGCGTGCACATTTCGTAGGCCTGCACATCTCGTAGGCCTTCCTCCTCCTCCTCCGCCTCCTCCTCCTCCTCCTTGGCCCGCGGAGGCACAACAGGCGATGGGTCTCGATCCTCCAGGCCTTTGGAGTCACTCGGCCGTGTGCTTCTTTTCGTCGGCGAGGACCGCCGAGGAGCGTCTCGGAGCATCGGATTGAAAAGCACACGCGCGAATCTGAAGCATGCAGGGGGGAATGGAGCTCAGATCTAACGTGCGTCGGCCCTTGTGTACAGGCTACTCGACCAAAAGGCCACGAACGATTGCTAAAGGCCGCTCGAGGCAACTAGCGGCTGCCAACAGGCGACCCAAGGCCACTAGAGGCCGCTGATAGCCTTCAGGCCGCCAAAGGCCACTGAGGGCTACTTGATCGATGCCCTGGCATCGCTCGAACGTGTGCATTTGTTCCTCGGCGAGAACCATCGAGGACCATCCTGGACCATCGAGCAAGAAAACAACACACACGCACGAAACCGAAAAAGGCACGGGACATGGACGTCCGAGCGGTGGCAAGATGCGATATACAGCCACAAACCGTAATAAGGACACGCGATGTTGCTCAGGGTGCCCTTGCGTCCTCGGGGGTTTCGTCGTCCGCCGCCCCAGAAAATCCCAACTTCGGCTTCCAAGGGTCTTGCGTCCTTGCCGCGCGTCCTCGTTAGGGTTTTGACTGTATGTCACAAGGCGCTTCCAGGAAGACTCACCGTCAGGCCGAAAAAGGGTTTTGACTGTATGTCACAAGACGCACGGAACCGAAAAGTGCACGGGACATGGACGTCCGAGCGATGGCAAGATGCGGTCTATGTCACAAGGCGCTTCCAGGAAGACTCACCGTCAGGCCTGCTGCCGGGGATGCTCAGGAGGTCGGCCCTGCAACAGCATCTTGCGTACGGGGGCAGGACTCGCCAGCGCGCTCGCGCGCGCGCGCCCTCGCCCCGTCGTCGTTGCCGCGTCGTGCTCTTCACGGACCTCCCGCGGGGTTTGCTCGTCGCCACGGCCGGCTCGGGGTCGAACGTCTTCTGGTCGAGAGCAGCCTGGCCGCCTTCATATGAAGGGGCCCCAGGACACACAAATACATACACTCAAATAAACCTATTCCCAATCTGTTCCCATATTCTCTGGGTTTTGGTCTTCCCCCCCACTTCCCATATGTTCCCACATTTTCCTGGGAATCGACGATTTATTGTGTCTGTGTGTTTTTTCCTCTCCTGATCATAGGCGAGCCAGGGCTTATCACACCAAAAGGGGATAGGATCGGCTCTCCGGCCGAACCGTCCCAGAACGCAACCTTTTTTGTAGCTTGTTTGTCGCGTTTTCTGCTTTCTCTTCGCGTCCATCTGCGCGAACGAAATGGGCACGGAAAGAATGGGTACAATGCCCAACATCAGTTCCTGTTCATTTTGAACAGGACTCGCTGTCCGCGCCGCCGCGGCCTGTGCCCATTCGAGACAGAAGGCCGCCTGCCCAACAGCGGCCGCTGTTGGTTTGGGACAGCATTTGTTGTTGGGCCTTGTGCCAATAATTTCCGTGCCCATTTCGGGCGTCCAAAATACAGGTTGCGCTCGGAAGAGGGACTCGTGCCCTCTCGGGTGTCCTCTCGGATCGATCGCGGCTGGCCCAGATCCGCTCCAAAAGGGCTCCTGGGACCCCTCTTGCTCCGTCTTTCGAGGTGGACCCGGGCGTCTGACACTTTGGGCGCTTCATGGACGCGCTTGCGCAGCGCGAGCCAGGTGTCATGGGGTGGGTGCGAAGAGCCAGGTGCGCCGAGGCTCCCCATCGATCTGGGAGGTGCCCTCGGGGCGCCTGCGGCGAGCCCCAATGGTCGCCCAAGGCCGATCGGGGAGTCGAAAATCCAGCCGCCCAGCCATTCCCGCCCTACCTATGTGCCTATGTGCGTCCTGGTCCAGTGGCCCGTGTACCTTTCGGACAATGGGCGGCGGGGCAAGCGGTGCAGACGCCATCGGCGCACTCCGGTCCGATAGGACACTCGGCCCGTTGACTAGGACAGAACGTGGCTCAGTGGGAAGGGGGGAGTGGTCCGATGTCAGATGTGGCGCGAACGCGCTTAGTTTGTCCCTCGCCATCTCTCCTCCCGCCTCCCTCCACGGATTCGGCGTGAGCGACGGCGCGGGGCAATTCCATCCGCGCCTTTCACTTCCTCCCCTGGTGCTGGTGGGGGGCCGCGAGTGCGGACGTCATGATGCGTCTCAATTGCGGTTTCGGTTTTCTTGCGTCGCCAGAGGAGGAGGAGAATGCGGAGGAGGAGGAGGAGGAGGAGGAGGAGGAAGAGGAGGAGGAGGAGGAGGAGAGGCGGGACTAGGAAGAAGGGGGGGGTGGAAGAGGATGGGGAGGAGGAGGAGGAGGAGGAGGAGGAGGAGGAGAAGGAACTGCAGGACGAGGAGGAGGAGAGGAGAAGGAGGAGGAGGAGAGGAGGAGGAGGAGGAGGAGGAGAGGAGGAGGAGGGAAGTGGAGGAGGAGGAGGAGGAGGAGGAGGAGGAGGAGGAGGAGGCGGACGAGGAGAAAGAGGGGGGGAGGTGGAAGAGGATGGGGAGGAGGAGGAGGAGGAGGGAAGGAACTGCAGGAGGAGGAGGAAGGAGGGGAGGAAGAGGAGGAGGAGGAGGGAGTTGGAGGAGGAGGGAAAGGCTGAGGAGGAAGAGGCGGAGGAGGGGCAGAGGAGGCAGGAGGGGAGGCGGAGGAGGAGGAGGAAGGAAAGGAAAAGGAGGAGGACGAGGAGGAGGAAAGAGAGGAGGGAGTGCAGAAGGAGCAGGAGGAGGAGGAGGAGGAGGAGAAGGAGGGAGAGGGCGGGAGAGGAGGAGGGGAGGAGGAGGAGGAGGAAGAGGAGGAGGATGGGAGGGGAGGAGGAGGAGGAGGAGGAGGGGAGGAGGAGGAGGAGGAGGAGGAAGAAGGAGAAACATAAGAAGGAGAAAAACAAGAACAGTCAGAAGGACATGGACAATAACACATAAGAGTTTCAGAAGAGGAGGAGGAGGAGGGGGAGGAGGAAGAAGAACAGGAGGAGGAGGAACAGGAGGCGGAGGGGGAGGGGAAGGGGGAGGGGGAGTTTCCCAACCAGCCTGTTTTGGCTTCTCGATTTGAAGCGACAGCGCCCCGCGTTCTCCTCCTTTCCTCCTCCTCCTCCCCCTCCTCCTTCCTCCCATGCGTGCCTTTACCCTCTGCATTTCCACTTCGGCACTCTGCTCTTCGCGTGCCCATACTGGCACACCAGGGATTCCACCCAAGGCCCCAGTGGCCGCGTTCACATGCGTCCACCCCGCCCACCGCATGCCCACTTCGGCATACCCCTCACACGGTCCGTGGCCCAACAGGGATCTTCACCCAAGGCCCCAGCGGCCGCGTTCATATGCGTCCACCCCGCCCACAGCATGTTCATTTAGGCACACCGACGTCCCGTGTGAGGGGTGTGCCGAAATGAGCATGCGGCGGGCGGAGAGGACGCATGCGGACGCGGCCATTGTGGCCTTCGGTGGAGCTCCCTATGGGGCCACGAAGCGTGGGATGGGTGTGCCGACATGGGCATGCGTTGGGTGTGGAGGACGCATGTGGACGCGGCCACAGGGGCCTTCGGTGGAGCTCCCTATGGGGCAAAGGACCGTGTGAAGGGTGTGCCGAAATGGGCATGCGGTGGGCGGCGAAGGCGCATGCGGACACGGCCACTGGGGCCTTGGGTGGAGGCTCCCTATGGGGTCACGGACCGTGTGAAGGGTGTGCCGCAATGGGCGTGCGGTGGGCGGGGCGGACGCATGCAGACGCGTGGGATGGGTGTGCCGACATGGGCATGCGTTGGGTGTGGAGGACGCATGTGGACGCGGCCACTGGGGCCTTCGGTGGAGCTCCCTATGGGGCAAAGGACCGTGTGAAGGGTGTGCCGAAATGGGCATGCGGTGGGCGGCGAAGGCGCATGCGGACACGGCCACTGGGGCCTTGGGTGGAGGCTCCCTATGGGGTCACGGACCGTGTGAAGGGTGTGCCGCAATGGGCGTGCGGTGGGCGGGGCGGACGCATGCAGACGCCCATTCCGGCACACCCCTTACACGGTTCGTGGCCCCATATGGATTCCACCCGGGGCCCCAGTGGCCGCGTTCACATGCGTCCACCTTGCCCACCGCATGTCCACTTCGGCACATCCTTCACATTGTCTGTGGCCCCATAGGGAGCTCCACGGAAGGCCCCAGTGACCGCGTTTGCATGCGTCCACCCCGCCCACCGTATGTCCGTTTCGGCGTACCTCACACGGTTCGTGGCCCTTAGAGGGAGCTCAACCCAAGGCCCCAGTGGTTGCGTTCACATGCGCCCCCCACCAATTTCGGCAGTCCCTTTCTTCGTGGCCCCATAGGGAGCTCCACCGAAGTTTATATTCACAATTGCGTTAGTCACAATTGAATATGGTTGGGTTTTTTTCCGGTGAGTTGTTTTTAAGTTTCGTTCAACATCCGCCTGTAGGGGGACATGCCCGAGTTAATTCTAGACCTCCCAGATGGGGTCGGAGCAGATGGGGTCGGAGGATCGCGCCGCATCGCCGATACATCGGCGACGCGGCTCGATGTGGAGCCCGATGTTCTCCATGCCACGTCGCCGACGTATCCCCGACGTCGTTGATGCATCGCCGATCCGTCGGCGATGTCATTGGCGATGCGGCGCGATCCTCCGACCCCACCTGGCAGGCCTCTGTGCAGGGGCTCCTGCGAGGGCACGAAGTGACTCGCGCTTCGCGGTTCGCGGTCTGGGCCTTCTGTTTCGAATTCTTCATATTTTGTTTTTTTGGTCCGTCGTCCTCCATTTGTTGCCTCGGGGGGGACCAAATTGCGCAGTTATTCGCGCTCCGCGCAGCGCGAGTCGCGAACATAGGAGCCCATATGTGTGTATGTGTGTGCGTGTGTGTATGTTTGTTGTTTTATTTTCTCTCTCTCTCTCTCTCTCTTTCTCTCTCCTCTCTCTCTATATATATATATATATGCATATGTATAGATGTTGCCCCCTTCGTGAATACAAATACATACACATATTATACAAATGCCTGTAGATACACACAGTTGTATAGATAGGTGGATATATGTATAGGTATGGATGTTTATTCATAGTTGTACACATACATACGTTCATACACACATACATACATACATACATACATACATACATACATACATACAGACAGACAGACAGACAGACAGACAGACAGACAGACAGACAGACAGACAGACAGACAGACATACCTACAGACATACATATCAATATAGATAGTTACGCCTACATCTAGATAATACGTCAACCTACATATTTTTATATATATATATATACATCGATCGATCGATAAGCAGACATGCGAATGTATATGTATATATCTATGTATAAATACAGATCGATTGATATCGTGGTGACGCTGTCGGCGCGCAAGCCTCGCGAGATTACCCGGCGTCGGCCGCTCGGGCCCGGACCGCGGGTCCCCGACCGCGGCCGCGCCCTGCCGGGCACTCCGCCGCGCGAGGGTCCGCGGCGCCGCGGCCCGCATGGCCGGGCGCTGCCCCCCTCGCCGCGCTGCCGTTCTGGACGCCCGAAGTGGGTACGGAAAGAATGGGTACGATGCCCAACAGCAGTCCCTGTTCATTTTGAACAGCACTCGCTGTCCACGCCGCCGCGGCCTGTGTCCATTCGAGACAGAAGGCCGCCTGCCCAACAGCGGCCGCTGTTGGCTTGGGACAACATTTGTTGTTGGGCATAGTGCCCGTTCTTTCCGTACCTATTTCGGGCGTCCAAATCGGGGCTGCTTCGGCGAGCCTGCCGCGAGCGTCCCGGACCTCCTCGCGCCGTGGGGGGAAATCGCGGCGGGAGATTTTTGTTCACAACCTGCGGCCTCAGGGGGGGCCCTCGCCGGGCCCGAGGGCCGTCAGGAGACGACTCTGGGCGAGCAGCCGGTCCCGGGGAAGGGGTCCAGACCTCAGGGGGTCGACGCTTCGACAGAAATCACGGCGTCGGGGGTCTGAGGTCCAGGCCGCTCCACACGCCGCCGCCTTCGGGATGTCAAATGGCCCGGCTCTGCGCGCCGTCGAGCTGAGGTTGCTGCGAGGAAGGTGTGCGCCGTGTCTGTCCGCGAAGGGAAATGTGGACCGGCTTCGCGCGTATCTGCATCTTCTGCTCGCCCCTGCAGTCGAATCCTTACTTCATTCAGGATTTGAGTCGCGAAGCCCAGTAATCCGCTGCACCCTTGTGGTTTGCAAGGCTGCGAGACTCCCTTCTGGACTGGTATTGTGCTGGTGTCTCATGCTTTGTTCGTGTGGTCTCAGTCGTTTGTCTCTCCAATGTTGCCTCTTCTTTTCTGTGGGCCCGGGACGCAACCACAAAATACCCTGGGAATGTCTCGGCCAGCCTCTCGGACACTCTAGGTTACCGCAGGGATTGGGATACCACCAGCGGCTAAGAGGGCCCGAGACCCCAGAGACCCCCACGGGAGCGCTTTCACAGATCCTTAGGGCCATCCCAGCCCCCGCCGTGTTGTGAGTTTCGGAAGCACTCGCGCGACGAGCGCCATGGAGGTCCCGGGAACTACAGTCGGGGCGCTGAAGAAGGAACCTTTTTCGTTGGGGAGGGGCTCAGTGTTCCTTGATTGCTTTACAGCTTGCCTTAGGTTTCCCTTAGGTTTTCGATGGGAAATTGAACTTTAACTGATGGGAAAAAGGCGCCTCGTTCCTTACTTGGGGTTCCTTAGGTCAACGTCCCGACTGTAGCGGGCTTGGGTTAGTTCTAAGCGTATCCTAGCCTCTTGATGTTCGGCGGCGCGCGCAGGGGGGAATGGCAGAGGGGGCGGGGCCTTCTCGGAAGGCCAAGAAGGCGTCCTCCGAGCATTCTCATTTTGGTGGAGGGCACAGGGTCGCAGGCCTAGAGGTTGACACCAACACCAAGATCGGCGGTGTGCCTCCACCGAGGGAAGAGGATCCCGATCTCGGTGATGGTGGTAATATTCTGGCTTCCAAGGTGACCGAAATATTGCCACCAACACCGAAATCTAGGATCATCTCCCCCATGTGGAGGCAACTTCCTGTGTTGGTGTTGGTGCCAATTTCTAGGCCTCCAACAGGGCGAAATCTGAAATGTCGTTACGATGGATGTTCGAGGCCTGAGCCTGCAACAGGTGAATCGCAAGACGGATTGGTTCGCGAGGTGCAAAAGCCCATGTGGATTTCACCCTGAGCCCTCCACCCCGAGAAACTGCTCAGGCCCTGCCTTCTGAGCAGTCTTCTAAGCTCTGCGTATCCCAAGCCACAGGGCGCCTTTCAGAAGACCGGAGGGCTTCCCCGAAGCCCAGTTGCCCTTTTGTGAAGGCCTGCCCTCCCTCGCGTCCGCACTCGGCGCGCCGCCGGGATGCCCAAAGCTGCGGACCACCGAGTACCCAAGAACGCCTCCACTGTTGGCATACGTCTGGATGACCCAAGAGGGGGGTTCGATGTCTGTTCATGGGAGCCTTGGGCGGCGACACTGAAATCAGCTTTTCCTGCAGGTGGACCTCGTGTGGACCGCATTCCTGTTCTCCCTCCCCCTCCTCGTTCTCCTAGCCCCCACGAATCCAGCCCAAGTCTGGTCCAAATCTGGTCCAAATTTGTTCCAAATTCGGTCCAAATCAGGCCCAAATTGGACAGTGCTGGGGGCCACGCAGGCTCCCATGGAACAGACACCAAAGGGGGGCCAGCGACAAGGGGTGTTGGTGCAAAAGATTCGGGGTTGTAGTAGGCAGACTCGGGGCGTGCAACACGTTCGGGTGCGCAAGCGTGTCGCTGGGCTTTCGCCTGCAGTACGCCAGTTGCAATGCAAAGCCATACAATGTTCTGGCGCAGTACACGTGTAGCACAATTGCCCCAAACCTATTGCACCGCCCCCTTTCAGCTGGACCCTCTTTTGGGTCGACAAATACGGCACGGCGGCGGATGCGGCGGGGCGAGTGCGAAGGGCCATGGGCGACGGAGGCAGCCGTCCAAGAAGGCGGGCCCCCAGGAAGTCGCGGCCCCTCTCCCGAGAGCAGGGTTCTCATCTTGGGCAGTGCTGTTGACGGTCCCAGGTCCAGGCGAGGACCCTTAGATTCGAAGAGTGCATAGACAGAAATGTTTGGCGCTCCGCGCGGATTTCTTGGATCTGCCCTGGGGCCCCCTGCCTCCGGCGCCGACCCTGGCGCGCTCCGCGCGCTGGGGGGGGTCCAGCGCAGGTCCAAGAAATCCACGCTGAGCGCCAATAGTTTACGTGTATAGCGTTTTTTCTCCTTCTACAAATGCCGAAAGCTGACCAAGACAGTCCGTCGGTCGCGATGTCCACGCCACGACAGGAAAGGGGGGGTCCCCCCCTGTTTCATTTTTTCAGGCCGCCGCCACACCGGGGACTCCTGGCTTGCCTCCAGGTCCGCCCCCACCCGGCTCCTCTTCCCATTTCTCGGGGGTGGACAGAACCCCCAACAGTGACACGTCGATTAGTGAATTGTCCGTTTTCGGTTCTCGAGAGGGCGCCGTGGCCGTTATTTTCCAGGCTTGCGCCCGCCAGGTTTGGGCCTCAGGTCGTTTTCACTAAACCACGTTTTACTAAAGGGGGGTCTGTCCATCCCCGAATTTCGTTCTGCCGCGCCCTGGCCCCTGGGAGCTCTCCTGAACAGGAGCACGCCTCTTCGCAGCGCCCCGCGCCGCAATCCAGTACCGCTGAACCTCCTCCAGGCCATGGCATCTCAGCCCCACCGTCCCACCACCCGTAGGTCGGGCATGCCCTGCTACAGGCGGATTGTGGAGGAAGAATAGAAAAAGTCAAAACCTATTCAGAAATCATCGAAAATAGTAAAATCAGGAGGGAGAAAAACACACAGACACAATTGATCGTCGATTCCCGAGAATGTATGGGAAAATATGGGAAGTGGGGGGGAAGACAGAAACCCAGAAAATATATGAAAATATGAGGAATCTGTTTATGTGTGTGTATTTATTTGTGTGGCATGGGGCCCCTTCATAAAAATCGTCCCCAGACTCTTCTTGGACTATTTGTGAGCACTCCTCCTGTAGAGGGACATGCCCGACTTGACGCCACCCACTCTGGGGGCAGGCCCCTTGAAACCGGAAGGGGCCACACCAGATCCCAACCCCTGGGGGGTAATTACGTCGGCTGGTGGGGCCCTGGCCACGCCAGCGTGAATAGTCGAGCAGTGGCGCAGCGTCCTGGCTCGCGGAACGATAGGCCCACCAAACAATGTTCCAAGAGCTCTTTGCGGTTTCTACGACATGTCCTTGGCACATTTCTGGCTTGGACTGTCAGAACGCTTTTGAGTTCTAAGAACACGTCTTGGCAGGCCTATCGAATGTTGGGACGGCCAGTCCCTGCTCAAGATAGAGATCCCGTGAGATCCGACGTTGCGGAGAACAAATCACGCCTGGAACCCCGGGCCCCGTCTTCCTGCGTCCTGTTCCGAGCCAGATCGATCCGTGAGGGCCGCGGGGCCCGAACATCGGGGGTGAAGACGCACGCCGTGAGAACAGTTGCCATGCCAGGATCTCAGGGTCGGTTGAACTATCCCCCGCGTCGCAGCGGAGCCCCCACCCCCCCCAGGGTTATGTCGGGCGTGTCCCCCTACAAGGGGGATTTTCGACGACAAACAAAAAATACAAAAAATACCCCAAGGAGGTCAACAAATACCCAAAAATAGTCCCCAGACTATTTTTGGATTTTTTGGGGGGCTACTTTTGGGGTATTCTTCATGTTTCGTCGAAGCTCCCCCTTGTAGGGGGACAGGCCCGACTCTCCCCCGATGGCCTCGTGCCCCATCCTGCCCGAAGCCCGTCGGGCACGCGCGGGCCCGCCGCGCGCCCGCGCCGCGCCGCCCCCCCATGAAGCCCTGGGCCGCGGAGGGCAGGCTGCCGAGGTGCGACAAGTGCGACAAGGCCGGGGGGAGGAGGAGGAGGAGGAGGAGGAGGAGGAGGAGGAGGAGGAGGAGGAGGAGGAGGAGGAGGAGGAGGAGGAAGAGGAAGAGGAAGAGGAAGAGGAAGAGGAAGATGAAGAGGAGGAGGAGGAGGAGGAGGAGGAGGAGGAGGCCAGGGGCCCCCGGAGATCCTCAAGCAGTGGCGAAGCGTCCCGGCGTGCCTATCAGCCCTCCCAGACAATGTTCTAAGAACCTTTTTAGTGGATTCCACGAAATGTTTTTCTTAGAACCTTTCTGGCGGAGTCTGTCTTGTTTGAACACATCGGGCTTATGTTCTAAGAACATTGTTTTTGTTCTTGGAACATTTTTGGGTTCTAAGAAGATTTCGTGGTATGACTATATGAATGCCGGGTCGGTCGGTCCCTGTTCAAGATCCTGGCTCACCTGACATCTTCGGGAGGCCTTCTCTTGTCCTGTAGCTGGCAGTCTTCCCTTGCACTCCGACGCGGGTTCGACGCGGACCTGGCGTGGATTCGATGTTGACGGATTCGGCACGGATTCGACGCGCTCGACACGGCTTCGATGCGGATTTGACGTGGATCGTGACGCGACGAGACAGACAAGGTCCCCCGAAGATGTCAATTAATTTGGTGCTAGATTTTCGTTTCACAACGGGCATTTTCGCCCCTTTTCGGGCTCTGGGACCCTCACATATCGAACCAGGCCGAAGAATGGCGCAGAAAGATGGGGTCCGGTGGTTGTGGTCGTGATTTTCAATGTGTTGTCATTTTTTCGCTACGTCGGATCTCAGGGTCGGGACGATCGGAATGGGGATGAAAACAATGGGTACAGAGTCCAGCAGCAGTTCTTGTTCATTCGGAGCAGGGTTCGCTGTCGGCGTCGCCGCGGTCGTTGTCCATGTGAGGCAGAAGGCCGCCTGCCCAACAGCGGCCGCTGTCGGTTTTAGACAACATGTGCTGTTGGGCATCGTACCCATTTTTTCCGTACCCATTCCGGGCGACTGAAAGGGGGGGCCTGGCCCCTCTTCCCACGACCCTGAAGGGAACGACGACGACTACGATTACGACGACGACGAAGACGGCGGCGGCAGCGGCGACGGCGACGACGTCGACGCTGACGCTCTGGAGCCGAAAGCTTCTCCCAGGGAGGGGTGCTTCACCTCAAGGGGGGGGGTCAAGGCCAGGAGGGGGGGCTTGTTTTTTCCTCAAACTTGCTCTCCCCCAGCCTTGGATTCATCGTGCACTATTTCGCCTACGCCTTCTCTGCGTGCCCGTTCGCGTGCCACTTCAGCCATGTTCTGCAGCTACAAGAACCCAATGCTGAAGACAGGGATCCCTGGCTCTGCACCCAACTGGATCTCCCCCCCCGCTCCTTGAGAGCGCAAGAAATACAGGCTTCCCGGGAAGGGGTCCGAGCAGATGGGGTCGGAAAGCCGCGCCGCATCGACCAAGCACCGGCGATGCGGCGCGATGTGGAGCCCGGTTTTCTCCAGGCCGATGTCGCCGATGTATCCGTGATGCATTCTTCAGAAGGGGAAAAAACACACAGACACAATTAATCGTCGATTCCCAGAAAATATAGGAACATATGGGAAGGGGGGGGAAGACAAAAACCCAGAAAATATTAAGGAAATATATGCGGGATATTTCTATTTGTGTGTACTTATTTGTGTGTCCTCGGGCCCCTTCAATTGTCGATGCGGCACGACCCTCCGACCCCATCTGCTTCGACCCCACTTGGGGTGGCCTTCAGAGCTGGCTCTCCCCCCTCTTCGAGAGTGCAACGCACCCCTCCTTGCGGGCCCCGTGCTGGCAAGCATGAGCGCACGATCCTGCAGGAGTTCGAGAAGCTGCTGCGCTGCGGCCGCTGCGGCAACGCCTTCTACTGCTCACGGGAGTGCCAGAACAGCGCCTGGAAGACGCACAAGTTCGTCTGCGCCAAGCCGGGAGAGGCGAAGAAGGTGGAGCTGGAGGCGGCGGCCGCGCTAGTGCCGCCCGCTCCGAGGCCGGATCCCGCGCCCGCGCCCCGGAAGCCGCCGCCCGGGCCTGTGCGGGAGGGTCCCGGGGCGATCGAGGAGGACGAGGACCTGCCGTGAAGGTCGGGAGCGGAAAAGAGGGGGATGATGACTAGGGGGGGTGGATCTCATGGCGCGGGCCATGATATTTCCCCAGATTTCATGGCGCCTCTTCTTATTTCATTACGTCACTGGCCCCCCCGCTGGGCCGCGCACATGCCGCCGGTCATGATTTGCACCCCCACTCTTGGACACCCCCCTCTGCACGAACGAAATGGGCACGGAAAGAATGAGTACAATGCCCAACAGCGGATCTTGTTCATTTTGAACAGGACTCGCTGTCCGCGCCGCCGCGGCCTGTGCACATTCGAGACGGAAGGCCGCCTGCCAACAGCGGCCGCTGTTGGTTTGGGACAGCATTGGCTGTTGGGCATTGTACCCATTCTTTCCGTACCCATTTCGGGCGACCAAACAAGAGGTGCGCGAAAGGTGTAGCGTTTGCCTCACCCCGCGCTGGTTGCCCCCCCCCCCTCTTACAACGTACAACGAGGCCGAGGTCCAGGACTGGGCTCCCTCGTCCGGGCATCCCAGATGGGGTCTGAGCAGATGGGGGTCGGAGGAACGCACCGCATCGCCGATGCATCGCCGATGCGGCTCGATGTGGAGACCCACCTCTTCCGCGCGCCGCGGACGCATCCTCGATGTATCGCCGATGTTTGGTCGATGCGGTGCGATCCCAGACCCCCAACGTCGTGTTTCTTTGCAACGTCGACCCCCAGAGGCCTGCATCCCTTCCCAGGACCGGTGTTTCCTCCCGAGCCGTCGTTTGACGGTGCTGAGGCCCAGTAAGGGCCCCCGGAGTCCAACAATAGCGACAAGCCTCCCGTCTTGACTCTCCCACGGCGCGAGAGAGTCTGGCCCCTCCGACCGCCAGGGTGACGTCGGGCATCTCCTTCTACAGGAGGCATATTCAAACAAAAAATACGTTTAACCATATACCATATTTCACTATTGTTTCGCATGTTGTGCGTACTTTTGCTTTCTTTCCTCCAAAATTCGGGGGTGGACAGAACCCCCAACAGTGACACGTCGATTAGTGAATTGTCCGTTTTCGGTTCTCGAGAGGGCGCCGTGGCCGTTATTTTCCAGGCTTGCGCCCGCCAGGTTTGGGCCTCATGTCGTTTTCACCAAACCACGTTTTACTAAAGGGGGGCCTGTCCATCCCCGAAAAATCCGTTTGTGTGAGGACATAGGCCCGAGTCAGCCCCCCGGGGTGCCTCTGCTGCTGCATGGTCGGGAGGGAAAAAACGCACAGACACAATTAATCGTCGATCCCCCAGAAAATATGGGAAGTGGGGGGGAAGACAAGAACCCGGAAAATATGTGAAAATATGGGGGACATTTTTATTTGTGTGTATTTATTTTTTGTGTGTCCCAGGGCCCCTTCAAATGGGCCCTCCCCCGCCGATCGTCTCCCCCTTGTGGTCCCCGCCAGGACCGGGAGGCGCAGGCCGAGAGCCGGCGGCAGCTGCTGCGGGAGGCGCGGGGGGTCAACGCGCAGATGGTGCAGGCCATGCAGGATCGGCGGCGGAAAAGAGGGGGGTGATGACTGGGGGGGTGTGTATATGATGGCGGGGGCCATGATACCTCCCCAGATTTCGCGGCGCCTCTTCTTTTTTCATTACGTCCCCGGCCCCTCCGCTAGGCCGCGCACATGCCGCCGGCCATGATTTGCACCCCCCCCTGCTTGGGCACCCCCCTCTTGGCCGCTCCCGACAGGATCGGCGGCGAGCGAGGGGGGGAAGCTATGATTAAGTCGGGCCTGTCCCCCTACAGGGGGATTTTCGACGAAGAATGAAAAAGATACACCAAACGTACCCCAAAAAGGTCAAAAATATTAAAAGAATAGTCCCCAGGCTATTTTTTGATTATTTTTGATAATTTTTGGGGTATGTTTTATTTTTCGTCGAACATCCCCCTGTAGGGGGACACGCCCGACTTGAGGGGAAGCTATGCATCCGGGCCTCCTACACAGACCCCCTCGAGCAAGGAAGAAACCATGGGCGGGAGGCCTTTTGCCATGTTCGGCCTCTCTGGGGGCCCTCGCCGGGCCTCGGGACCGGCCAAAAACGGCTCGGGATGGGAAAGCTGGTCCCAGGAGACCTCTGGGCGTCGAGGTGATTCAGGCGATCGCAACCATGGATCAAGGGGGCGTGGACTAGCGACGGGTCCCGTTTCCACGGGGAATCGCGGATTTCCGCCGCCTAGTGAGCCGGCACCGGCCGCATTTTGGGGAGGGCACCTCCCCCGATCCATGGATTTGGCGACCGCGCGCCAAATCCATGGATCGCTAATCCATGTTTGCGCGCCCCCGAGCGAGGGGGGAAGCCATGAACCCGGGCCTCCTAGATGGGGTCGGAGTAGACGGGGTCGGCGATGCGGCCCGATGTGGGGCACCAATTTCTCCACGCCGACGTCGCCGATGCATCGCCAGTGCATGGCCGATGCATCGCCGCTGTATCGGCGACGCGGCGCGATCCTCCGACCCCATCTACTCGGACCCCATCTAGGAGGCCTCTAGTGAAGAAGAATGCCTTCTCATTCGGTAGCAAATCATGGGAGCCTTGTCCGCCCTCTTTTATTCCGTCTTTGCTGTCGACTATGGCGTCGATGAGCGTTTGGGAGTCGATGGAATCAGACCGATTTAGCGTCGACTAGAGTAGATTAGTGGCGATTTGGCTTCCATTGGCGTCGATTCAGCATCGACTGGCGTCGATTGGCAAGAGCCGACAAGATGGTATGGGAGGCTCCCATGAGTGGCCACCGAATGCTCAGATGGCGGCGGGACTTCTCAGATGCCCTCGCGCCCTGTCGGAGGTTCTCTGTGTCTGCCGGGACGGCTCAGACCACTTCTGGAAAGGCTGGAGGGCTTCCGAGCGTTCTGAGAAGCCCCGCTATCCTTTTCACGTTCCCCCCCGGGGCTGGCTCGCCGCCGGCAGGAGTCGCACGGAGACCCCGTGGTGTACCTCCCCAGGTGCGGGCTTCCGAAACCCAGATCTCCAGCGACCTGTGGTTGCCCCCCCCCTTCGGCGAACTCGAGGGGAAAATCTGTTGGCTTCTTCTTGTGCCCACCCGCCCTGCGGCCGGCGCGCCTCGCGGATAATCATTCCATCCGATGTGTCAACACCGACCCGCCCTCCGCGGGGCCAGAAAGCTGCGGAATGCTTTTTTGGCACTGGTCGTCGGCATTGTTTTTGACGCCAAATTGCCATCCCTCCGCGGGCCAACAACAAAAAATGCGCAATGCGATTTGCGCTCAGCATATTGTTCCCGCGCCCACCCACTCGCTAGCTGGCCCACCCCATGCGGCGTCCTCAGTACCTTCGGTTGGTCGTCGTCGCCGCCGTCGTCGTCGTCGTTCGTCGTCGTATTTCAGGAGAAAATGCGGTGCCTCCGAGAGAAATTCGATTTGTTCGCTCGACTGACCCATAGTTGTGGGCCCTAGCAGGGGTGCTATCTCGCCCCGAATCCCCCTGCAGGGCGCGAGCAGGCCAGAGCCCATGTCCTGGGCCCGCGGGCCGACTACACTCGATAAGCTGGGTGTAGCACTCAGCAGCATTTTTGAATTGTTTCATCGGCTTCGCAGGCTTCGAGAGATTGCCGTACCCTATGCTGCCCAGAGCTGAAGAAGAAGTTCGCCGTCGTGCTGCAGCCAATTTTTGGGGTTAACTTTTCGACCACTCGATATTCGTCGTTGAACCCACCCCCGGCCGACATGGCGCAGGGATAGGTTAATTTGGGTCATATGTAAATTACTTTTCCTGGGCAGCGGAGTTTGGGAAGGGTCCTAACATGTCCCGTAATAGGGTCGCATGTTATATGATACCCCTTTTTTGTCAGTCTTGACGTTCTTCCTAAATCCTAGGCGTTTCGCGCAACCTCTCCAGCCCGACTATGCTGGCGCCACCATTCGCACCCGCCAGGCCTTGTCATGCTTCTTGGGTCCCTCCCTCTGTGTTGCCCACCCCGGCCACATCGCGGTGCCCCCACGCGCCATTTAGGCCGCGCCGCAGCTTCTGCTGCTCAATTCACTCGCATTCAATTCGGTTCAATTCGGTTCATGGCTGTTGGTCCACCTGGCTTTGGCCACCCTGGTGCTCTGCAGCCCCGTTGGTGCTCACGCTTCTACATAGGGCACACAATTCGCCTCGTGGCAGTCGGTTCACTTGGCTCCGGCCACCCTGGTGCTCTTGCAGTTCCGCGGGTGCATACGCCTCTGCATACAATTCACTCGCAGCCTGGCAGCCGACCACCCTGGCAGCCAGCCCATCCTTGCAGCGCGTTGCATGCGTGCCCCCTGGCAGTGCAGCTTCCCAGCAGTTGCAGCCAGCCCCCATCCACTCGCCGGCCTGCCCGCCGAGGTGCTGCGTGAGGCTCCGGCCCACCGCTTTAGGTTAATTCGTCCTTGCGCGGCCCGCTCTGACTGGACTCGTCGCTGGCACTCTCGCCTGCGGCCGCTGACCAACAAGTAACCTCTCCAGCCCTTCCAAAAACGATGCCCAGGCGAATTGCCCTGATTAGGGATGTGGAGGGCCATGCAGTGGACTGCTGCGGAAGCCGTCATACCCCAAGAGGGGGAGGATGGAGGAGGAATCGGAGGAGGGGGAGAGGGAGGGAGAAGAGGGAGGAGGGAGGAGGGGGCGGATGCAGGAGTGGAAGAAGAGGAGGAGGAGGAGGAGGAGGAGGAGGAGGAGGCGGAGAGGAGAGGAGGAGGAGGAGGAGGAGGAGGAGGAGGAGGAGCAGAAGGGCCAGATGCCTCTTGGGGGATGCCTCTCGGAGCCCCTGCGGATGCCTCCGGAGAGTTTCTCCTTCCGGCCCTCGTGGGGCGTCTCGGGAGCCTCTGGGCGCTCCCGGGGGCCTCTCGGAGCGTCTTGCTCCTCCTCCTCCTCCTCCTTCTCCTCCTCCTCCTCCTCCTCTCCCTCCTCCTCCCCTCCTCCTCCTCCTCCTCCTCCTCCTCCTCCTGCTCCTTCTCCTCCTTCTCCTTCTCCTCCTCCTCCTCGGAGGAGGAGGAGCCACCTGGGGTCTCCAGGGTTACCAGCCTCGAACGTATCCTCATCCCTAAGATCGACACGCCAAAAGGCGATGACAATCTTAGGGATTCGCCCTCAAAACATAAGGGGATCCCTAAGATTGGCATCGTGATGGGGCGATGCCCAGCATAGGGATAGGGATATGTTCCAGGCTGGTAATAGGGGTGTCTCCGTGGAGCCTCTGAGGGACCTGCTGGTGCCTCTCCTGGGCGCTGGCCTCTTGGGGCCGTCGTCGGGCACGTTTGTGGGAGTTCGGTGGCCTTCTGGGGGGCCACGTTCGAGGACATCGATCAAAGAAAGGAGGGGTACTAAATTAGCCTCGCCCCTCTAGAGCCCCGAGGAATTGCCTCTGACCCATCCTGGAGCGTTCTTGGAGCGCACTTGGGTGCTCTAGGGGCCGGCTTGAGACCATCTTGTGGTTCCTCTTGGAGCTCTCTTGGGCCTTCGCGACGCCATCTTGAGGCCTCGGATGGCGTCGAAAACGAAAAGGCGAGACGGCTTCAACAACCATGGATTTGCTTTAAGTTGTTGAATGAGTTTGGCCTCTTTGTGGCTTCCTGGGGAGGCTCCGTGGCCACTTTGAGTCGTTTTGGGGCGGTTCAGGGGCCTCTTAGAGCATGTCGGAAGCCATATTGAGCTAGTTTAAGCCATCGTAGAGGTCATGTTCTATTCTCTGAGGCCCTCTTGGAGCCATCTTGGGCCATCTTGGACGCTCCAACCCTTCGCAAAACCTCCCTTCTAGGTCAAGGGTGGGGGGTAGGGGGATGGGTCAAGACACGTCCTGCTCACAAAGCACAAGCCGTCGCGAGACGCGTCGTACGTGCCAAGAGCGCCACGCGAACCAGGTGCGCCACATCGGGCAATGGGTCGACTCGCCCTCCAACCCTGCCAAAAAGGAATGGAAAGTGACGGCGGGTGCACTCTGTGTGTGGGTGTGCGCACGCACTCGTGTTGCATTTCGGTTTTCGGCAGGGAATAGCAGGCCTGCGCACAACAGGCAGCATGCCGCCCCCCCCTTCCCCGGCAAAGTGAGCTCTGCGTCTTTTTGTGGCAGCGGATGGGGGGCATGCGCGCAGCAGGCAGTTTACAAGCCCCCGCTGCGCCTGTCAAAATGGAATGAAATGTGATCGCGGGGCGTCCGCGCATGATTCAGACTTTGGTGCAAATTGCATGGGATGCGTTTGGGGGCAAATATGGATTCCGGACGAACAACTGCACCCAGGGACAGGGGTCGGGGCTTCGTGGGTCTGAGCGTTGAACGAAAATACGACGTCGGATGTTTGGAAGTGTTGCCGGAGCAACAGGGGTCGGAGGGTCGCGCAGCATCGCCGATGCATCGGCAATGCGGTGCGACCTGAAGCCCGGTCTTCTCGGTCCCGACATCGCACGTGCATCGGTGAGGCGTCGGAGATGCGGCGGTGCGATCCGCCGACCCAGTCCACCTTGGCCCCATTCAAGATCGGTTACACGTAATGATGGTCTGTTCAAGATGGTCTACTCAAGGATGATGATCCCTGGCCCGATTCAAGATGGCATATTCAAGATGATCCTGGCCCATGCAAGTCCACCATTACCCTATTCAAGATGGCCTATTCAAGGGTGATGATCAACAAAAATACCAGACGTCGTGTTCGCGCTGCGGCGCCCGGGATATCAGAAAGACCGTCCCCGGGTTGGGAAATTGCGCGTTCAATCGCTCCCCCCCGCCCTCGGGCGCGCGCCTGTCGACGGGCCAGACGGAACCGACGCGAAGCGGAAGCCGAGGATTCGGAAACTATTGTGTGAAGCGTTCCCCGCAGTATTTAATTGAGCGTCAAGAGGAGGATGAGGAGGAGGAGAGGATTGGATTGGACACTTCGGGGGGACAAGGCTGAGCCATCCAGCAACAAAGGTTAGACGGAGACCCTGCGCCGACCAGCGGCACAGGGCCCCCTTCGCACCAACATGCCAGAAAGCTCAACCTCCGAGAGAGCACCACGCAAGGTCTCCCTCCTCAACTCCGCGCTGGCAGTCGCCAGTTCCAGTGCCCCGCCCGCCCGCCTTTGGGGCTGCAGGCGGCCAATATGTCATTGCCCACGCAACACCTCCTCCATCCACCAAACCTCCACCGCCCCAACAATACTGTCGCCACAGCTGCGGGGAGGAGAGGTGGAGGGAGGGAGGGAGGAAACATTAAAGGAGGAGGCAAGGGTGGAGGAAGCCTAAGGATCAAAGCGCTGGGCCCTCCTCAGGTACTGCTCCGCCGTGATGCCCTTGCCTTCGCTCTTGCCCTGGCCCTTGCCCTTGCCAAGGAAGCCGCCAGGAACCGCTGTGCCCGCAGGCGGCCGCGGAGGCTGGCGACGAAGAGCTCGATCATCATCGTCAGGCGCATTCCCCTTGCCAGGAAAAGCAACACGGGGAACGCCAGCGACAGCAAATCGAGCGCGACGCAGAGCAATGCGACCATCATCATCGGGCGCGCCGCCCTTGCCAGGACAAGGGGCACGCTGAACATCACGCTGAGCTGGCTCCTCTGCAACCGCAGCTGGCCGAAGAGCACCAGCACGAGGAGCGGGACATACAGGTGCTTGGGACCATGGGTCTGGACCGGTTGACCACGGGTCCCGAGCGCCGGCACAGGCAAGAATGGGAGCGCCCGGACCACGAGGAACTTCAACAGCGCACCCATCAGGAGGACGAGCTCCAGTCGGAAGCCGAGGAACAAGGTCAGCAGGAGGCCGCACATCAGGAGGCCCTTGACCTTGGCGACGAACAGCAGCCTGGTCGCCCAGCACCTGGGCGGGAGCAGCCCCCAAGAGCGTGGGGCGGCACCCACGGTGATGCAGCGCGTCGAAGCCGCGCAGAAGGGCCTGCACGGCCCGCACCTGCGCGCGGGCGGCCTGGGCGCGCCGCTCAGCCGCCGTGCGACGAGGGCGTGCGACACGCCAGGGCGGCGTCCGCTCCATGGCAGCGCGCGGGGCGCCGGCGCGGGAGGGGGGCGGAGGAGGAGTGGGGGAGGCGGCGCGGGAAGCGCCCCTGGCACTGGCTCGCGGGCCCGGTAGGCCTGGCTGAGCCGGCGCTGGGAGGAGGAGAGGAGGAGGAGGAGGAGGAGGAGGAGGAGGAGGAGGAGGATTATTTTTTGAGCTCAACGCCCGACTCCTCTGCAGGCCTGCTTGTAGCAGGCTTAAACTCGTGCCGCAATAGAGGGAAGTGCGGCAGAGCTAAGAAAGTCTAGAGGGGCCCACCGCCGTACCTGTTGAAGGAGGCTGGGGCGCTCTTCGAAAATCAAATCATGAATTAAAACATCGTGTCAGGTTGTTCGTTTCCACCGTGACGCCGAGCTTCTGTTTGCTGTAATGCGGGTGGCGGCCCTTGCACAGAGCCTCCCACCCATAGTGAGCAGCCCGGGAGGGAGGGGGCTCGCAGCGCGCCCCGAGACCCCGAACCGAAGCCCCATTCGAATGGCACTTGCAGCGCATGCAAATGAACAGAACCGAGCCGTCCGAGCAATCAAACGCAATGGTGCGATGCTCGAGCTGATCCTGCCTGGCAGCGTGGAGCTTCGGAAACTCGGAGCACCTGCCTGGCGCAGGGCGCTCCGAAGCTCGTGAGCCCCGTAGGCAGACGACACAACGCCAGATGCCAGACTAACGCTCCCATCTATGGCCAGGTCCCTGGGAAACAGGAAGGTACGGAAATCGCTCCGCCGAAGACGAATCGATGTCTGGCCACAGATGGAGCAGATTGGCGGCGAGCGCAAGAGTAGCACGAGCTTGCTCGACAAGCATGTGCGCCGCCTCCAGCTTGTCGGGGTCCCTCGGGTGGAGATCGACAGCCAGCTTCGCACTGATGTCGGCGTGACGGTTGCCCATGCGCCTCCAGCGTTCGGATACGTCGATCCTGGCCTCATCGATATCGCGATGGGCGGCGACCTTGAAACACGGCGCTGGTTTAGCACCCTGTGCGAAAGTCTGCAGGAAGGCACCCGAGTAAATTCGCTTGCCCGACAACTGCTCGCCCCGAGGACGAGACGCTAGCTTGACCACATTTTCGCAATCAGAATATACAGAAATGCGATCTGAGGCCAAAACACTCGCCCAAGTGAAACAGCTAAACTCTGCACTCTGGGGTGTCTGGGGATACGGAGCCCAGACCGGAGCACGAAACTCCGCGATGCGATCACCAGCATCGTCAACCATGATGACGTTGCTGGCAGCTCTACTGAGCTCCTGGATGGGATGCCTGGCACACGAGCCGTCTACGAAGAGGCATCCCCACAACTCGGTGCCGGGGCGCTGCCCATTCGATTTCACGATTTCTTCACGGTGCCACACAAGGACAGGGCCATCGTCGAACTCCGTGAGGGGACGGGGGTAGGAGTCGGCAGGATGGCGAAAAGCCCCGGAGATGAAAACGAAGACGTCGTCCCCGGCCGCCTTAGCTGCCAAAGCTGTTTCGACGATGCTGGCGTCCACTAACTCAGCGCGAAGCTCGGCGGCAGGCCCATGGGAGCACTCCCAGAGCCGGTGGACGATGGTATCCTGGCAGCCGCAAAAGGGGCAAGAATCTTCGACAAGATATCCTAGAGATTTGGCCCGGAACCCAGTGAAAAAAAGCCTCGGTAGCAAAAGCCCGAATCCCAGCCTTTTGTAAGGCCGTGTATTTCTTGCTATGCAACGCCTCGCGGACGATGTCATAGCAGACCCGAGGAAGCACCCCCCGCTTTTCCCCGGAATCTCTTTCCAGCATTCTGAAATAGCCGTCCTTGAGCAGGAGGCTGGTGAGGGCCGGGGAGAGGATTCCAAGGGGGAGGCTAAGGCCACGATCATCAATCAACGTCATGAAGTTTTCCATGCGCCACCCCAAGCGAACCAAGGACACGCGCAGGGCGCTGATGGGGCCCACAACCTGCCTCCAAGAGCAGGCGGGATTTCCGAACACCGACTCCCAAGCTTGCCTCAAGGTGGGGAGGGGGGTGGCCCATTGATAGGCAGAGGAGGAGGAGGAGGAGCAGGAGGAGGAGGAGGAGGAGGACCCCTCGCAGGAGTGACCTCCTGGCGCGCGGGCGTCGGGGGGCCCGGCGGGCAGACTCCAGCAGCACGCAGGTCGCCGCTGCAGCAGCGCAGGCAGCGATCGGCCAGCCGAGCGCCAACGGCGCTCTTGCCTCCTGGTCGCTCTTTCGGAGGAGGGCCAGTGCCCTCTACAGGAGGAACGTTCACAGATTGTCCAACAAAAATTCCCCGGGGACGATTCGTCGACTAGTCTTGACAACTTCGGAGCATAGTTTGATTCGACGGTACAGTGCCGTTTTTAATACACGCTCCGCGTGCGGATCATGTATTAAAACATGCAGGGTTTAGTATAAAACAACGATGAGTTCATGCGTAAATTCATTCGTACGTTAATCATGTATTAAAGATCCTATATTTGTTTTGAAAAAAAAAAAACATGTGATCAAAACTGCCCTGTAAAGTCGGGCATGCCCCTCTACAGGAGGAGAGTTCACAAATTGTCAAAAAGAAAAGCCTGGGAACGATTCGTCGACTCTTCTTGACAACTTTGGAGCATAATTTTATTGTTTTTCGTCCGAGGTCCGCCTGTAGGAGGACACGCCCGACCTGAGACAACAGCGGCCCTCCCGCCCGGCCAAAGTCCGCTCAGAAGCGGACCCCGGGCCCGGGCACCTCCTGAGCCGCTTGCATGTCCGAGGCGGATCGATCGGGGCCGGCAGAGAGTGGGGTGATGTTTAGGGGGGGGGGAACCCTGCCCTTCCAGCGTGCTAAAAAAGAGCCCTCCAGACCTATAAACCGATCTGGACTGCCTGAAACCCCGACTGGAACTTGGATGTCGAGGTCCAGGCGTCTTTTTTGTCCACCTCCTGGAAGGTCAGGGATCATGGCGTGGGCCATGATATTTCCTCAGATGTCATGGCGCCTCTCCTCATCCCGCTGCGTCCCTGGCCCCCTCCCCCCTGGGCCGCGCACGTGCCGCTGGCCATGGCTTGCGCCCCCCCCTCTTGGACGCCCCCCTCTTGGCCGACCCCGCGTCGCGCCGGGCCGACGGGAGGCATATCCGTCATCGAGAACAAGAGGGCCCCAGACCCGACAGTGGAGGCCCATGCCAAGAGGCACCCGGCTTGCCTCCAGGGTGCGCTGGGTTGCTTGGGTTCCGCTGGTTTTGCGATGAAGAGCGTGGCGTTCCCACGACAGAAGAATCGATGGACGCCTTGGGGTCTCAGGGCTGGGCTTCTGGTGGAAGATCTCTTGTGGTCGGGACCCTGCTGCAATTGCACGGTGGAAACGTTGCCTCATTTAGGTCCCCGTCGTCGCATCGGGGATGATAAGTCTGGGCGGTCTGGTCTGATACATCTGCAGAAAAGACCCCCTCTCCCTAATGTTTTGGGCCCTCCTCACTCAGGCCCCCTCTCAAAGGGTCAGGGGTCCTATTCTTGCTCGTCGCTCCAGGGGGCCCAAGAAGAATGACGAGACATCGCCAGGGATGCTCGCCGTTGCCTCGCGGGGGGCGGGCGCCTCGGCCCCCCGCCGCCCCCTCAGGTCGCCGCTGCGGAGCCCATGGCCCGGCCCTCCCCGGAGCGTGCGGGCCTGCGGACGGGGGCCTCTCGCCGGTGTATCGATGGGGGAGCGAAGAATGGCATCAGCACAACAACTCGGAGCTCCGCGCGGATTGCTCGGATCGGAGCTGGACCTCCCCCCCCTGGCGCGCGGAGCGCGCCAGGGGCGGCGCCGGAGGCGCCGCCGGGGGGCCCCAGCGCCGATCCGAGAAGTCCGCGCGGACCTCAGAGTTTTTATGTTGATGCCGCTTTTGGTTCTCCTGGTTTCGGCGCTGTGTCGACGATTCCGGCTCGACATTGCCACCCCTGGGCAGGTCCCCGCCCCGCACGTTCTCACGTTTTTTTTTCGACGTCGGGGCGCGCACCGCGGGGGGTCGGCGCAAGCCGGGCTCAGCCATGAACGCCAGATGTCCTGCAGCGTCCTGCCACGCCAGAGTTTGGCCGAGCCTGCTCGGGGAGCCGCTCGCGGCCCCCGAGGTGGCCCTCCACATGTCACCGCCCACCAAACCACCCCAATCCAACCCAAAGGCCCCGATTGGGAAGCCCCCCGAGAGGTTACAGCGCATCTTTTCCAAGTTGACCGAGCTTTGTCTCTGCTGAGCCGCGTTAGTCCAAGTTCGATGTTGTCCATCCCCTGGCGATAGCAGGCTTGACCGTTGTGGGGGGGGAGGGGGGCGGAGGGGGGGGAGGGGGCAGGCCACATCACGAGTCGCGCTGGCGCCGTGTGGGACTGGCCAAGGGTGGCTCATCCCCAGAAGCCGCTGGCGCGAACCGGGACGTGACCAGGCGGAGGGGGGAGCCGAGGAGGCCGGTCACGGGCGCCGCAGCGAGTGATGTAAATTTGGCATCGCTCGGACGCGAGCATGTTCCTTGGCGAGGCCAGAGCCAAAAAATCTGAACTGAAGTCGGGCCTGTCCTTCTACAGGGGGAATATTCAAAAATAGTCAGACAGTAGTCTGGGGATGACTTGTTGAGTATTTTTTGACCATGCGGGGCTATTTTTGGAATATTTAGATTTTTCGCCCAACATCCCCCTGTAGGGGGACAGGCCCGACCTAAATTTAAACCTGTTTGGAAATCAAATCACAGGGAACTACACGATGCACGGGGAGTGGACGTTCGAGCGATGGCAGGCAGGAGGCGGGAGGAGGAGGAGGAGGAGGAGGAAGACGACGACGACGATGTCCACGTTGACGAGGACACTCACGAGGACGAGGACGAGGAGGACGGCGACGACGACGACGACGACGCTGGCGGTGGCGGCGGCGGCAGCGACGGCGACGACGACGACGACGAGGGCGACGAGGACGAGGACGAGAACGAGGACGAGGACGAGGACGGCGACGACGACGAGGGCGACGGCGACGACGACGACGGCGACGACGGCGACAGCGACGGCGACGGCAACGACGACGACGGCAACGACGACGAGGACGAGGACGAGGACGAGGACAGCGACGACGACGACGGTGACGACGACGACGACGACCAGGACGACGATGAGGACGAGGACGACGACGACGACGACGAAAGGGAGCTGGGGGACGAGGGGGTGCTTGAGCGTGCTCGAGGGTGCTGGAGTTGAAGGACGAGCTCGAGCGCCTCGCCCTCGACCACGTGCGCGCCGGCAGGGCCCGCGCAGCCCGCGCCGCGGCCCGGCGGCAGGCCGCGCCGGAGGGCTCGCCGGAGGGCGCGGGGGCCGCGCAGGGCGCCGCGGAGGACCCGCTGCTGGAGGCGCGCGAGGCCTCGAGGCGCAGCGATGACAAATCGATATATATATATATATATATACACACATATATATATATATCCATAACATGATCTACGGCTTTCAACATAGACCCTTGATCTGCACGCCATATTGCTCATCTACTTGAATCAAAAGACTACCCACCGCCTGCCACATTAATTCTGGCGATCAGAGGAGTTTGCCAGCGAGTCGTGGGAGCCTTGTGTGACCTTCGGGGTTGGACAGACCTCCTACCCTGACACGTCGATTCAGGGATTGGCCGTTTTCGGTTCGCGAGGGGGCGTCGCGGCCGTCACTTTTGCGGGTCCATTTCCGTCGGTTTCGGTCCCAGGCGCTTTCCACTAAGGGGAGGTTCACTAAAAGGAGGTTTGTCCACCGCCGAGGCCTTGTAACTCTGTCTCTAGAGTGCACTAGCGCCGATTAGCGTCTGGTAGTCGATGAGATCGTGCCGATGTAGCATCGATACGCGTCGATCTAGCGTCGATCTAGCGTCGGTCTAGCGTCGATCTAGCGTCGATGAGCGTCGATTCGCAAGAGCCAACAAGGTGGTACGACAGGCTCCCATCAGTTGCCACACACGAGGAGGAACAGGTACCCATACTGCTACCCCTCGCCCATTGTCCCTTTGTTGGTGCATCCTCGGGGGCCCACGTCGCCAAGGCTGGACTCGCCTGGAAATCCTGATCAGACTGCACCCCGGGAGAGGTCCAGGGAGCAGCAGTATTGTGTACCCTTTGGTTTCCACAGATGGGGTCGGAGGATCGCGCAGCATCGCTGCAGCAGCGGCGATGCGGCGCGGTGCGGAGTCCCATGTTCTCCCTGCCGACATCATCTCGGCGATGCAGCGGCGACGCGGCGCGATCCTCCGACCCCATCTGTCACCGAGCGCGTTCCACTACTCGCAAAGTGCCTACACGCAAACATCCGAAAAAACATCTAGCGGACTCGACGTAACTAATCGTGCATCCCCCGCGGCGGATCCAGGCCACGTGCGATCAGCTTGCTCAGCTTCTTCGCGAGTAGTGGAGCGCGCTTGTCCACTCTACTCGAACCCCATCTGGGAGGCCTCTGGATGAGATTCATCGAGGATTTTATCTGTAATAGATGCAACAAAAACGCACGATTTAAAAAAACAACAAAATCATGCTTTCTGGGAGGTCCACGCAGAGTTTTCGGGTTGGCGCCAGGCCCCCCTGGCGGCATCTCCGGCGCCGCCCCTGGCGCGTTCCGCGCGCCAGGGAGGGGGCGGGGCTTGAGCTAAACAGGGTTTGGGCGAGTTCGTGGACCGTTTTGGTTTTGAATTCGCTTCGCAGCAAGATCAGAACGAAGACAGAGCGAAGGAACACGAAGACAACGAAAACGAGAATCACTATCTAGCTCGAGCCCTGGGAGGGGGGCAAAGCACCGATCCAAGAGATCCAAGCGGACCTACGCTTCTTTGGCGTCTTGCTCCTCTGACCGAGGGGAGGGAGATCTACCGATGCCGCTTCTGGTCCTGGAGGGCCCTAGTCGTTGTAACACGCCCCCGTGGAGGTCCGGGGAGTGGCGGTATCGGTATTTGCTCCCCCGACGACACGAACGAAAGAATCCGCTCAGCAGTGTCCTAAGGTACTTCTAGGCTCTTGGAGGTTTTTTACTCGCCTCGGAAAGCGTTCCGAAAGCTGCGCCTCACGTAGGGCGCTCTCCCATGCCCGAAAGCCGCTCAGAGGTCCTCAAGACGCTCCAAGAGGCCCCTCAGAGGAGCTCCAGAAGGCAAACCTTGTCCCATGCCCTGAGGGGAACGTACATTTTTAGCACATTCGCGTCGAGGGGGAGGTGGAGGAGGAGGAGGAAGAGGAGGAGGAGGAGGAGGAGGAGGAGGAGGGTCTTCGGTCTTCACAGGCCCCGAAGGCCCGCCCCAAGACGGCCCGCGCGGCCCCCCGAGAGAGACGAGGCTCGCCGCAGGAAAAGAGATGCCGACGCTGGCCGTCCCTCGTCGCCCTGGCCGGGTGCGGCCTCGGAGTGCCCGGCCAGGGCGCAGACCCCCGGGAAAGAAATGGGTACAAAAGAATGGGTACAAAAGAAATGGCTTTCGGTGCGCGGGGCTGGGTTTCGCTGACGAGGGGAGGGGGTGGTGTTACAGGCGGGTTGGGTCGGGCGGGGCGGGATATTGCAGCGTGATGCATCATCGAATAGGCACGCGTGCACCCTAACGGGCGGGTTGTGTCGCGGGCGGGCGGGTCGGGTCGGGCGGGCTAATAACGGGCGGGTCAGGGCGGGAGGGCCGGTGGACTCCCGAAATGGGTACGGAAAGAATGGGTACAATGCCCAACAGCAGTTCCTGTTCATTTTGAACAGAACTCGCTGTCCACGCCGCCGCGGCCTGTGTCCATTCGAGACACAAGGCTGCCTGCCCAACAGCGGCCGCTGTTGGTTTGGGACAACATTTGTTGTCGGGCATTGTACCCATTCTTTCCGTGCCCATTTCGGGCGTCCAAAGTCTGGGGAGCGACAAACTGGGCATATTCGCCAGCCGCTGAAGGTTGCAAGTGGGCAGATTGCGAAGGCCTTACGGCCGGTGCCGCCGACCCTGAAGACGACGACGACGACGTCGACGACGGCGATGAAGGGCGAGGAGACGGAGGAGGAGGAAGAGGAGGAGGAGGAGGAGTAGGAGGAGGCGTAGTAGCAGCAGGAGGAGGAGGAGGATGAGGAGCAGCAGCATCAGCCCGGACCACCCCCGCGGCCCAATCAGGCCATGCTGCATTTCTTCATTCCAGATCCATTTTTGGCGGCCCCTCCCGACCCAAAACGGGCTTCCAGGGGCAGAACGTGGCGGAAAGATCGCCTGGGACATCAGGCCCAGACGTCCTCCTCCTCCTCCCCCTTCCCCCTCCTTCTCCTCCATGAGGGGAGAAGGAGGAAGGGGGGGAGGAGGAGGACGCAGACGATGAGGAGGACGAGGAGAGTGACGGGGGGGAGGAGGACGGTGAGGGGGAGGAGGAGGAGGAGGAGGACCTTCCCCTCTTCTTCCAGGGGCAGGGGAGGAGCCTTTTGGGGGCTTCTTGGGGCGTCTATGGGAACTCTTTGGGGCTCTTGGGGCTTCTTGGGGACGTCCTGGGCCGTTTCGGGGCGCTCTTACGCTGTCTGGCCCCTTCGGAGGCCATCTTGGAGGCCTCTCGCGGCCGCCTTGGGGCTCTTTTGGAGTCATCTTGGGCCGTCTTGGGGGCCTCTTGGACCGTTTTGGGAGCCTCTTTTGGCTGTTTCGGGGCCCTCTTGGACTCTTGGGCCGTCTTGGGGCCGCCTTGGGGGCTTCTTGGGCGGTCTTGGGGTCTTCTTGGAGGCAGCTCGGGCCATGAAGATCTTCTGAAAGCCGAAAAGGGCGATGACACAAAACGTGTCAAACACAAACGGTCAATCAATGATTTTGGCCTCTGGAGGCGCTCCCTGGGGTTCTCCTGTGACCCTCCTGCGCCATTGTGGGGGCCCCGTGGGCACTCTTGGGGCCACCTTGGGCTGTCTTGGGGCTGTCTTGGGCCGTCTTGGGGCCATTCTGAGCTTGAGGCCTTCTTGGAGTCCCAAGAGGCCCAAGAGGCCGAATTTGTTGATTTTCCATCTGTTGCTGTAGGTTTTGCACCCCAGAGTGAGGGCCGAGGGAACACGAATCTGGGTGACGACCCCCCCCGGAGTTCCCTAAGACCCCCCGACACCCTCCCCCCCCCCGCGCGGGGAAGGGATCAAAGGGAAGGAGCTTCCCTTCGATTCCCCTCCTAGGTTGTTCAATTCCGCTGTGGACGGCCGGTCTGAGGAAGTGGACCCAGGTGAGTGGAACGGCCGGTCTGAGGAAGAGATCCCAGGTGAGTGGAATTCAGGAAGTCGGAGACGACGAGTCGAACGGGAAATCCCGACTCAGACTCAAGAGCCCCTCACACACGCCGACAGGGTCGGCGGATTTGATGCCCACTTCAATATACACGTCGTTGAAAGCTGAAAGTTGAACGTCGGCATATTTTGAAAGTCGGTTCATTTTTAAAGTTGGAATTTGAAAGTCGGCATGCCTCTACCCACTTCCTCCGACCGACGGGTATAAGCGTGAGTATTCGGGTGTCTGTGCGGACTGCTCGGGTCGGCGCCGGACTCCCCGGGCGCCGAATTGGGCGCCGCCTTTGGCGCGCTCTCCGCGCGCCAGCCAGGGAGGGGAGTCCAGCGTCCGCGCAGACCTCCAGGAGTTCATGATTGCTTATTTGTTTGTTTCTTCGCCTAGGCACGCGATGACAGAAGTCATCTCCGCGATCCTGCAGAAGGGCCTGTCGACCTCCGCGTGCGTGGACCAGCTGGACATTGCGAACAACCACTACGGCTCCAGCATGGTCTGGCCGCGCAGCCCGAAGGACTTCGCCCTGGAGGAGGGCGACATGGACGGCTTCGAGCCCGCCGTCGGCAAGCTCCGGAAGAACGGCTTCGTGTGCGTCGAGGGCCTGCTGGACGCTGAGATCGCGGCCGCCGTCCACGCGAACTGCTCGGAGCAGTTCTGGGCGCGGCGCGGCGCGGGGGCCATGCGGCCCGCGGGGGGCGCCGCCTCCGCGGGCCACGAGTGCTGGGTGCCGTACCCGCCCCGGCGGGGCACGCCGCCGGAGCTGGGCCACGCGCTGCGGATCCTCTTCGGGCTGCCGCGGGAGATCGAGCGGCACGGCTACCCAGTCAGGCTGAAGGTGCCGCCTCTCAGTATCGGTTAACCTAACCCCAACCCCATGAAGCCTCCCACCAGCCCACCCCCTCCCGCCGCCCCCGACTTGGGGATATACCCTCCAAAACCCGAGGGAGACGGCCTATATCCCCATCTCGGGGGGTAAATCCCTAAGTGGAGAAAAGGCCACCTAGATGGGGATAGGGTTCGTATAAACGATGCCCAGCCTCCTCCTCCTCGGAGCACGCCCTCCCGCGGAGGTCTCGTAGTCTCTGGCGTCTCGCGCCCGCTCTGCGCCCTCCCTCCCGTCCGATCTCGCAGCACACGCCGCGCCCCCGCGCACGGCGGACACTGCCTGTGCATCTTGTGGGGGGGGAGGGGCCGCGGCGGGCGGCGGCGAGCTCTCCGCCTGGGGGCCGGGGGTTGGGGGGGGGGGCGCAGGGGCAGCCCGCCTCTTCCTCCCCGTCGCCCTCCTCAATTTCTTCGGAAGAACAACTAAAGTCGAGCTCACGCGGGTGAACATTTCACCGCAACTGCAAAGGTTTAGTTCCAGACGGTCGCTGCGCGCGTCGCTCGCGCACCCGTTCGATCACCCTTCCGCGCACACGTCCCCGCACCCTTCTTATCCCCGAGAGTTCCACGTCTAAGCTGACCGTACAACTTCTTCCTCCTTCGCCGAGCTGTGGGGGCGACGATTCGCCGGCAGCGCCAGCTCCTCCTTCTCCTCCTCCTCCTCCTCCTCCTCCTCCTCCTCCTTCGCTGTCGCGAACCCTCGGTCCCGCGGCGCTGCCGGCTCCGTGGCTCCGTTCCCAGAAGGAGCCCGTGCCCCGACAGCTCCTGGCGCGTCTTGCGAGCGTCCGCCCGTGCGTGCGTCAAACCGACGCGGCATTGCTCGGACGCGTGCAGCTCTTCCCGGCGGGGGTCCTCGTCAGGGGGCGGAAAAACGCACAGACACAATTGATCCTCGATTCCAACGAAAACATCGGAAAATGTGGGAAGTGGGGGGAAGGCAAAATATGGGAAGTGGGAGCAGGTTGGTCGGGGGCGGCAAAGAGGGGGATGATGACTAGGGTGGCGTGGATATCATGGCGGGGGCCATGATGTCTCCCCAGATCTCGTGGCGCGTCGTCTCATTTCATTACGTCCCTGGCCCCCGCGCTGGGCCGCGCACATGTCGCCGGCCATGACTTGCACCCCCCCCTCTTGGACACCCCCCTCTTGGCCGCTCCCGAGGTTGAGCCATCGTACGCGAAAAGATACTGTTTTGGGGGCGTGGCCGGAAGCTCTGAGGCAGTTTTCGTGCACCGTTGACGCTTAACGACGGTTGCACACACCATGCCTGCGCTCAGCTGTAGGTCGACGCGCAGATCTGTGACAGGTCTGAGTCTTGCATGTCTGATGCGTTTGCCCGCGGTTCCTGGGACAACAAAACACGATTACGTACACGAGAAAATACAGTGCCGTTTTTAATACATGCTCCGCGTGCGGATCATATAATAAACATGCAGGGGTTCCGTACTGAAAACACGGACGAGTTCATGCATAAATGTATCCATACATTAAGCATGTATTAACATCCTATATGTTTAGATACCCGATGTATTCAAAACTGCCTTGTGAACGCACGCAGCCGAGAGACGGCACGGGGAGGGGGCGTCCGAGCGGTGGCGCGCCGAAGGTGCCCAACATGGCCCGCCTGGGCTGCCTCGCGCCGGGCAAGGGGCGCGAGGGCCTCCACCTGGACGGCGCGGGCGCTGCCGGCCGCGAGCTGAGCCTGGTGCTCTTCCCAGGGGAACGAAAAGTGGCACAAACATAACAACCCGGAGGTCCGCGCAGATTTCTCGGATCGGCGTTGGGCCCCCCCGGCGGCGCCTCCGGCGCCGCCCCTGGCGCGCTCCGCGCGCCAGGGAGGGGGGTCCAGCGCCGATCCGAGAAATCCGCGGGGACCTCAGAGTTTTTATGTTTGTGTCACTTTTTGTTCCCCTACTTCCTGTCGCCGGGGTGGGTCAAGGGCGACGGGGGCGAGCTGCGCGCCTACCTGAAGGACCGGGTGGGGCGGAGCGGGGGGCGATATGCTGGCAGAGGTGGTGCGCGGGGACTGCTGCCCGCAGCTGGCCCGAAGTCGGGCCATGCCCTGCAGAGGAGGAGTTTGGAATTCTTCAAATGTTTCAAAATAGGCTGGGGACGATTTTTCGATCATGTTTGATTGGTATATTTCATGTGTCTGGGGCTATTTCTCATCTTCCCTTCGAAATTCGCGCCTGTGGGAGGACCTGTCCGACCGGAAGCTGGCCTCGGCCCCGCCGCTGGGACGATGCTTCGATTATGTTTGTTTGGTCTATTTCATGTGTCTGGGGCTATTTCTCATCGTTTCTGCGAAATTCACGCCTGTGGGAGGACCTGCCCGACCGGAAGCTGGCCCCGGTCCCGCCACCGGGCACCTCCTCGGTGCGCTGGCGCCGCCCAGTCCCGGGCGGCACCAGGATTAAGCTGGCCGCGCGAGGTGGCTCGTTGGCCGGTGGAGTGGCAGAGCGCTCAACTGTCGGGTATGGCCAGGACCCCGGGTAAGGGGACCCGGTGAGTGGCAGGGCCGGGCGAAAGGGGGGGATTGGGAAAGGGGGGGTTACGAAATTTGCTGCATGCAGCTGGTTTCGGCCTCACCGAGGGGCCCAGTCCTCGATACATAGCCGCCTCCGGCGCCGGGAGGCGCTGGGAAAATCAGCTACTTGAGCTGATTCTCAAAACCCCCCTTTGCTATCCCCCCCTTGCGCCCGACCCGATAGAGGTAGGGCCCTGGGGCCCCTCAATTGGCCAGATTCACTAAACCAGGTTTGCCGTAACTGGTGTTTTTTTCTGGCGAGACGGCAGTTCCGGTGAGCGGAAAAGGGTGGGGGGGGGGCGCCCCCCGGTACGCATCATTGAACCAGGTTCCACTAAACCCAGTTCCGCCAACGCCCGAAACTGGGCGCCGTGGCATAGGGTGCCGGCTGCGAGAAAGCGAGGCGGACAGCACAAACGCTGGACCGACGCTGGACGACGACGCTGTGTTTTCCGCAGCCCGGCGCAAGGCCGGAGGTGCAGGGGCGCTCCTGACACCTGTATGAGTTGTCTCCCTCTCTCTCTCTCTCTCGTTCTCTCTTTTTGTCCCTGACCTTCCAGGAGTCTGAGCCTCCCAGACGTGGTCCGAGCAGATGTGGGGTCGGAGGATCGCGCCGCATCGCCGTTGCATCGGCGATGCGGCTCGATGTGGGGTCCGCTTTTCTCCACGCCGATGGCGCCGACGTATCGCCAACGTCGCCAGTGCATCACCGTTGCATCGGCGATACATCGCCGATGTATCGGCGATGCGGCGAGATCCTCTGACCTCATCTATTCGCACCCCATCTAGGAGGTGTCTAAGGAGTGTTAAAAAAGAGCACCAGGACCTCGACATCTGAATTCCTTTCGATTTTTCCGGCCGTCCAGATAGGTCTTCAGGTCTGCAGGGCTATTTCTGCATTCTGGAAGGTCAGGGTCCCCCCCCCCCTGACCTTTCAGCGTGCCAGAAAAACATTTCTCCAGACCTACAGACCCACCTGGACTGCCTTAAGACCTCGACGGGAATTCGGATGTCGAGGTCCTGGTGCCATGTTTTAACCCCCTCCTGGAAGGTCCGGGCCCGCGACCCGAGAGGAGGACGCAGATTCCCCCGGCCCGCGCCCGAGCGATGCAGACCGCGAGGGCGCCGAGGCGGGCGCCACCGCGGACGCCGAGGAGCCTGGGCCGGCGCCCGGCGGCGCGCCGCGGGCCAAGGGCTACGAGCCCGAGGCCGGGCGCTGCCTCATATTCCGGTCGGGTGAGCTGTGGCACGAGGTGCGGTCGGTGGCAAGTTATGGGAGCCTGGCCTACCCTGGTAGCGTCGATCCGCGTCTGGAAGTCGATGGCCCGTCGCCGACTTAGCGTCGGCTGGCGTCGATGTAGCGTCGATGTAGCTTCGATTAGGGTTGATTTAGCGGCGACTAGCGCCGAGTCGTGAGTGCTGACAAGATGGTATGGGAGGCTTCCATGAGTTGCCACCGAAGGGTCAGAGGAGGAAAAGGTACCAATACCGCTACGTTTGCCTCGTTTGCGCTTTGTTGTGTCTCGTTGGAGGCCCTCGTCGCCACGGCTGTATGCACTTCGAAATGTTGGTCAGACCGCACCCCAGGAGAGGGCCAGGGAGTAGCAGTATCGGTACTTGTTGGTTTCCCCAGAGGTGCTGCCTGCGAGGAAGCGGCTGTACACGCTGACGCTGTTCGTACAGCGCGACAGCTGACCTGGCGGGAAAAAGATTGCCACCCTGACGCACGTTCTTGTCCCCATACTCGTCCCGCTTCCGATCTGCAGAATTCGTCGAGCTTCCCTCATGTTGGAATCGCCTTGGGCTTGTCCCTGATACGTACTGCCATCGCCTTACGGTTGCCAACCGTAGGGATTGGCGAATAGAGTTCAAGTTGGAGGCTGGTTGAACGCGACGACCTCGATTCGTCCCGTCTCTGCGGCCCCGTGATCCGGTAGCAAGTCATGGAAAGAGCGTGTTCTACCGCTGCTGGCGGAAAAACGGGGGGGGTCACTACCGGTTCGAACCCCTCCCCCCCCCCCCCCTCCGGAAAACCGGGGGGGGGTCACTACCGGTTCGAACCCCTCCCCCCCCCCCCCAGTTCATCATGGAAAGGGGGAAGGGGTCACTACCGGTTCGAACCCCCTCCCCCTCGAAAACCGAGTGGGGGTGAAGACAGTGGGTGGTGGGGACGGTACCGTGTTGGTGGGGACAGTGGTGAGGGAACAGCGGGACAGTGGTGGGGACAGTGGGACAGTGGGACAGTAGAGGGCCGGTAGTGGTGGGGACAGTGGTGGGGGCAATGGTGGGAACAAGGGGGACAGTGGACAGTGGTGGGGACGGTGGTGGTGGGGACAGTGGTGTGGGCACAGTGGGAATGAGGTGGAAACAGTGGGACAGTGGAGGGTACAATGGTGGTGGGGACAGTGGTGAAGGCGGTGGCGAGGACGGCGGTGGGACAATGGGACAGAGGTACAGTGGGGACAGTGGTGGGGACAGTGGGGACAGTGGTGGGAACAGTGGGACAGCTCAGTGGGACAGCGGCGGAGTCAGTGGGACAGTGGGGACAGTGGGGATAGTCGGGCAGTGGTTGGGGCCGTGGAGACAGTGGGGAGAGTGGAACCGTGGTGGGAACAGTGGTGGGGACAGTGGGGACAGTGCGACAGTGGTGGGGGCACTGGTGGGGACACAGTGGGGACAGTGGTGGTGAGGACAGTGGTGCTGGGAACAACAGTGGGGGATGTGATGCGGACGGTGGTAGGGACCGGGAGTCGTTTGCTGGCGGTGAGTGGAAGGGGTGGGGAGGGGTTCGAGCCGGTAGTGATCCCCCTCCGGTTTTCGATGGGGGGGGGGGTCGAACCGGTAAGGACCCCCCCCCCGGTTTTCCGGATCCGGAGGGGGGGGGGGAGGGGTTCGAACCGGTAGTGACCCCCCCCGGTTTTCGAGGGGGAGGGGGGGGGGGAGGGGTTAGGGGAGGGGGGGGTGTTGCCGGGGGAGGAGGGGGGGGGGGGGTCCAGCGGGGGGGGGGGGGGGGATTTTCGGAGGGGGGGGGGGGCGACCCCCCTGCTCCGGAGGAAAAGCTTGGCAATTTTCCACAGTAAAGCGGCGGTGGATCACTCTCTCTCAAATCATGGGAGCCTTGTGTACCTTCGTAATTCTGTCGCTAGCGTAGACGAATTAGCGTCGACTAGCGTCTAGGAGTCGATGAGATAGTGCCGATTTAGCGTCGATTAGCGTCGATTTAGCGTCGACCAGCGTCGATTTAGCGTGGGTGTGGAAAGAACGGGTACAATACCCAACAGCAGATCCTGTTCGTTTTGAACAGGACTCGTTGTCCGCACCGCCGCGGGCGTTGTTCTCTGAAGACCAGAAAGCCGCCTGCCCAACAGCGGCCGCCGTGTGTTTTAGGCAGCTTCTGTTGTTCGGCATTGCACCCATCTTTTCCGTATCCACTTCGGGCGTCCCAATCGGAGGCCTGGACCACTCCACCCAAAGCCAGGTGTTCGCCCCGGGAGTTTTGTTTTTTGACGGTCCTGCGGGCCTGGCGAGGGCCCCTGGAGGCCGAAGACGGCCAATAAAACGGGCCGCTCCCATGCTTCTTGGAGCCTGGCATCTCCGGCTCTTGACGTTTCCGCGCCGTGGGCTCCGGGGGCCTCAGGCCGCATTCCCGGGGTCTGTGGCCTTTGGCCGCGGGCCGTGCTTCTGTATGACGGCCTCCTTCCCGAGAGCGACCCCGTAGAGTCCGCGATATCGACCACGCGCGCGCTGCTCTGGCCAACGGGGACAGCAGCACGAACAGCGTGAGGCGTGATGGGCTCGGGGGGGGACTGCATCGACCCCAGACCCTTTCTCCGCGGACGACTCGTGTGCACCGTACCGCGCCGGCGCTGCTCGTGGCGTCGTCGATTCTCTCGACCCAGGAATGGTACGGTGCATCGTTCTCCGACCCCCCAAGAACCGAACAATTTACGCATTGGAGCGGGGTCTGAACGGAGTCCAGACACGGTGCGGTGCATGGGTGCAGTTCGCGTACTTGAGAAAATCATGACGGGAGGTGTTCCGCTATTTTCGGCCTTCCAGGTGCCTTCTCCAGGTCTCGGGGCCGTCAGAACAAATTCAGGGTAAAACGCCGGTCCTGGGGAGGGAGTCCAGAGCCTTTGGGGGTCGACGTGGTTAAAACAAGCACGAGGTCGGGGGATCGGGGGTGACTCAGGGTGCGAATGCAAGCTCAGTGGTCAAGTCCAAACAGATGCTTGCGTGCACATGGTGTTGTTGCAGGTGCCCCTTGTGTGCTCGTCCATGGCCGTTGGGCTTAGGGGCATCCTTAGATTGTTGCACATGTCTTCCTTGTTGCGGAGCAAAGTCTGTCTTCTCCCTGGGTGGTGCCTTGCTTGTCAGATTTAATCCCAAAGTTGGTATTGGAGCCTCTGGCGTATCCAGGAGCCTCCAGCTGAGACATGGCGGGCGACGTTGGAGACGAGAATGCGTCAGCAACAAGGGAGATTCGCATGACGAGGTTGACGTTGCGGCCTCAGGGGAAGCTCAGCGACCAGTTATATACACATATCCATAGAGAGAGGGAGGGAGAGACAAAACAAGGAAGAGAGAGAGAGAGAGAGAGATAGAGAGAGACAGCAACAGAACAGAAGAAGCCAATCTGGCCCAGGCCCCCCCCCCCCTCTGGGCCCTCCACGCGGGGCGGGGCGGCCCCGGATGGCCCCGCGCGCCTGAGGCGAGGCGTGGCCAGCGCCCCCCCTCCCCCGAGGAGACTCGGCCGGCGCCGGCTGCCAGCGTTGGGGGGAGGGGCACCCCGTTCGGCATGAGGGGTGGGGGCCAAGAGTCGAGTGACCAAGCACAGATCCCAGTCCTCCTCGCGCTGCGACGAAAATCACGACGGGAGGTTCTCACCATGTTCGACCTCCAGGGACCCTTCTCGGGCTCGTCAAGAAACGACTCAGGATGACGAAGGGTCCAGACCTCTGGGGGTCGACGTTGTGAAAAGATCACGACGTCGGGGGTCTGGGGGAGTGGGGAAGCTTCTTAAAAAAAAAAACGATTCTTCGAAGGCGCGGACCTTTTCTAGGCCCGCGCCTTCTAAGAAGCGGCCTCCTTCGAAGGAGACTTCCCCCCTCCCCCTACCCCCTGTGCGCGCCGCCACATCAAGGATCAGCAAATTGCATCAACTCGCCGGAGAAGAAGGAGCCACCACCGCTTCTCCCCCCGAGATGTGGTGGCACCCCGTTCCAGGCGCGCCCCCAGTGGGTGCCCCGAATGGAGTGCCACCAGCTCGGGAGGGCCTCCGGGAATTGGAGTTCTGGTGGTGGTGACGCCTTTTGTCCTCATCATTGGCATAAGCTCTCGGAGATCCGCTCGGATGCCTTGGATCGGCGGTGGGCCCCCGTCACACGGGGCGGCGCCGGGGACGCCGCCGGCTTGCTCCAGCGCCGCTCCGAGAAATCCGCTCGGACCTCCGACGTATGCTTATGTCAGTCTTGTTCCTCGAAGGAAGGACGTTCTCATTGGTTCTCTGACGCGGTTGGCAGTTGTCTGGCCTCGGGATGGCTTCCTGCAGTTGTGCCTATAGGCGAGAGTTTTCCAGGGGGCCCGAGCCGTTCCGAACGGCCGCCAGAGACTAGAGGTGGGCATGTCGCCCGAAGACAACAGACGACGCGCCCCAGGGGCAACGGGTGCTGGAAGTTTTTCGCGTTCTCGAGTGGTGGAGGAGGAGGAGGAGGAGGAGGAGGAGGAGGAGGAGGAAGAGGAGGAGGAGGAGGAGGAGGAGGAGGAGGAGGAGGAGGAGGAGGAAGAGGAGGAGGAGGAGGAGGAGGGGGGGGAGGGGAGGGGGAGGGGAGGAGGGGGAGGAGGAGGAGGAGGAGGAGGAGGAGGCCACGGGCCCCAGGGCCATCAAACAACTGCTCGGGACGAAGGCCCAGTCCGTGGGGTAGGGGCTCCAAGGTCCAGCACCCGTCTCCCTCGGGGCGCCCGCCTTTTTTTCTGGCGATCGCTGTGGGCAGTCGCCCGCGAGGAGTGGGGCGGACCGAGGAGGCGGAGGAGCGGAGGCTTCTTGGGACGGACGAGGAGGAGCGGAGGACGAGGACTTGGCGATGGTTGTTGGGGCCGAGGAGCGGAGCCGCGCAGGGCCCGTGCCACCCAGCGGGGCGCAGAGACAGCCGTGCATCGCGCGCCTCGCGGCCTGTGGCCGAGCGGGCGGCCCCTCTCCAGGGTGGCCTCGCGTGGGTGCGGAGGCGAGCGCGCGCCGCGCATCGCGGGGCGCGAGGCGGAAAGTGAGGTGCCCAGACGGCCGTGTGTGTGTGTGTATGTGTGTGTAGGTGTGTGCGTGTCTGTTTGTGTATGCTCCGTGTCCTAAGTTGGGTCCTTCAGTGTTCCTGGGGCACCCTGTGTCGCCTCCTTCCGTCCTCCCCTACAGTCAACCCGCACAGCAAGGAGGGGCAACCTTCCGGAGGGCATCCCTGCATCCTTCCCCTGCGGCCCACCCTTGGCCGCTTTCGCTGGCCGCGCCCCGCTCGCAGAGCCTTCCAAGACCCTCTGCATCCCTCGGGCCGAACGAAAGGGAGGGATAGGGAAAGGGGGGGGGGTACGAAATCTGCTGCATGCAGCTGGTTTCAGCCCCTCCGAGGGGCCCATCCCTCGATACATGGCCGCCTCCGGCGCCGGGAGGCGCCAGGAAAGTCAGACACGTGAGCTGATTCTCAACCCCCCCCTTTGCTATCTCCCCCATTTCGCCCGGCCCGAATCCCTATCGCGTGTCCTTGTTCCACGGCTTGATAGTACCCTCTGCATCCCTGTCGCGTGTCCTTGTTCCAGGGAGGAGGGAGGAGGGAGAGGGGAGGGGGGAGGAGGGAGGAGGGAGGAGGGAGGAGGGAGGAGGGAGGAGAGAGGAGGGAGGAGGGAGGAGGGAGGATGGAGGAGGGAGGGGGGTGGAGGGACCTTCCTCCTTGCCAGGCTCCCCGCAGCGGGGCAGCGGGGTGCGGTGCCCTGCCCGCCCCACGAGTACCACCGGTGCCGCCGCACCCCGCCAGGCATGGAGGGGCCCCATGACACACAAAGAAATACACACAAATGAGAAGATTTCCCACATTTTCGAATATTTCCTGGGTTTTTGTCTTCCCCCCACTTCCCATATTTTCGCGCATTTTCTGGGAAATCGACGGTTCATTGTGTCTGTTTTTTTTTTTCCTCCTGAAGGCAAACGGCACCAAGCCTCGGCAGGCATCGCCAGACCGTGGTACAGTCGAGACTGATTAGCAGGTCGACCTTGCCAAATCGAGGGTGCCCTCGTGTCTTGAGCTTCGCGACCCATGCCTTCTTGCGTTCCTATGGCGATGTGGCCTCGGAAGTCTCTCGAGTCCTCTCGCGTGTCCTCCCCGATCAGCCCCGACTGCAGAGGCATCAGGCCTCGTGTCGATCCCGAGGCCCGCCGCTGCTGTCTGGCCCTCTGGGGAGCCCCCCCCCGGCCCTCGGGTCTCGTGCTCTGACCACTCCACCAGTTCCACCAGCGCCGTCTCACCATGCGGGAGGGTCCCGCCACTCTGCGGCTGGCACTCCCGAACCGTGTCGTGTATCGCGTCGTCTGCTTTGCCCACTCCACCTGTTCCACCAGCGCAGCCTCAGCCTCCAGGCAGGCCCCGCCACTCCGCGGCAGACGCTTCCAAACAATCCTATGCATCAGGCTCCTCGCCCTCCCCACCCCACCAGTCGCACCAGTGCTGGCTTACCCTCCAGAGAGGCCCCGCCTGACCGCGGCAGGCACTCCCAAATTGCGTCATGTATCAGGTGGCGTGCCCGCCGTACTCCACCAGGCCCACCAGTGCCGTCTCGCCCCCCCAGGGAGGCCGCGCCACGCCACGGCAGGCATCGCCAGGCAGGGATATTCCTCAGGTCTTTTGCCTTGCCCACCCCACCAGGCCCGCCTCTGATGTCTGACCCTCGAGGGGGGACCCGTCAGACTGCGGCACGTGTCGTCGACTTGTTCCCTTCCCCCGTCTCCTCCGAGGCGCTGCGCTGCAGCAGCCGAGCGAACACCCAGCTCGTCCAGACGTTGACCAGAGGAATCTCGGCCACGTTTGCAGGACAAGTCTGTCCAGCCCCCGCCAGCGGATGCTATTTAATGGCAGCATGCCCTCCCCTCGCTTTTTTTGTTGAGTTCCTTTTTTTTTCTCATGCCATCTTTCAGGTCCCTTCCAACCAGTATATGGTGGTGGGTCTTCGTTTTGAATCAGCGGCGCCCCGTGCCTCCTCCTGACCTTCTTTCCTCCTCCTCCTCCTCCTCCTCCTCCTCCTCCCTCTGCTTTTCGCATGTCCATGTCGGCACACCGCTCACACGCTACGTAACCCCAAGGGGAGCTCGACCGAAGGCCCTAGTGACAGGGCCCGCATGCGTCCCCATACCCATTTCGGCACACTCCTCATACGTTTCGTGGCCCCATGTGGAGCTCCACCGAAGGCCCCAGCGGCAGGGCGCGCATGCGTCCCCAGACCCATTTCGGCACACCCCATCCCATGGTACGTGGCCCCATGTGGAGCTCCACTGAAGGCCCCAGCGGCAGGGCCCGCATGCGTCCCCAAACGCATTTCTACAAACACCATCCAATGGTACGTGGCCCCATGGGGAGCTCCACCGAAGGCCCTAGTGGCTGGGCCCGCATGCGTCCCTGGGTAAGGTTCGGCACATCCCTTGAACGCTTCGTGGCCCCATAGGCGGCTCGACCGAAGGCCCCAGCGGCAGGGCCCGCATGCGTCCCCGAGCCCTTCTGGCACACCCCTCACACGGTTCGTGGCCCCATAGGGAGTTCCCCCATTTTACAATGCAAACGTAGCCACTGAACATTCATGCAGATCCGTGGAACAGTTCGCAAGCGTCGCGTTCATCGTCGTCTGGCTAGTTTGGCGTGTGTTTCTGCCAACACGTGGGATTGCTCATGTGCGCGGGCATTTCGTCATCGTGGTGTGTCGCGCGCCTCTGACGCATGCAGACTATCGTCCGGCACGCCGGCTGGCAATTCGCGCACGAACGCACCTCGACATGACACAGGGCGCATCTTGTTGCGGACCCTGGTCTCGCCCAAGTGCTTTATAAGCCGTGCTCACAGACAGGGCATACACTTATGCCTCCGACGTGTGCGCGGAGTTCCAGCTTCACTTTGTGAGTTGTTCACTGGTGAGTGGCGAAGCTCTGCGCGGTGCAAAAAACACTCGGGGCAATTTGGGCATTGGAAAGCAGTGCGGTTTTCACAAGTGAGACAGCTTACCCATCACCCATCATTGGTCCCGCCTGCCTTGCTGTACTCACACGTGCACATGGTTGGGTTCATCGCCCGGCTTTTGTTAGGTGTTAAGCCAGTATGGATTTTCCGGCTTATCTACAAGCACGGGAGAAGTATGTTTGTTTAAAGCGAGTTCGTAACATGTGCTATCTTCTCTGTGGTTCTCTCTCCCTTCCTCTCTCTCTTTCTCTCTCTCTCCCCATGTGTGTATGTATATATATATGTATGTATGTGTGTATGTGGATCGCCCTCTTTCCTCGGTGCCCAGTGTCGTTATGTTGGTCGCAGTGGTTCGCCGTTGTGTCTCGTCCCAGCTTGGTGCGATGTGCCTCCGACTAGCATTCTAATTACCCGCGTTTCTGCCCCGACTCACCCGCCTGCCTTATGCAGGCAGTTTCTATTGAGCACCGCTTGGGAGGCCACATTGCTGGGTTGTCCGATACCCTCTCCTCGTCAGATCGTTCAACAAGGCACCGGCGCAGCAACGTGCCGAAAGTTGAGCGCATGGCAGCACCAATGCGGGCCAGGCAGAAGAGAAAGGCGACACAAGAGTGGCGAGCGATGAGGGAACTTGGAGCCGCAAGGAGGGGCGAGGAAGGACGCAGGGAGACATGGGAGGAGGAGGAGGAGGCGGAGGGGAGCAGGAGGGGAGGCAGCGTGAAGTGGAAGCAGGTGGGAAGCAGCAGAGATCTGCCCAAGCTGCGAGCCCGACACGGCAGGACCCTTGCCATGAGGGCAGCGGGTCCTGTCGGATACGGTCGGTCACCGCGCCGTCCTGAGGCCCCCGGGGTCGAGGAGCGACCCAGGAGGAACGCTTTGGCCGGAGGGGAAAGCCCCCTCTGCGCCCAGGGCGCGGCTCCCCCCTGGACCTCGCATCCTCCGCCATCTCGGGGGGCAGATTGGCCGGTGGGGCCCAGGCCACGCCAGTAGGCATAGACTTATGTCGGGCGTGTCCCCCTACAGGGGGATTTTCGACGAAAAATGCAAAATACATCAAACATGCACGAGAAAGGTCAAAAAATTCTAAAGAAATAGTGCCCAGACTATTTTTGGAGTTGTTTTTTGATTATTTTCGGGGTATTTCTTATTTTTCGTCGAAAATCCCCCTGTAGGGGGACAGGCCCGATTTAAGCATAGACGGAGGATTCGCGTCGTGTCGTTCAGCGGCCACCCCGCCGCCGGCGACCCCGCCTCCGGTGTTCACGTGGAGCGCCGCCGGCGGCCCAGAGCCAGTCGATGTCGAACGATGTGACGTTTTTCCGACACGGCCGATCGTTCCAGAGATTGAGCGATGCCCGCGGTGTCAGAGGCCAACGCCGAAGTTGGTACAGTGCCGTTGTTGATGCATGCTCCGCGTGCGGATCGTGTATGAAACATGCAGGGATTCCGTATTCGAAACAACGAACAGTTCAGGCGTAGATTGATTCATAAATTGATCATGCATTAAAATCATATATATATATATGTGTTTAAACATCCCATGTATTTAAAACTGCCCTGTATTGCGAGAGCCTGCTGTGCGCCAGCAGCTGCGCCCCGACGGCGCAGGAGCAGCATGGGGCGAGAGAGTTGCACGGGAGCCTGCGTTCGCGTGCGGGGCCTCGGGGGCTTACTGTTAGGTCGGGCATGTCCTCCGACAGGCGGATTTTTTGAAGGGAAACTGATAAGTAGTCAAGCAAAAATGCTCGAAGAATCGTCCCCAGACGCCCGACTCAAACTTACTACCGTTGTGCCCTTTGTTCCAACGAGGTGCGAGGGCTAGCTGCGCGGCGAGTCAGGTTCCCGGGCGAACGGAGGGGGGTGGCGAGGAGGAGGGCAGAGCTCGACCTAGAGGATGTGTTAGCGGTTTCTTGGGCCGTTTTCGTCTCAATGGCGTTTTTTGCAGCACGTCCAGGTGGGAGACACCACAGTGGAAAACGAAAACAGCACAAGCACAAAAAGACATTGTTTTGGTCGAGGCCTGGAAGAGGCAGGGAGGCGAGGTGCTCGCTCCCTTGACCTCCCGGATGGGGTCCGAGCAGATGGGGTCGGAGGATCGCGCCGCAGCGACGCTGCATCGGCGATGCGGCTCGATGAGGGAGCCCGATTCGCTCCGCGCGGGTGTCGCCGATGCGCCGCCGATGCCCTCGTGGCAGACTCCGTCAGCAGCCCGGGACCGCCGCCGCCGCCGTCGAGCCGACGCCTGCCCCCCGCGGCCGCCCCGCTGGCGAGGAGGCCGCCCCCGCCCGGCAGCAGCCGCCCGCGTTGCGGCGGCGGCCCACGCCCTGCGGCAGAGCCCTGCTCGGTCGGGAGCCGAGTTTTGGGTTCTCTCTCTCTTTCGTCGGCGGCGAGCGAGGGGTAGGGGGCCACATGCGAACCCTACCCCTGACCCCCCACGAGTTCTGAGGGGGAGGGTGGGGTTCACTTCGTCTGGGAGCTCCCGAGCGAAGTGAACCCCACCCTCTCCCTCAGAAATCGTGGGGGGTAGGGGTAGGGTTCGCGTGTGGCCCCCTAAGGGGGTCGAGAACGAGCAACAGCGCCAGAGACATAAACTTTTTTGGCGCTCCGCGCGGCTCTCTTGCATCCGCTCTGTGGCCCCCTCGCGGAGCGCCGAGAGTGGATGTGGATGGCGTTCGTTCTCTTCCTGGGAGGGGGAGCCCTGAGATCCTGGCATGGTACCTGCTTCGCTAACAGGCGTTGTCGCTCCCTTTCGGGCCCAGGGGCCCCCGCAGGCCGATCCGGCTCGAGGCGTGGCGCAGAAAGTTGCTTGGGCTCTCTCTCTCTCTCTCGGCGGCGAGCGAGGGCTCCTCTCGAAGGGGGGAAAGCTTCGGGCTCGAGGTTCGAGGTTTCGGACGTTTTCGTCCGTTCTCGGTGGTCTTCCAGCCTCGGGATGCTTGCCAGCAGCTGCGCCTCGCCGAGGGTGTTCCAGGGTTGCCCGGATCGTCCCGAGCGCCCGCTGGAGACCCAGGATTTGACGCAGAAGTCACATTCTGCGGCGAGCGAGATGGGAAGTGAGAAGGAGAAGGCTTTCTCAGAAGGCGGCGGGGCTTCTCAGGAGGCCTCCAGCGTTCTGAGAGGTTCTCTGTGTTTTCGGGGAAGGCTTAGAGATTGTTGCCCTGGGGACCTCCGATCCAAGAAATCCGCGCGGAGTTTCGAAAATGAATGCTTATGAAGCGTCTGCTTCTTCAGTGTTCTTACAGGAGCAAAAGGTACCGATACCGTTGCTCGTGCTGGAGAGCCCTCCTCGCCACGGCTGGATTCTCGACGAAATTCTGGTCCGAATGCACGTTGGGAGAGGTCCAGGGAGTAGCGGTATCGGTACCTGTTTGTTCCCCCAGAGCAGGCCCCCGACGTCGTGAAAAAACAGCGTCGACCCCCAGAGGTTTGGACCCTTCCCCAGGAGCGGCTTTTCGTCCCGGGCGGGGCGTGTTGTGACGGCCCTGGGGCCCTGCAAGGGCCCCCAGAGGCCGAGAGTAGCCAAACAGCTCTAGTCGCCTCCTCCTCTTCCTCTTCTCCTCCTCCTCCTCCTCCTCCTCCTCCTCCTCCTCCCTCTCCTCCTCCCTCCTCCTCCTCCTCTTCTCTCCTCCTCTCCCTCCTCCTCCTCCCTCCTCCTCCTCCTCCTCTACCTCCTCCTCCTCCTCCTCCTCCTCCTCTCCTCCTCCTCTCTCCTCCTCCTCCTCCTCCTCCTCCTTCTCTCCTCCTCCTCCTCCTCCTCCTTCTCCTCCTCCTCCTCCTCCTCCTCCTCCTCCTGGTTGGGTGGCGCCACCTGGCCTCACCACCGATCGTGGCTGGGCCCATCCTGGGCCCGGGGCCGGTGCGCGCGCCAGCCTGTCGGAGGTGGACAGACCGGTCTTGGGGAAGGGGTGCAGACCTCTGGGGGGTCCACGCCAGGAATAAGCATCGTGACGTTGGGGTCTGGGAGCGGCAGTCGGGTGTGGGCAGACCTCCTACCCTGACGCGTCGATTAAGGAATTGGCCGTGTTCGGTTCGCGAGGGGGCGTCGCGGCCGTCATTTTAGCCGGTCCAGGTCCTTCGATGTCGGCCCCAGGTCGTTTTTATTGAGGGGAGGTCTACTAAAGGGAGCTTTGTGCACCGCCGAACCTGGCCTGGCCGAAGCAGCGCAGAGCGGGGAAGCGTGAGACTCGAGTGCGCCGAAGCTCGGGCCTGCCGGCGCACTTGGACGAGCGCGCCCTGGAGTCTGACGGTCCAGTGTTCGCGGTGTCTCTGCAGCGGGAGTTCACGCCAAGTTTCAGACTGGGCCGTCAGGCCTCAAGGGAGGAAAACTCACCTCGACCCCATAATTGGCGTTTGCTGAGCGGCCCTGGGCGCGGGCGTTTACTGAACCGCCTTGCCGTGGTCGTTTCCTCCTTTGGAGACTGTTTTTTAGGGTCCCGCGATAAAGCGGGTTACTTGGCTTGCCCCCCCTCCCCCCACCCCCAGGATAACCTAACCTTGCTGATTGTGCAGGTCTGGGGTGGGGGGGCGCGGGCATATGCAGGGCTGCCCACAGCGCGAAGGTTTGGTTATCGGCCGGCCCCTTCCTCCCCCACCCCCGGGATAACCCAGGTTATCGCCGATTCCACAAAAAATTGTCTTTTGGGCGTGTTGACTGGATTGCTTCGCGTGCCGGGGTGATCCTTCTGAGGGTGCATGTTCTGCTCTCGAAGGCCAGCCCGTGCCCTCCGCACCCGAGTCTGAGTTAGGCCTCCCTGGGCACAGCGCCAAGTCTTGGGGCCGGGGTGCCTAGCGGGCCAGGGCCGGCGAGGTGGTGCGCTGGCGCCGCCCGGTGTGTATGCTCTGTGTGCGTGGCCGGGCGCCGCGTGGGGGGGGGGGGGCCGTCGGGGCTCAAGAGGCGGGGGCCAATGCAAACGGTAAGTCGGGCATGTCCCTCCACAGGAGGCAGATTCAAACGACAAAACTCGTGATGGGGGGCGATGTTTCAAGTAATCCTCAGTACTTTTGTAGATTCTTGGATTCTTTTGAATTTTCCTTCCATAGCCCGCCTGCAGGAGGGCATGCCCGACCTACTGCGAACGGGGGTAACCCGCCTTAACCTTCCAGGAGGGCTGAAAAATAGCACCAGGTCACCAGGACCTCGACATCTAAGTTCCTGTCGAGGTTTTACAGGGTAGGTCTTTAGGTGTGGAGAGTATTTTTAGCACGCTGGAAGGTCAGGGCAACCCGCCGCATCTTTCAGGGTCCTGCAGGACATTGCAGGATCCAGCGCAAAGCCCGACTGACCTGGGTCTGGATTGACCCGGGTCAGTAGATCCCCGAGGGCGACCGGGGGCGAACAGTCCGGCCGCTTTCTCTCCTGAGTTGCACGCTCTGGCGGCAGCAGATCTAGAACAGCAGTATCAAACAGCAACGAGGGCAGGGTATTTCGGACGGGGCTAGGACGAGGATCAATCCGTTCCAGAGCGTTCTGGAACGCTCTCAGGGCGATCCAAGACGCTCTGAGAAGGCCGCGACGCACGATACATCATCCAGAGCCGCCATTGAGCCTCGTCCTCCTGGTTTCGTCTCCGTATCGTCCTGCACCTGCGGGAGGCCATACGGTGGATCCGTCAGGCCATGGAGACCATGCGGGGAGTCCGCACGGAAAGACCGTACGGGGAGACCATATATGATCCAGGGTCGAGGGTTCACGGCCCCCCCCCCAGATGGTATGGTCCCAGGATTCCTCGGGCCCCCCCCCCCCAGATAGTATGGTCCCAGAGACGACGACGACGACGACGACGACGACGCCGACGACGACGACGACGATGACGACGACGACGGACGGCGACGACTACGACGACGGCGACGACGACGACGCCCACGACGACGACGACGACGGCTGCGGCGGCGACGACGCCGGCGACGGCGGCGGCGACGACGACGATGACGACGATGACAACGGCGACGACGACGATGACGACGACGACGACGACGACGACGACGACGACGACGACGACGACGAGGACGACGAGGACGACGACGACGACGACGACGACCTCTGAACCACCACAGCACCACACCACATCCACGGGGGGGGGAGGGGGGCACCGCAGCGCAGCACCACGCCACGCCCACTTCTGAACCACCACAGCACCACACCACATCCACAGGGGGGAGGGGGGGGGCACCGCAGCGCAGCACCACGCAACGCCCACAGGGGGGGCCGGGGGGGACCATCGCGCGGGGGGGGGGGGCCCAATGGCATCAGCATTGGGGGGGGGGGGCCCAAGCCCTGGACCATATATTTGAGACCATGAGGTCTTTGATTCCAGGGCCCAGGGCGGCCTCCACCTGGAGCCATGCGGGAGTTCATATGGGAGACCATCTAGGCATCCCAGATGGGGTCGGAGTAGATGGGGCCGGAGGATCGCGCCGCATAGCCGATGCATCGCCGATGCGCTTCGATGCGGAGCTCGATTTTTTCCACGCCGACGTCGCCGATGCATCGCCGAGGTCGCCAGTGCATCGCCAATGCGTCGGCGATACATCGCCGATGCATCGCCGATGTATCGCCGATGCGGCGCGATTCTCCGACCCCATCTACGCCAACCCCATCTGGGAGGCCTCTATCTTGGTAAGAAGCCGTCGAGGCAGCATTGGCGTCTGGGGGCCGTTTTCGGTCCCCGCGAGGCCATCCCAAATCCTATGAAAAGACACATGCCCCCGCGTCGTGCTCGGGGGAGGGATTGGAGGAAAGCGAGCAGGGGGAGGGATCGGCGACGAGCGAGGGAGGGGGGAGGGATCGGCGACGAGCGAGGGAGGGGGACGTGAGAAGGGACGGGCCTTCTCAGAAGGCTCGGGAGTCCCCAAGCCTGCTGAGAAGTTGCCTAAGCCTCCCCCGAGAGCACGGCGCAAGGGCTTCTGAGAAGTCCCGTCGCCTTCTGAGAACTCCCTCGCTCGCCGCCAAAGGGAGGGAGGGAGGTCAGAGCAGGGCATGGTGCCGATGCCGCTGCCCTTCTCTTGTTGCCACGGCCGGACGGGCCTGGGCATCCTGGTCAGGGCGCACCCTTCGGGAGAGGTTGGGAGCGACGGTATTTTTTGTGTGCATGTTCGCCCCCCCCCCCCCAAGGAGAAAGAAGGAGAGATATTGGCAAGGAACCGATATCAACAAACGGTATTCCAATTCGTACATACCATAAGTTCAGATTCGTACATACACATTGAGTTGCATACGTATACGGCCAGGCATCGCCATCGATAGTTGATTACACATTGCTTGGCGCAGTGATGTGGAGTTCGGGCGAACTACTCCGCTCAGGGGGGAGAGGACAGGCATACAATATATGCAGGAAGTGGAGGCGAGAAAACGGACGGCCGCGGGGTGTCCTCGGAGCAAAATGGCGGCAGGGCCGGAGTCCAGGGTCCCCTGGATTCCAGACTCTTTGCGTCATCGGCCTACCCAGTGCTCATTGTTCCCGTCATCTCTCTGGGGGGCCACATGCGAACCCTACCCCTACCCCCCACGATTTCTGAAGGGGAGGGTGGGGTTCACTCCGTTCGGGAGCTCCCGAGCGGAGTGAACCCCACCGCGCCAGGGAGGAAACCGCGCCTGTCCATGGGATGCCGTCGGTGCTGCAAACGGGGGAGGCGGGAGTGTGATTAGGGGAACAAGAAGTGACATAAACATGAAACTTGGGAGGTCCGCGCGGATTTCTCGGATCGGCGCTGGACCCCCCTCCCCGGCGCGCGCAGCGCGTCGGGGCGGCGCCAGAGGCGCCGCCGGGGGGCCCCAGCGCCGATCCAAGAAATTCGCGCGGACCTCCGAGTTTTTATGTTTATGTTACTTTTTGTTCCCCTAGTGGTGCATAGACTTCCGCGAGGCAGGGGGATGGCGGAGGATGGGATGAAGTGCGAAGCAGGGGGAGGCAGGTTCGCACGGCTTTTGTCGTCACCTGTTTGAGGGTTGGCCACGTGGATCACTTGTCAGCTTTTGGGGGCGGGTGCCGACTGCTGCAGCATTTTCGGAGCCATCGTCAGTGTGTCTGTCGCGCTTCTGGCTCTCAAAACCGCCATCGTGAGGCGACGTGGAGTCCCAGCGCCCCTCGATGCATCTGAAGTAGAGGCCATCTGCTCTGGATTTTGCCTTTCTTCCTTGGTTCTGGTCTCTGTCTCCGTCTCTCACTTTCTCTCTCTCTCTCTCTCTCTCTCTCTCCGGGGGGGTGGACCGCCACCACCACCTGGACGAGTGTCACGGGTAGGGTCATGTTCGGGTGGATTCTATGTTTTCTGGGGCGTTTTGGCTCGGGGCACGTCTACATCTCCCAAGGCGGCAGGTTCTGCGCAGAATAACCACTCGGCTGTGATGATAAGCGTTCCAGATGTTTTTCGAGTTGAAGTTCACACCATGGTTGGTGCTTCCCTCCGCCCAACTCCAATAATCGTTCAGTCGCCCAGTGTCTTCCTTCGGCCCCGTAGCAGGGACCTCACTCCCTCTCAATATTGATGGGCCGATTGGATTGTCGAATTTGCAGATTCGTCCGTCTTGCTTTCTCCCATACCTCGACGATGACGCTACAGATAGTGCACAGGATGATTAAGTATCGTGGTAGTGCCGGTTGTTTGGATGGCACGATATGAGTGACTATGTGATGCGTATGGCGTTGTTGATGACGATGACGGTTATGCATCTTTCAATATTTGCATTTTACATCCAATAGTTGTTCTTCTCGCGACTAGCCCTTTTGTCTCTGTGAGCTTGTGGTTCTAGCCGGTGATTCCCCAGTTCATATGATCGATGCCCACAGCGATGTTCAAGCAGTGGCGAAGCGTTCTGGCTCGCCTATGGTCCGACCAAATAATGATCTAAGGGCTTGTTGTGGCTTCAACGAAATATTCTTAGAACATTTCCGGCTGGGATAATATTTGTTTTGCACAACGGGTCTATGTTCTAAGACAATGGTTTGGTCTTTGAACAGTTTGGATTGTATGAACATGTCGTAGCAGGCATACAGGAATGCCGGGGCGGTCGGTCCCTGCCCAAAATGTGCCCCCACGCGGGTTGACTTGCAGCATGGCTCCGCCGTCGCGTCGCCCGACCGGGCGCCCTCCTCGGCGTCGCGAGGCAGCGAGCGGTTGCGCGCTCTGTGGCAGCTCGGCCCGCGCGGCTGGCATTACCTCGTGCGCTCTCGACTGCGCTCTGCCCCCGGGGCCGCAGAGCAGCGGCCGCGGTGTCCGAGCTCTCGCCGCGGGAGGCCTGGATCTCTCGAGGAGTAAGAGACTCTAGGCCTCCTGCGTCCTCAACGAGTTTCGCCAGGCGGCCTACGTCTCGGCGCGGCTTACCGGCATGGCGCGCGAGTGCGTGGGCGAGTGGCCGCCAGCTATCCTGATCCAGGTTTGCTTCATCAGCGGCAACCCAGTGCCACCGATGACCTTAACTACGCACAGTTTGACCGAACGATGGTGCCAGCCGGGCGACGAAGAGCGCAGCTCGGCTGTATCGGCCGTGAAGAGCTTCAACTGACTGCCGCAGGAGCGCATCGGCAACCTTCTAACGAGGTTCGACCTCCCCCCCAACTGGGCGCAGCAAGCTGGTCAACCCATGATCGGCTACGAAGGACTCAGCTTCCTCCTGCTGCGCGCCGCTGGCGTGTTGAACGCCCAAATCACCATGCTCCTACAGCGCTCCAACAAGGCCTACTCCACGAACGCTCAGCAACTCACCCATATTATGGGCCAGTTGAGACGCTTTGGGCACACGATAGAGGGATCGCCAGGCAACCTCGCCTCGGCGGCCCACTCTGCCCAACAGCAGACGTTCCTCGCGGGGACGGTATGGGTCCGGCTGCACTGGAATGGGCACCAAGACCCCCTGCACCAGCCGAGGCCGTATTTGAAGGCTGCGCCTCCCTAGCACGGCGCCGCCGGCACACGGGCCATACCCAGCAGCAGAGATCGATTCAGGCACCGACACCGACACCGCCAGCCCATTCGGCGAGGAGATAGTCGCCGACGACCCAGCATCGACGTCAGTATGGACAACAGCAGTACTGCCAACGTCGGAGCCCACCACGCCAACGCCAGCATGAACTACAGCGGTTGCCTCAGCATCGACGCCAACATCCTCACCAGTATCGAGGACAGCATGGACCCCAGCATCAGTGACAGCATCGACGCCAGCACCGACACGACCGCTTCTCCCAACATCGACGTGAACATCGACGCTGGGAACGACAACGGCACCGGCGCCAACACCGATTACACAATCGAATATACCATCGACTCCAGCAGCGGAACCAGACAGCGCCGATGCATCGGCGATGCGGCCCGATGTGGAGCCCGATAATACGGGAAACCGCGACGGGGCACAGGGAAAACGTACCAATCAAAAAAAAATGAGATTTGAGGGTTTGGGCCTCCAAGAAAGTCCTCCGGAATGGGGACTGAGACCGAGAGGATCAGGAAAAGGCGGTGAGGACACGTCCGCTCTGTTCCCAGAGGCGCGTATAATTACACAAATACTTGCAAATCGATTGTTTCAACTCGGTTGCATTGCTGCCGGCAGTCGGGTGGTATGGTGTTTTCAAACAGTTCCTCCTTGCTGTTCCTGTATAATATATCGTATACGGTTGCTGGCGAAGTGGCTCATTCATTCCACAATCAGGCATCGGTGGCCCTGCGGCGCGTTGAACATAGCGTTGCGACCGCCGGAGTGATGTGCGAGTTTGCCCGAGGTCATCTACCTGCCTTGTTGGCCCGCCGCTTTATACATGGGCGTGTGCGTGTATTGCTGCTACGTTGCTTGTAACGTGCTTGTTCTGTATTTGCCGCCACGTGTGCCTGTCATCCTCGTCGCCGCGTGCCATCATCATATTCGTTCGGCCTCTTCTTGCTCACATCGAAACCTCCGCTTGCATCCCTGGGCCGCCCACAGATGAAACATTCGGCCATCGAGGACGCATGTCACGGGGCGGCTTGAACGTTTCATACACCGACATGCCACCGCAGGGTAGGAAGATTTTCTTGCGCGCCCCCGATGGCGGAACAGTTTACAGTGGAGACCCATGCCGAAAAAAACACCCTGCGTGCCTCCAGAAGGGCCCTGGGTTTCTTGGTTTTCGATGGTGCTGCGATGGAGGGCGTGACGACCCCGCACCAAAAACCAATCTGGTGGACGTCCTGGGGTCTCAGGGTTGGGTTTCCTTTTGAAGGGGTTCTTGTGGTCGAGCTCCTGCTGCAGCTTCTGCCCCTCCTCCTCCGCCACTCCGCCCGCTCCCTGATGTCCCGTGGGGCGGGGCGACGCGCGCGGTCTTCTGCCGCCCGGGGAGGCTCGCCTGGCGACATGGGCCGCTCGCACTCGAGGCCGCGCTGCCTGCGCACGGTGCCAAGACTCGGGGCTCGGGGGGGGAGTCCTTCGCCTGCTGCTGGGGGTCAGCCTTTCGGGGGGTCAGAACATAGTAGGCTCAAGCTCGCTGATGGTCTTCATTCGGGGTCGTATCGTTTATCAAAGGCGATGCCTTCCTTGCTTTTGCCTGGGCAGTTCCTCTGGAAGCACTTGGCCAAAGCCAGTATTCTTCTCAGAGAAATCATGTCTCCTTAGTTTGCCCTGCGCTGACTCTGACCCCAGTGCGCTATCGGCGAGCCTTGATCGTCCAAGGCTGAGGTCGGTGTCGCCCCAACATGCTGATGCTACGTGTGCGTCGCCCCCCTAGGGGCGACGCGAGCACCGAGAAATCTTCTTGTACGTGCGTTGTGGCGGGCGCTTCCTGGCCACACCGCTCGGGACACGATATATTGCAAGATGGGTATTCTATATGTTCGAGTCGGACGCGCGCCTCCAAGGAGGACATCGGTCTCGAATGTCTTCGTGCGCCCCACGAATGATTCACGCGGTGTCAGAAACTAGCGCCTGGGTCGTCGCGACATGAGCCTGTCGATGCTTCCATCTCCAGTCGTGGACTATTGCGATCCGATCGGTCTGTCTCGAACTCGATTCCGGCAGGCCCGATCTGGTTCGATTACGACGTCCCGAGGGTTTGCAGCGTTCGGATGTGCGCGTGGCGTTGTTGTGAATCTTGTCGCGGCCGATTCGATTGTTTTTTTGAGTCTGTGCCGATGCATCCTAATTCGGCGCGCGTTCCGGTTTGATTCGATTTCTTGATCCTAATACGGCCGCCCGCAGGGAATTTCAGGCGGCCTTCAGCGCACCGTGGTCTGCACACCAAGGGTCTTTTGTGGAGGAGAAGCACGCCGTGGCGTTGACACATGTATTCGGTTCAGCCGTCCTTCTGAGAGCGGAAGGGGGGGGGAGAGAACGGAGAGCATCCGTGTCGGCATTTCTGTAGTTCTCCCCGGGGGCAGGATCGAGGAATGATGGAGGGCGGGGGAGGAGACTCGGCAGCCGCGCGTGGGGGCGGAGGTTGCGGATTTCGACGTCACCGGGGTGGAGGTGTTGTAGGCGAAGTGTGGCTGGGGCCGTCCAGGGTCCAGGGCTCGGAATGGCCTCCGGGGGAGGCACGGCCTCGAAGCGCACGGAGTGCCTCGCCGGAGTCAGTCTTGCGTCTCGGCATCGCTGGGACGCGTGCGTTCTTCGCGAAAAAGGAAGCGCACGAATCCGAATCAGGCAGGGCTGGACCTAAACGGTGTTTCGGGGATATCGTGGGCCGTTTTCGTTTCGACTTCGTTTTGCGGTAGAGGTGGATTGAAGACAAAACGAAGGAAAACGAAAACAAAACGGAAACGAAAAACACCGTTTAGGTTCAGACCTGGAATAAGGCAAACGGAATGAACGTCCGAGCGATGGCAAGAACCGCACAAAACATTCCGCATGCGTCGTTCTTGCGTTCAGCCGCTCACCGAGGATGAGGGTGCGAGGGACTAGGCCCAGAGATGAGTACGCAGGCGCTTGCACGCCAGTAGTCTGGCTTAGAGGACGCGTTGTTGTTTAACGCCAGCGTGCATTGGTTCTCAATGTTTGGCTAGCATGCGTTGCACTGTTTGCAAGATTGGAAGTTTGCCTCGCTATTCGGCCTTCTCTGTCTCTCCATCTGTGCTCGCCTGTATTGCCCCCTCGCGTTGATAATTACCCCGCACCGTCTTCTCGATACGCAAACGTTGCCGCTTGCCACACGTCTGCCCCAGGTGGTGGGCTTGCTTTCCACCGCCACCACCATAAGTACGAGGGGGAGGGGGCCCTCCTCTTCCTCCTCCTCCTCCTCCTCCTCCTCCTCCTCCTCCTCCTCCTCCTCCTCCTCCTCCTCCTCCTCCTCCTCCCCCCCCATCCTCCACCCCCTTCCCCCCTCCAGCACATGGTGGTGTTGGTGGTGGGAAATAGGCCCATCACCAGGACCTCCCCCTGGGCGGACAATGTGTGAAGTTTGGGTCGGTTGGCCGAACATTGTGAGAAATTTAACTCACGTGGGAACCAATATTGGGTCTCACGTGTAGTGGGTTATTTTTTGTCTGCCTTTCAAATTCTCAGGTCGGGGTCCGTAGCTGCAATATTACTGTCAAAAGACGTGGAGGAACCGTCGGCCGTCGGGATGCATTTTTCAATGAAAATGGCTGCGTGAACTCAACTCAAGCAGGAAGCAAGCTACACAGCTCTGATTTGCACCGATGGATTCAGCATGATGAGGAGCATCAATCTGCATCGGCGGGAGCGTGTGGTTCGAGGTATGCCAGGAGATATGCCCAGAACGTCGTAATACATGTGCGGCCCCTGCATCTGCTTTCGCAGCAGGAGCGCCCGCGAGAGCGCCCGCGAGCGCGCCCGCCATGCCAGGCATCGCGCGCCCCGGCCAAGGTCCTCCTCGGACCCGCGGCCCAGGCGCCTCCCGCACCTTCCGGGCGATGGTCCTGCTGTCCACCACCACCACCAGAAGTTGGAGGGGGGACGGAGGTGGAGGAGGAGGAGGAGGAGGAGGAGGAGGACCCCCTCCCCCTCCTGCTTCTGGTGGTGGAGGTGGAAGACGAGCCCACCACCAGGGGCCCCCCATCAGCGCGTGTGGAGGCTCGGTGATCCTCGGGGCGGGCGTTTGACTCTCCGTGCAGCTCCACCGACAGTGCGCAGCTCGTGCTGGGAGTCTTGCGGAAGCGGTTCGCATCTCGCCCGCGCGGGCCCGAAGTACGCGCCCATGAATGCTACCCGTGAAGCCATTCGGGAAGCGTGTGGTGGGGGAGTCCGAGCTTCGGTGGGATGGATCCCCACGCGGAACCGGCAACCTATGAAGGTTGGGAGCGGGTAGATATTGTACGAATTTTCCGCCTTGATTGTCATCTCTACAGCATCATAGCAGAAACAGACATCGATTTGAATGGAAGTGGCAGCCCGAATGCCCTGGACGCACCGCGGTCCGCAGATATTGAGGCCAGCAGCCAGACAATCCATGGCAAGCGAGGTCAGGGAAAGCACGCATGCGAGGGCTGGGGCGAGCGAAGGGCAGGAGGGGCTCTGGAGCAGAAAGAGCGCATCGCAGCTCGCAGGCGATCTCTGGCCCCCCCGATCCCGGAGCTCCCCCGCCCTAAAAAGTTGGCCGCCCGGAGGAGAAGGACACGTCGAGGGCGCACCCCCAGGAGGTCTTTTCTGGATGCGCCCCAAGCGAGGATGGACGCACAAACACCTATCGTAGATTGCGAAGGCCCTGCGGCCAGTGCCGCCGACACTGAATGGTGACGACGACGACGACGACGACGACGACGACGACGACGACGACGACGACGACGACGACGACGACGAGTTTGGCCCAAAGTCATTCTGTCCAGCGGGAGCCCCCCTGTCTCGAGGATTCGGATCGCCATGCCGCCCGCTGTCTCAGACGACCCGGAGGAGCTCCCGAGGAGGCGCCCTACAGTGGGGGGCCATGCCAGGAAACACCCTGCTTGCCTCCAGGGTGCCCTGGGTTTCTCGGGTTTCGATGGTTTTGTTGTGGAAAGCGTGCGCTCCCACACCGACAATCAGTGGACGTTCTGGGGTCTCAGGGTCGGGTTTCCTGTGGAAGGTTTCTTGTGGACTGGCCTCCACTGTAGAAGCCAGGATGGCTTCAAAGAAGCCACCTGCCTTCTTGGGAGCCCGCCGCCTCCTGAGACGGCCGCCCCCCTCGCCCCGCTAAGAGGTGTGCACTGACAACAAAGATTCCTGTTCGGCATGCAGGGAGTTGCGTCCGACAGGCGGTCAAGCAAACGGCGGGACGCACCCCCCGCGAATGGAGGCACAGGCGGGCGATTGGCGAGGAGAAGCAAGGCCGCCAGACGGTTGGAGAGCTCTCAGGTCGCGTAGACATTTGGGATCTGCTTGGGAGCAGACTCGCAGACGACACACCGCCAGCAAGTAACCCTGTGCGGGCGATAGTAGTACCCGGGAGATAAAAAAGTGCATGGGTTTGGCGGGGATAATCAACGAGTTTCCCGGGGAAGTAGTTAGAAGTCGTATGATGATGATGATGATGATGATGATGATGATGATGATGATGATGATGATGATGACGATGACGATGACGATGACGATGACGATGTCGATGACGATGACGATGACGATGACGATGACGATGATCATAATGATGGTGATCTTGGGCGCTCGGAACAAGACTGACTCGTGGCGGCCTTTTGAGGCCACATGCGAACCCGATTCACAATTTCTGAGGAGGAGGAAGGGTGGGAGAAGAAAGAGAGCATTAGAGTAAGAGTACTCGAAGGAAGGGAGGAAGAAGAGGGGTGGGATAAGGAAGAGCGCAGAGGATGACCCCAGGAACGATTTTCAAAAAACAACTCGATTCGGGGCCTCGGATTGTTGTGTGTAAAAACTGATTATGTTTAATCGTATTCAATTTTGCATGTAGGGGTGTCCATGATTGGACCCAGCGGGGGATTAAAAACAACCTGGGGATAAAGAAGTTCGGGGCCTGGGGGGGGAAGGAGGGGGAGGAGGAGAACGAAGAAGGAAGAGGAAGGAAGAGGAAGAGGAAGAGGAGTGGAAGAAGGAAGAGGAAGAGGAGGAAGAAGACAAGGAGATACCCTCCTCTGCTTTCTCAGCCTCGAGCCTCTTGGCCTCGAGTTTCTTGAAGAAGTTCGCAGCTTCCCCCCAGTCAGCATGTGATGATAGCAACTTCGATTCGCAACTTCCCCGGTGGATTATCAAGTTCGGCTTCCGCGCTCCTGTCCGCAATTAAATCTGGTTGAACGGGGATAATAGCAATAGAGGGGGTGAAGGGGGGTCTATTATTCTCGCCCGCACTCGGTTACACACAGCTCATCCCCGAGCCTCTGTGTCTGAGCCGAGGGGAGCGAAGAATACCATAGGCATGAAAGCTCGGAGGCCCCCGCGGATTTCTCGCATCCGCGCTGGACCCCCTCCCTGGCGCGCGGAGCGCGCCAGAGGCGCCGCCAGGGGGGCCCAGCGCGGATCCGAGAAATCCGCGCGGACCTCCGAGTTCTTCGTGCTCGTGTCCTCGTTCGCTCCCCTATACAGAGCCCCCATGGTGCCAAGCTCCTGCCCCTTTGCCAGCCCCTGCCGCCGCCCACCGGGGCCAGCCCAGGGACCGAGGCGCCCGCGACCTCTTGCAGGACCGCCCCCGCCTCCGCCGCTCTCGCCCCCCGTTGATGGGCCTGTTTTCCACCACCACCACCATAAGTTGGAGGGGGGAAGGAGGAGGAGGAGGAGGAGGAGGAGGAGGAGGAGGAGGAGGAGGACCCCCCACTCCAACTTATGGTGGTGGTGGTGGAAAACAGGCCCATCACCCGTCGCTCCTCCGAGGCCTCGCCCCCTCCCCTACGAGTGGATGTTCCTACCAGCACCGGCTCCGGCGCGGGACCGGGATCGCAGATCCCAGACCCTTTTGGAGCAATGGAACGATCACGGCGGGAGGTCTGTGGCAGCTTTCGGCATCCGGGGGCCCTCGCCGGGCCTCGGGGCCGTCAGAGAACGACTCAGGATGAGAAGCCGGTGTCGGAAAATGGGTCGAGGCCAGTGGGGGGTCGACGTTCTGAAAAAGTCATGACGTCAGGGGTCTGGGATGGCCTCACGCACCGCCATGGGATTGAGTTGTGGAATAGGGGCAGGGGGTTGAGACTCGTTTCACCTAGTTTGTTTTGCCTGCTATCGCGACCGTTGCCTCTTCGCTTTCTCTCTGCTGCCGCTCTCTACTTCAGCTCTCATCGGGGTTAGGATTCATTCCTTAGTCACCGACCGACTGGCGAGCACGAGGAGGAAGAGTGGCGTGGAATCTGTCGGCGGCCGCCTCTGAGCCGGCACATCTGCTGCGTTCGTCGGCGTCCCAGACGCTCCCAGACGCTCCAATCGCTCCCCACGCGCTCTGGCGTTCGGGCCGCCACAGGTCGCAGCAGAGGCTACATTCGCATCTTCACCGTTTCACCGCCCGTGTCGCCGCAGGCGGCGTCACGGAGGCGCCAGGGAGCTCCGGATAGCCACGGAGTGGTTTCGGATATATACAGCCGACCCACATAGTAAGGATAGGCATACCTCCCAAGGGTACCCGTGCATCCTTGCCTCCTCGGTCTATCCTTCGCCGCTTTCACTGGTTGCGCCCCGCTCGAACAGCCTCGAAATGGGCGTCCAAGGCCCTTGCATCCCTATCGCGCATCCTTCCTATACTGGTGGACCGTTCAGTCTCTCCCCACCCACCAAGCTACCCCAACCCAACCCGAAGGCGCCAATCTGCCCACCATTCCTAATGGGAGGGGCGTCGAGGATCATTGGAACAAAAGCACAGGCTGAAACGCCCCCCCCCCCCCCCCTACGCCGAAGTTTGGGTCTTAGGTTTGGGGGTGGTCTGGCAGGAAGTCAGGGAAGGTTCCCATACTATTGGTAGGGACCGGGAAGTCATAGCCAGGTCAAGGCGGAGTGGCCTCCCCAGAGGTTGGTTGAGGACCGGACCTTCGAGGTCTACGCCTTGGCCGCGCTTCGATATCGCTTCTGGCCGGCCAGATCCGATTCCATTCCGACGTTTGGATTTTTCGACGCGGCCCGGTACGGTCGGACCGAGGTATACGATCGAGGTCGGTTCGGGGGAGTCTCCCGATGTTCGTCGTGTCTGTTGGATGTTCATGTGCATCCTGGGGGAGGGTGCCCTCGAATGTTCTTCGATTTGGCTGTCGGAGAGTTTCATGGTATTGATGGATGTTCTTCTGACTTGGCCCCGACTGTTTTTGCATGGTGTTGTTGCGCATCTTGGCCTGGCCGGTCCGATTCGATCCCGATTCCGTGCCGATACGGACCGATCCAACGCACGATCCGATTGGACCCGGTTATCCGATTCGGCGCTGGCCGATTCGTTTCGCGCTACCAAAACACATCAACATACAAAGTACACCTGATTTATTCACAGACCATCTCATCCGTCAGATTCCGTTTCTTTCCCCATTTGGCGGACAGTTTGGCATGCGTTTGTAGCGCCCCCCGCCCTTCTCAATCCCCAAAATATGGAATACACATATATACATATAAGTAAATACATGTGTATACATATAGGTATATATGTATATATATATATATATCATCGATAAATATATATATATATATATATATATATATATAGATGTGTATATGTATATCTCGATGCGTATGTGTGGTTCGTACGTTGAGATCCCGTTCCGTGCCTGCTTTCTTCTACAACAGGGTTTCTGTCATGCGTTAGTCCATCGCGCGTGATGATTCGCGGCGGTGGCGTTGCCCAAGCCCCTCAGGGTACCCATGGGTCGGCTGTCCGTCGGATGGGCGCCTTCGTTGGACCAACGGCGAAGTCCCGTGAGGTTGTCACGGAAATGAAACAGTTTCGCCGAGAGTGAGAGGGACAAGGGGTGGGAGGGCCCTTCCCACCTTTTTTCACCACCTACCAAACCACCCCAACCCAACCCGAAGGCCTCAATTTGCCTTCCATTTCCAGTGGGGGGGGGGTCGGGGAACGTTGATAAAACACATGGAACCCGTACCCCCCCAACCCGAAATTCGGGTCAAATTCGGGTCTTCGGGTTGGGTTGGGGTGGTCTGGTAGGTAGTCGTTCTTCCCCTGCATCCCACCCCATCCGGGCACCGATGCCCGTCACCTCTTTTTCTCCTCCCTTCCCCGGCAATCCGTCCTGCCCGCGTTTTTGTCCTCCCTGCCGGTGCCATCCGTTTCCTGCTGTTGCCTCCCCGTCGCGTCTTCTTCCTCGTCAGCGTTCGCGTCTTTCCTCACAGGATCTTCCATCGTCCTCAGAGGAGTTGTACCCATGGCGGCGTCCACAAAGTGTCAGGACAGTCCCAAAGCACCCTGCATCCGAGTCAATCGTCTCGGGGCGCAGTGGAGTTATTCGGGATCCTCCTGGGCGGTCTTCGGGGTCGCTCGAGATTCTCTCGGGGCGTTCCCAGGCTTCTTTCTGTTGCGTGTTGGCGCCAGTGTTTTTTGGGTGCCGTATTTTGCGCTCTTATGATGAAGGCCTCTGGGGGGAGGGGCGTATTGGGGCCATGAGGTTGCCCCCTTGGGCCCTGTTGGTTGCTTTCGGGGACCACTTCCTGCACGGGGGCCCACTCACTAGGCCGCTTCTGGATCGCATTGTCGGCTTTCTCGACGACTTGCGCAGCGTTTGTTTTGGCAGTCGAGCCTCCTTTGGCATCTTGCAGTGTCTTTGGGCCTCTCGCACGTCTTGTGGCCGCTTGGAGCTTTTGTGGAACCTCGCGGACCGCCCGGCCCATCCCCTTCCCTCCCTCCATCCCTCTCCCTCCCCATCCCCCCTCCTGCCCTCCCGTTCCCTCTCCCTCCCCGCAGCGCCTTCTCTACCCATCCCTCCTCCCTCTCCCTCCCTCCCCATTCTCCCGTCCTCTTCCCTTGTCCCCCTGCTGTTCCTCCTCCCCCTCCGTTCCCTCTCTTGCCCCCCCCCCCCCCGCGGACGAGGAGGAGGACGACGCGGAACACGGGCCAGAGTCCCGACCGCAAGTCCGACACACGAGCCCCCTCGCTCGCCACCCCTCCGCCCGCGGCGCAGCCGCCACCCTCGCCGGCAGGACGACTTGCAGCGGCGGCGCGAGCGGAGGTCGAGGTCCAGGGAGAGGTGCGCCTTCGGGGGAGGGCATGGGCGCCCGCGCGGGGAAGGGGGGGGGGAGGCCGCGCCCGCGGCGCGGAGGAAGGAGGGGGGAGGAGGAGGAGGAGGAGGAGGAGGAGGAGGAGGAGGAGGAGGCGGAGGAGGAGGAGGAGGAGGAGGACGCGGAAGAGGAGGAGGAGGAGGACGCGGAAGAGGAGGAACATGAGGAACAGTAGGAACAGGAGGAACAGGAGAAACAGAAGGAACAGGAGGAACAGGAGGAACAGGAGGAACAGGAGGACGAGGAGGACGAGGAGGAGGAGGACGAGGACGATGAGGAGGACGAAGACGATGAGGAGGAGGAGGAGGAGGAGGAGGCTGCGTACCCTGTCGTGGGGACCAGTCGTGGGGAGGGGAGGGGAGCAGTCGTGGGGATGGGGGTCGCTTCGGGTGATTTCCGATGTGCAGGGGGAGAGGTTCGTCCGCCTTCCCACTTGGCGTATGCTGGCCAGCCCCGTCAAGTTGAACGTGGCACCTTGCCACCGCCAGAACGGCCCAAGCCTCCCTGACGCTCGGCGGAGGCCCCCGTCGGCGGCCCCGAGGCCAGCGTGTCGGGAACCCAACGCCTGCTTGCAGGCGAGGGATCCCGCCGTTGGCCTCTGGGTCGCCCGTGGTGGATTCCTGTAAGCAGAGGGAGAGGCCCTTGGGCCTGCCCTCTGGGCGAGCGTGGCGAGGGCACGCCACCGCCACCGCCACCGCGCTTACCATCCGCCACCAGCCATGCCTCGTCGCACCTTTGCTCACAGTCATGGTGATCGTCGTTTGATTGTTGACACGTGTTCAACTGTCAATTGCTCGCATACCTCCCCGCATTGCAAGGCCTACCTCGCCTGACCGGGCAGCTTCAGAGAGAGCTAGCCGCCTCACCGCGCAGCTCCGGGCTGCCCAATCCTGGCACGGTTGCCAGACTCGCCTGGCCACCGCCGGCAGCCAAGGTGCTGGCCACGGCAGCCGCGAACAGCAGGCTCAACCGTGCCGCGCCGCCTCACTGGTGGCTGGCCACGGTGGGCAGCTCAGAGTGTGTGTGTGTGTGTGTGCGTGTGTGCGTGTGTGCGTGTGTGCGTGTGTGCGTGTGTGCGTGTGTGCGTGTGTGCGCGTGTGCGCGTGTGCGTGTGTGCGTGTGTGCGTGTGTGCGCGTGCGCGCGTGTGTGTGCGCGTGCGCGTGCGCGTGCGCGTGCGTGTGGGTGGGTGTGTGGTGTGGGTGGGTGTGTGGTGTGGGTGGGTGTGTGGTGTGGGTGGGTGTGTGGTGTGGGTGGGTGTGTGGTGTGGGTGGGCGCTGGCCCAACAGGGCGAGTAAACCCCGGAGGAGGGGGGACCCACCAGGCCCACGGGCCTTCCACGTTTTCACAGTGCGGCCGCCACGAGCCGGCGCCGCGCTGCCCAACACTCCCAACTCGTACCCTTCCTTCCTCGTTCATATCCTGTGTCGGATAATGATAGACCTCCTACCCTGACACGTCGATTCGCGAATTGGCCGCGTTCGGTTCGCGAGAGAGCGTCGCGGCCGTCATTTTTGCGGGTCCAGGTCTGTCGGTTTCGGTCCCAGACCGTTTTCACGAAAGGGTGGTGAACTAAATGGAGCTTTGTCCACCGCCGAATGAGGCATCCTTTTGTCCTTCCTCCTCATTTCAGTTGTCTGTCTGTCCACTATATTGCCGCCACGGGCCTGCGCCACGCGGCCCAACCTTCCTTACTCGTCCCGCCCCTGTTCTCGGTAATGATCAGGTCCTCTCCCCTCCTCCCTTCCCCGAGCGCCTGTCTTTCTCCTGCCCAGCACCCGCTCCACGACGTGCAACTGCGCGCGTGTCGGTGTGCCCCCTGGAGCGGTGTTCCAAGGGCTGACTAGTTTGATCAAACCCCTCTCGGGGCCGACGGGCCCCAAGGGGATGGGGTGGGGTTGGGTAGGGCGGGTGGGTGGGGGGGGGGGCAGCGTTCGGCATGCCACGAGCTTGCAGGTTCCAGGAGGAGAGAGAGGAGGAGGGGGAGAGGAGGAGGAGGAGGAGGAGGTGGAGGAGGAGGAGGAGGAGGAGGAGGAGGACGACGACGACGACGAGGACGACGAGGACGACGAGGACGAGGCGGACGAGGAGGAGGAGGAGGAGGAGAGGACGAGAAGGACAAGGACGACGACGATGACGAGGAGGAGGACGACGACGACGACGAGGAAAAAGCGGAGAAGGAGGAGGAGGAGCAGCAGGAGGTGGATGAGGAGGAGGAGGAGGAGGAGGAGGAGAAGGAGGAGGGGGAGGAGGTGGAGGATGAAGAGAAGGAGGAGTCGCGTGGAATTCTTTTGGGTCCAGACACAACATATGCATCACATAGACGCAGAGCATTATTATGCGGCGGAAAGAAAAGAAGGACGACGGCGACTCAAGACGACGACAACGTCGAGCAACAGCGTTCGGAGCAGGGGGCCTCCTTGCCCTCGCTCCCTCCCCTCCCCTCCTCATCCTCCTCCCCCTCCTCTTCCTCTTCTTGTTCCCATTCCTCCTCGTCACCCTACTCGTCCTCCTCCTCCGCCTCCCTCTTCCCTGCTCTCTCCTTCTCTTCCCACCAGCGATCAATCCTTTCTGTGCTTCGTTGCTCCTCCCCCTCCCTCTCTCGTCCACCCGTTTCGCTCGTGGGACTGGTGGGAGCATTGTAGGAGGACCCGCGTGATCCCAGAATGTATCCGTTGGGGTACAGCTTCCGTCGAAACTCCCTCTTCATGGGCCCCATTCAAGGATTCATTTCCAGTGTGGGACGTGCCCCGTTGAGATTCCACCGCTTGAAGATCCTGAAACGTGCCAAAGCAGCATTTCTGGGATT
>CAUYUJ010014472.1:336385-346385 GCA_963575745.1 Prorocentrum cordatum
TTTTATTATTGTTTGGGTATTGCTTATTTTTCGTAGAACATCCCCCTGTAGGGGGACACGCCCGACTTAAGCCAAGCGCCGTCAGAAGAGCGTGTCGACTCCTCCTACTCGATTCTAACTTCGATTCGGCTTCGGCTTCCGATCTGGACTCCGGTGTCTCTCACTGGAGGCCTTACTATAGCCTGCCGTGTTTCGCCGTCTCGCCAGTCCGAATCGTTCCGGTCGCAGATCCGACTGATCGACTCGATTCTGGGCTCTCCTGCCCGGGCGTTGTGTAATGTGAGGGGGTGCGACCAACGGGAGGGGGGTGCACCTGAGTGGCCCCCTCTGGGGCCCAAAATGGGGCACGGAGGGCGCACGTTTCGTCGCCCCCTTCATCATCGATCGCCCCCCCCCCCCCCGGGACGCGCCCCCCCCTCCGCCCCCACCCTCCGCCTCCGCCTCGGCCTCGTCGTCGCCAGCCTGCGCCCCTCCCCCGCCAGCCCCCCCCCCCCACCCCTATCCCCCGTCCCGCCCTCCCGCCCCCTCCCGCCCTCCCCTCCCCCCCGTGGATTCCCTCGATCCCCCGGTCCACGGTCAGCCTCCCCTCCCTGCGACCCCCCCCCCCCGCGCCCTGCTCGCGCAGTCCCGCCCGGCGGCTGCCAGGACCGCGGGCTTCGACGCCGCGGTGCCGATCACGGACTCGGTGGCCGTCTCGCACCGGCTGGCGCAGATCAACGCGGAGCGCGCGCTCATCCAGGAGCCCGTTCCTCTTTTCTCAGGAGGAAAAGAAACACACAGACACAATTAATCTTCGATTCCCTAGAAAACATAGGAAAATATGGGAATTGGGGGGGAGGACAGAAACCCAGAAAACATAGGAAAATATGAGGAGCAGTTTTATTTGTGCGTATTTCTTTGTGTGTCCTGGGGCCCCTTCATTTTCGACGTCGAGCTGACATGAAGAACAGTGCTTGCTGCGTTGTGAGAAGAACACGGTGCGGGCCCTCGAGGGATGAAACGATCACCAGTCTTCGGCCAGGGCAGACGAGCTGAGGCAGCCGCCACTGCAGCCCGTTCCTCCTCGTCCTCCCCGCGGGGAGGGGGGGAAGGATGAGGAGGAGCGGAGGAGGAAGAAGAGGGTAAGAGGAGGAATGAGAAGAACCTGGCCCCCCTCCCTCCCTCCCCACGGGCCCGAGAGGGAGGAGAGAAGGAGAGGAGGAAGGGATATCTCCTCGCGAGAGGCGGAGACATCACACCAATATTGAGAGCTCATTCATACTTAAGATGTTGAGCTCACACTAAGATCAAGACCTCACTAAGATTAATGGCTCATGGCGTCTGCGGGACGTCGAGCTTACTGGCCGACGCCGGTATCTCCTTCTCCTTCTCTTTCCGGCGAGGGTCAGCTACTCCTCGGTGCCCAGCACTCTTTTGGATGCATGGCCACGCCCGGTGCCTCGGGGCACCCAGAGAACCAGAGTTGCGTCGCGAACCCGCACCATCGGTTGTGCGCGCCCCCGATTTGTTATCGTAGCAGGTGCCTCCCAAGAAGGTGCACCGGATTGTGGTGGCCATACTTGTCCTGACCCAGCCTGACATTCTTGGTCTTGCTATTGGCGACCGTAGCGGTGCAGGAGCGAACAGAAAGAGGTGCACGTGCATGTGTGCACATGTGTTTCGGAAGTATTCATCACAGGAGCATCCGTGACCAATCTCGCGAAGTGGGGGGCTTCTTGATGCATGTTGTTGGGCGCATGCGTCTTTTGGTGTAGGCTCCCCAGCGTTGTGTGCACGACACATGATTGCGCAATCTTTCCCCCGCAGTTGCGGGGGGCGGGGTGGAGTGAACAATTGCGGCCTTGGCCGCAGGAAGGGGCGACTGGAGACTTCGTCCTCCTCCACCTCCTCATCCTTTGTTCTTCCTCCCTTCCCTCGCCCCCTGCAGTAGGGGTCCTGAAGAAGGAACCCTTTTCGTTGGGGAGGCGCTCCGTGTTCCTTGATTGTTTCACAGCTTGTCTCAGGTTTTCCCAAGGTTTTCGATGGGGAATCGAAGTTTAACTTTTGGGAAAGGAGGGGCCTCGTTCCTTATTGAGGGTTCCTTAGGTCAACTCCCCGACTGTATGAGGGAAGGAGGGGGGGCGGGGACAGGATCGGATCGGTGGTCGTGGGGAGGCTCTCCCCGAGCGATTTGCTACAGTCTGGTCGCCCTCGAGCCGACCCGGTCGCCGTGCCCGATGTCGGCATCCCTTCGTGGAGGGGTTGTCTCGCGAGAAAAGTTGTCTTCGCCCTCCTCTCGGCTCCTCCTCCCGCCTCCCTCATGGCTCCCCCTCGTCTGCCTCGTCCTCGGCCTGCTCAGCCCCCCTCTTCTGCATCCCTTTCTCCTCCGCCCCCTGTTCCCCCGCACCCTCACGAGCAGGAAGGGACTGGCCTGACCATGTCAAGCATCGCTCCACACTTCGCACTTGTTGCTCGCAGCCGTCCAGGGGCGAGAGGCGTCTTCGCTGGGCAGACCTTGACGCCCGAAGCGCAGGGAGCCTCCTTGAACATCGGGCCCCTGCGATCCGCTGACGACTTGCGTGTGCACCGTACCGCACTGGCGCCTCCGGAGTCGTCGTCGATCCTCTCGACCCGGCAAGGGTATACGGTGAAGAGTTCAAGACCCCCTTCAGAGCCGACAAACGTGCGCACCGTGCTGCGCTCGAGCGGGGCCTGGAAGGACTCCAGACATGGTACAGTGCCGTTTTTAATACATGCTCCGCGTGCGGATCATGTATTAAACATGCAGGGATTTAGTATTAACAACAACGATGAGTGTACAAAACAACGATGAGTATAAAAACCAACGATGAGTACCATTAGGGGAACAAAAAGTGACATACACATTATAACTCGGAGGTCCGCGCGGATTTCTCGGATCGGCGCTGGACCCCCTCCTTGGCGCGCGGAGCGCGCCAGGGGCGGCGATGGAGGCGCCGCTGGGGGGCCCCAGCGCCAATCCGAGAAATCCGCGCGGTCCTCCGTGTTTTTATGTTTATGCCACTTTTTGTGTCCCTAATCGTACAGTGCGCAGGCGGAGTTCTCGAACACGAGGAGTTCTCTTCCCGCCCCTCCGGACCGCCCCATCCCAGGCGCCCTTCACGGAGAACCCGGAGGTCGAAGCGTTCCTCGCGCAGCACACCTTGGAGGCGTGCGGCGTTCCGAGGGCACTAGTGTTCCCAGCCCTGAGCTCCGGTTAGAGACGCGCGTGGTTGCCGGATGCGGAGAGGAGGGGAGGAGGACGAGGAGGAGGAGGAGGAGGAGAAGGAGGAGAAGGAGGAGGAAGAGCAAGAAGAGGAGGAGGAGGAGGAAGAGGAGCAGGAAGAGGAGGAGGAGGAGGAGGAGGAGCAAGAGGAGGAGGAAGAGGAACAGGAAGAGGAACAGGAAGAGGAGGAGGAGGAGGAGGAGCAGGAGGAGGTGAAGGAGGAGGAGGAGGAGGAGGAGGAGAAGGAGGAGCAGGCAGAGGAATAGGAGGAGAAGGAAGAGGAGGAGGTGGAGGAGGAGGACGAGGAGGAGGAGGTGGAGAAGGAGGAAGAGATTTCTCGTCGGGCTTCGTCGGCTTCCTGGCTTCGGGATGCCTTCAAGCAGTTCCGCCTCGCTGAGAGCGTTTTTGTTGCGGGAGTTTCTGGTCGACCCGCACGGTTGACGAAGAGCCGAGCGAGGCCACGAAAGCTACGGGGGTGACGTGAATGAGAGGGTTTGGAACTCGGGGGGTCTTCTGGTCAGGCAATCGCAAACATGGATCAAGGGGCGTGGATTAGCGACGGGTCTCGGTTCCATGGGAAATCGCAGATTCCCGCCGCCGAGCGAGGCGGCGCCGGCCGCATTTTGGGGAGGGCACCTCCCCCGATCCATGGATTAGGCGACCGCGCGCCACATCCATGGATTGCTAATCCATGTTTGCGCGCCCCCAATTTGGGCGGCATCGAGTTGCGGAGCGGTCTCCCCGAGCTTGAGGTCTGTGACTCCCTCACGATACGGTCGGACCGAGGTATGAGATCGAGGTCTGTTCGGGGGAGGGTACCCAAGTGGTCTTCGTGCTTGTTGCATGTTCTTTTGCATTCTGGGGGAGGGTGCCCTCGAATGTTCTTCAATTTGGATAGCGGAGGGCCTCACGTTCTTGAAGGCCAGTCTTCTGTCCTAGATAGGGCCGTAAACAATGTTCGAGGCATATGTAATTACGAAATGCAGTCGCAGTTGCATTGGTCTTGAGCTTTGCAGGGCCTCGCTGGCCTGCGATGTATTATTTGCGATTGGCATGTCGAGCTACACGGCGCAGTGCACGCCGTGGCATGTTTCAGATGACGTGTTGCCATGTGCCTCCCCTTTCTCGCGGGGAAGCAGAGATGAACAGGATACGTCGTTCGTTCATGCGACTCCCTCCCCGCACTCCTTTCCTCATCGCCATCTGTTGTTTCCTGTCTCCCTCCTTTTCCTGTTTTGGGGCCCGCGCCAGCTACTCGTGGCAGGTAAGGAAGACATGCCCCCAAGGGGACGGTATACGATGAGGGCGAGTATGGCTAGGGATATACATGCTCATTGACCCACGGACAGATGCGAACGAACAGCCTTACACTGATTGTTGTTCTTGAGTGGCACTGTCACCGTGCACCTGGGGTGTTATGACAGTTCCGCACTCTTTGCGCGCGTCCACATGACCATCCGCACACGTCTAAGACATGTGCCAACTCAGCAACGCTCATCTTGTGTATTAGAACATGTAGGGGCATGCTTCTTCGTCCAATACGCAGTCGTGTAATGTCTCGTCGGGCCGTGCCTCTCTTAGTTCATCATCGCTCTGTGTTTTCTCTCCCTCTCTCTTTCTCTAGCCTTTTCTGTCATAGCTCGTGTTTTCTGTCTCTCTCTCTCTCTCGCTGTCTCTATAGACAAATATTCCTCATCCTATATTTTTACAAGCCGGGGGGGGGGGGGGGGAACCGTCCCCCCCCAACAAAAAAAACTGGACCCCCGGGATCTGGGGTTCTCGGGCTCCCTTGGACGTCCCTGGAAAAGGTCACCCGGCTTTCCGGGTCTCCACAAACGCCTTGCCAGCAGACCCAGAGCGATCCGAGGGGTCATCAGAAAGGCTCAAGGGAGGCCCCAGGCAGCACAAGAGCGCTCCAAGAGGGACTCCAATTGCATCAGGACGGCCCAAAAGACCCCCAAGGCACCCCAAAAAGCTTTCCAAGGGGCTTTTAAAGCACAACAATCGTCCCATTCCCTTCGTAGAACTTATAATTTTAGCATATTCGCCTTTCGCATTTCATCAGCTTTCAAGACGGTTTCAAAGCCCCCGAGATCGCCTCCAGACGCCCCAAAAAGCCCCCAAGAAAGCTTCAAGACGGCCGAACTGGCCCCGACGATCGCCCACGAGAGTCCCAAGACAGCCCATAATGGAACCAAGAGGCCCCCCAAGGGCTCCCAGCACAGACCCAAAAGGGCCATGGAAGGTCCCGGGAAGTACCCAAGATGGGTTCAAAGGGGGCTCCAGTGGGCCCAAGCTCCCCAAGACGGCCCAAGAAGGCCCCAGGACGGCCCATGAAGGCGCCAAAACGGTCCACGAGGGCCCCGAAAACACCCCCACGATGCTTCCGAATGCCAACATACAGACCCCCAAGGCACCCCAAAAAGCTTTCCAAGGGGCCTTCAAAGCACAACAATCGTCCCATTCTCTTCCGTAAAACTTACAAGTTTAGCATATTCGCTTTTCGGATTCCATCAGCTTTCAAGACGCCCCCTAGAGAGCTTCAAGACGGCCGAACAGGCCCCCACGATCGCCCACGAGAGCCCCAAGACAGCCCATAATAGAACCAAGAGGCCCCCCAAGGGCTCCAGCACAGACCCAAAAGGGCCATGGGAGGTCCCCGGAAGTGCCCAAGATGGGTCCAAAGGGGGCTCCAGCGGGCCCAAGCTCCCCAAGACGGCCCAAGAAGGCCCCAGGACGGCCCATGAAGGCGCCAAAACGGCCCACGAGGGCCCCGAAAACACCCCCACGATGTTTCCGAATGCCAACATTCATTGATTTTGCTCCCATGACATTTCACATTGTGACCCAGTCGTTGAGGGTCTCGTGGCATGCAGCGAAGATGCCCGAGGATGGCCCGCACGAGTTGCATATGCATGTTCATACTCTTACACACATAGATTTATATGTACATGTGTACGCCGTATACACATACAACAATGTAAGTATATTGTATACACCTAGACATGTATACGGAACGTGCATGCACGTGCGCGTGTATACATGCATTCGCGCATGTACGCACGCACGCATTCCGCTTCCGTGCAGATCTCAAAGGACCAAGTCGCATGGCGCGCAGCGCCAATGCAGTCTTGTATATATATATACATATATATATATATATAACTCTCTCTCTCTTTGCCTCTCCCCCTCCCATTCGATTTCTCCCTCGCTCTTCTCGATTTACCCGTCTCTGTCTATCGCTCTCTCTCTCTCTCTCTCTCCACTGTGTATTCAACTGCTTTCTCTTCAATTTGTTCTTAGTCAACCCTGCGGGCGTTGCTCATTGGCGGTTGCGCATCCAGGTGGCACTCGGCATCTAGATCCTGACAACCCCCTCCCTCCCCACCACAGTCTCGACCCGCCGTTTCCATTCTGAGATTCATGCGTTTAGCCTGACCCCCAAAGTTCCTGTGAACATCTCTTGAAGATACCAGTGGGCACGCTGTTGCGTCAGCACCTTGGCCGGGCCAAGAGGACAGGTGGACCCGCGGCGAGTGCGCACGGAGGAGAGGAGTGCCTTTGCAGCTGGCTGGCACACAGACCTCGGAGGTGGAAGAGAGGGGCGGCAATCGAGAATGAGGGATGGAGGGATGAAGGGAGGAGGCAGGATGGAGGAGGGCAGCAGGAGGGATGGAGGGACGAAGGGAGGAGGGAGGAGGCAGGAGGGAGGACCGGATGGAGGGACGAGGGGATGGAGGGACGGATGGACGAAGGGGGGAGGCAGGGGGGACGAAGGGATGGAGGATGATAGGGGGCACCAGGAGGGGTGGAGGGACGAAGGGAGGAGGCAGGAGGGAGAACGGAAGCAGGGGAGAAGCTGCGCGAGGGCCGGGGGCGGGCAGGAGTAAGTGCAAGGGCGGGAGTGGGACTCAGGCAGTGGCGCGGCGTCTTGGTTCGCCTATAGGTCCATCGAAGAATGTTCTAAGAACCGTTTGTGGTCTGCACGACATGTTCTTAGAGCAGTTCTGGCTGGAGTTGTCTTGTTTCAGCACAGCGGCATTTCGTTCGAAGAACATTGCTTGGAACATTTGAAGGTTCAAAGAACATGTCGTGGCAGGCCTTTTGGAATGCCAGGACGGTCAGTCCCTGCTCACGAGACGGAGCAGGGCCAGGAGGCGGCTGGGGGCGGAAGGAGGAGGACGAGGAGGAGCAGCAGGGGCAGCGGCAGGAAGGGCACGCGAGAGGCTGCGGCCGGGACACCGCGGCTCCTCCTCTCCCTCGGCACCCCGCCGCCCCTTGCCATCGGATCCCACGAGTGCTGGTCCGGTCTGGACCTCAGCGCCCCCTGCCAGAAGGGGGGCCCCGCGGTGAAGCATCCTCCGCTTCCTCCGCGCCCCTTCTCGCAGGCTTGAGGGGGAGGCAGGGTACAACAGGGCTAGGATCGGGATACATCGCTCCAGAGCGTTCTGGAGCGCTCTCAGAGCGTTCTGGAACGCTCTGGAGCGGCCGCGGCGCCCAAGACATCCTCCAAACCCGCCGATTCTCAGAGATTTCGAGTTATCCCGATCCGATTTTGTCCCGATCTTCGCGTCGTTTGACAGGGCGGGCATGACAGGAGGGCCAGCGCCAGACCCGCGGCAGCGCACGGTATAAACAGCGGACCCTTCCGCCAGCCACACGCCATCGCGCGGCTGCGGTCTCTACCAGCAGATCAAGCCAAGACAGCTCTTCGCCTTCTCTTTCCTGCGAGGGGGATGCCGAGGAGAGGACGGAGGGGAGGAGAGAGGGGGAAGGGTGAGGAGGGGAAACAGCCAGAGAAGGTGGGACAAGAGGAGGACGAGGGAGGTAATACGTTGGAGCAGGGGGGATGAGGAGAAAGAACAGATGGAGTGTGAGAAGGGGAGGGGCGGGAGGAGGTAGAGATGGGGGAGGAGGAGGAGCCGAAAGACGATGAATGGGGATGAGATGTGGATCGGATGGAGGGGGAAATGGAAGGCAATGGGGAGAGGGGATGCTTGGAAGTGTGGGCACCAGCACGCGGCTGAGTACCGCGAGAAACAACACATAGCAGATATTATTGATTTACACCTATGCTGGAGGATGTGTACATCTGTATACAGGTGTGTGTGTGTGGGCGCTTGTGTGCGTGTGTTCCCCTGCCTGCACCGCAAGCAGTGGTGTCTTGCATTCTCGATGTGCCCCCTTTGTGGTACGATCCGTGTGTAGCACTTCGCCCTGCCGAGCTTGAAATTGTCAACCCCACCGCTCGCGCAAGCATTCCATCCACCCACCCGCAACTTGGTTTGCAAAACCCATGCGACGGCGATTTCGATGGTTGGTGCACCTTTATGGTCGCGATCGCCCGCGCATGCTCGCACGCGCAGCGACCAGCTAGTGCGGCGCGACCGACGCGGCCGCGGTGGCGCTGACCGCTGGGCTTTCCCAACGGGCACTTCAGTGCGAGTCGGTGACTCGGGCGGGCGCGGTATCATGGCAACGCCGACAAGGCTAGACACGATGATGATGGGGACGATGGTGGCGATGACGAAGGCAAGGCCCATGGCGGCGCCAATGTTGATCACGTCCGCGGATAAAGATGACGATGTCATCGCGTGGGTGATGCAGGTTTTGGACGGAGTTCGACATGCGCGCGCGGCCGACGCGCGCCAGTGGCCTGCGTCGTATTCTTTGATACGGACCGTGCTCCCCAGCACGCGCGCAAGAGCGTCCGGATGAGTTCGACATGCCGCACGAGAGGCTTGTGTTGCGCAGTGTGCTGGCAATGTTGCAAAGTTGAAAGCCGACTGTTTCTTCCTTCTTGTTGTTGGAATTCGCCGCAGCGCGCGCGCGTTTGTTTTTGTGAGAACCGATGGAAATTGTTCGGCATGCGCCCGCGAGAATCGGATTTGGTAGCACGAACTATATGAGCTGGTTGAGCAAGGTGTTTCCGTGTTTCCAACAAAAAACTTGCAAGAACGCGAACGCAAACTTTGTTTGAACCCCCTCGTTGCGGAACCATGCGTTTCTAGACATGTTCGAACCATCGATTTGACAATCTTTGTGAAACCTGGAGTTTGTCAACGATTTCGACATGCGCGCTCGCCGTCTATGACATGAAAGGATGTCGTCAATTCCACTGCACGAGAAAACATCTCACCCACCGGCCAGCAACGTGTCGGCAACACTCAACTGGCGCAAAGACGCGGGGACCCTTTTATAGTGCAAATCCATGACTCGGGCGCGTGGTTGGTGATGGTGACGACACCAGCGCCTGATGACGACGGTGGTCACGGTGGTGGTGTTGATGACGACGACCAAGAAAACGACGATAAGGATGACGACGCTGATGACGACAGTGTTGGTGATGACGGCAACCGCGGTGCTGATTATAGTGATGGTGAAAATAATGAGAGCGATGACGCTGCCGATGCTGACGACGATGGGGGTGATGATCATGACGAGGAAGCACGCGGTCAGTGAACATGTTTCGGAACACGCCGACAGTGGAATGCTCCTCGCCATCTTCCTTTATTCTCTTCTCGCCGGTGCGTTTTGTACCTCTGGGTTGTTGCTGTCATGTACGCCATTGGTTTGCCGCCTCTGCGTGTCGCCACCGAGTACACGGGTTATATTCGAGTGATGGTGCGGTCGCTCTTTCCCCCAGAATTTTGTTTTCTGTTCCCAGAAGACTGCGCTCTGAAAGACATGTTTGGGCGGTAAGTCGTAGTCACATCGCTGCGCTCGCGGCGAGCACCATGCTCGTCACGGATGGAGGGAGGCAGGCAGCCCGTCAGG
>CAUYUJ010014472.1:353885-402722 GCA_963575745.1 Prorocentrum cordatum
CTGTTGCATTCTGCGATTCGGACGCTTCGTGCGTCGAGGGAGACGGTTCCGCCGCCAGAACCGGCGGAGTTCAGCCTTGAACGGTCGGGGCCGCGATCGTCGATTCAAGGTTGCAAGGTCGATGCGGCGTCGAATGTTTTGGCCCGCGCCGAGGCCTCGCGAGACTGCCCAAGAACCATTTTGGGCTCAGGAGGGGCCCTGCGGGACGCGTTCTGGATGTGTTCCTCCAGCTCGCTCGGCTGCAGCGGCCGCTGGCAGACAGCGTGTCAGCTCGGGTGGCACGTCGCCTGCGCCGCGCAGTGGCCTCGCCTGGAGAGGGCGCATTCGAGCGTCGTGGCCATGGGAGCGTTGACTCAGCGTAGAGCGCTCGGGGCCTCCAGGTCGGGAGTCGAGCCACTGCTTGGGCTCTTCGGGAGTTCCTCGGCGCGCGTCAGTGCCCTCCTGCACCAGCGAGCGGCAGGTGAGCGACGCAAAACAAACGGGGTCGTCTGCTCCGACACGGGCGCGCAAGCTGCCCGCTCAAGGTCGCACGTGAGCGCCCTCTCCTCCAGAGTAGCGTGCCGCGGTGGCGGCCCTGGCAAGGCACCGCGTGAGTTCGCCACGTCATTTCGCGTAGGACACTTCTGCAGACATATGTAACCCTCTAAACTATTTGCGCCCCGCGTTTGCGCAGGGGTTGGGTACGTCGCCAGGGTAATTGATCGTTGTTCAGGTGAGATTAGGGAAATGGGGGCATGAGAACTACCACGTGCAGCTGGCATCGGCCCTGCCTCCTGGCATTTTCCCTCGATGCACCTCGCCCATGGCGCTTCTGCTGCTTCGTCCGACCAGATCCCGATGTGGTTCGGGGGGGCGGATGAGAATGAGGAGGAGGAGGAGGAGGAGGAGGAGGAGGAGGAGGAGGAGGAGGAGGAGGAGGAGGAGGAGGAGGGGGGGGAGGGGGGGGAGGGGGGGGGGGGGGGGAAGGGGGAGGGGGAGGGGAAGGGAGGAGGGAGGAGGAAGGAGGGAGGAGGGAGGAGGAGAGGGAGGAGGGGAGGAGGAGAGGAGGGAGGAGGGAGGAGGGGGAGGAGGGAGGAGGGAGGAGGGAGGAAGGAGGAGAAAGAGGAGAAGGAGGAGGAGGAGGAGAAGGAGGAAGAGGAGGAGAAGGAGGAGGAGGGAGAGGAGGAGGAGGAGGAGGAGGATGAAGAGGAGGAGGAGGAGGGGGAGGGGGAGGGAGGAGGGGAAGGAGGATCAGGAGAAGGAGGAGGAGAAGTAGGAAGAGGAGGTGGAGGAGGAGGAGGAATATAAGAGCAAAACCAAGCATGCAGAAAGGATGCTGCAGGCTGCCACGCACCCTTCATTCCAGTCCCCATCATCGGTATCATGGAGGAGGCGGGGCGCACCGATTCAGGGGCAACGTTAGGGGGGATCAGGCTCCAGGGGGACGCATCGACCCCCAATCGCCAATTCATCCCCAACAGGGTCTCGATAGCCGACCCGGTCCAGCAACGTGTGGTTTCGCAATCGGGGCCGATTGCTGATCGATCAGCGATGCACCGCCGATTCTGGGTCGATGTGTTTGTCCTCAAGATGGTCCCTCTTTCTCGTTCCCCCTTGTTGATCCTTGCCCGGCAGCTCAGTTGATGAACCCAGCCCCAACGATGAAGAGAATGGGACATATTGTACGCCTTTCTCCACGCATGAGCAGTAAGATCGAAAGAGCCCTGGAACCGGGGAGCACTTTGCCCAGCAGCAAGTCTGGATGTCCGAGCGTTGCAGTGCTGGAGAGTATCGGGGACCTGAGGGCACTCAACCAAGTTGCAGAGCCAGTGTGACGGACCGCCCATACCTCCACGTTTTCCCATGTGAAGGAGCGACTCGTTAGCTGGTCAGGCACATGTTTCGCTACGGCCGGGAACAAAAGCACGAATAACAGCATTAACATAATTTCTCGAAGGTCCGCGTTGAATTGTTATGGACCTGCGTCGGGCCCCTCTGGCGGCGCTTCCAGCCCCGCCCCTGGCGCGCTCCGCGCGCCCGGGAGGGTGGTCAGCACCGATTCAAGAAATCCGCGCGGACTTTCAAAACAATTAGGTCCATGCAGTGCTGTCCCTCTATACTGTGGTTATCACCACGGTCATTGGCATATTGGCAGTGGGTGGGTCATGGGATCGAAACCGCTCTTCGCCCAGGTCTTGCCAGATGTACGGCGGCGGCCGACGTGCGCAGAAGTGATTGTCCCGCCGCCCAGTGCTCGGCCCGGGTGTCTGGGAGTCGAGCCGATGGGGTACCACTCGGCGGCGTGCCCAGGGGAGAAGTGAGCAGCCCTCTCAGAAGGCGGCGGGACTTCTGAGAAACCCTCGCGCCTTCTGAGAAGTTGTCGCGTCTTCGGGGATGGCCGCCCGCCCCCCCCCCGGCGGGCGGGAGGAGCGCCTGCTGAGGCTGTCGCGTCTTCAAGGATGGCTTAGCGCACTCCCCAGAAGGCCAGAGGCTTCTTCGAGCCGTCCGAGATGGCCCGCCCCCTCTCATTTCCGCCCCGGGCGCGCCGCTGAGCCACGGTTGCCCTTCTTGGCACACTCAGTGTCACCCCCCTGGATTGACTAGCAATCGCCGGAGGACGCCCCACTAGGGACGAGCGTCGCACTCAGGGCGTGGGTGACGTCTGTCGGACGATCGTTACCCATCGGTCGTTGAAAGTAGGTATTTCTGGGGTCCCAGATCCCAATCTGCTTTTGGCGCCTTCTTACTTCAAGGATCGACTGGCTTCCTTATTCTCTCAACGCCTTCCCATTTCATGCTTCGACCCACTTCTTCCGACCGGCGTGTATAGAAGTTGGAAGATCAACCGAACCAGGTGTGATGTTTGATATTTGATTCATAGTTCACCCGCCTCCATACCAGAAACAACGCCGTATGCACATGTATGCGGTTCCTCCGTCGAGCTTCCATCGCGCGGCAGGCGAAGATGGATGAGATGGCGCAAAGGGTCAATCAGGATCTGGTGAAGGATTTGGTTTTCCCATGTGTGATGTTGTCTCTCGCTTGCCACTGGTCTCCGCGAGCTTATTGAAAGTCAACATCTAGTGGATTCATTGAGAGTGACATGCTTGTGCCGTTCGAACATAACCGTGGTTGTCTTGTTCGCAGAACGCCAGACATCAGTTGCGGGCACCACGTGAGCATTCCCAGGAATGACGTCGTTCATGGTTCAGGGTGACACTACAATGCGACAGCGAGCGCGTCAATACTATGTAGGCGCTGAGTGTCATCTGACGCCACGGCATGTATGAAGCTGTGTGGTCAACGGATCTGCTTGCCTGATTCTGCTGGCCCATATCGTATCGCTGGTGCTATACATTTGTGTGTTCGTGGCGAGCGAGAAGAAGGAGGAGGACGAGAAGGAAGAGGGGGGACGAGGATGAGGAGGAGGCCTCTCGATGGCTTCTTGTGGCATTTTGTGGCTAAACTGGTCGTGGCGTGGACAAGACGCCTCTTTGGGAGGCCGCTTGGGGCCTCTTGGAAGTATATCTGGGGACTCGTGGCTTTTTTTGTTTGACCTCCTGAGCCCTCTTGAGGGCCTCCTGTGGGCCTCTTGGGGCCTCTTGTGGGTCTCTTGGGGGCCTCTTGGGGCCTCCTGGGGGTCTCTCGGGCCCGAGATCTCGGATTGTCCATTCGGGTCCCCCTTCACGGCCCGATCTTGGGGGCCGTCTTAGGGACCTTTTGGGCCGTCTTGGAGGCCTCCTGGGCTGTCTTGGGGGCCCTCTGGGGCCGTTTTGGGGTGTCGGGGCGTTCATCAGAGGCCTCTTGGGCCGTCTTTGGGCGAGAGCGTGGGCTTCTCGGCCACTCTTGGAGCGTCGAGGAGCTGCAAATGCGAGAACGAGAACATCAGTTCGAAAATGCAGTGCGAATCGATGGTTTCTACTCTGAAGGCTTTTCGGGGCGTCTGGGAGGCTTCTTCAGCTGTCTTGGGGCAATCTTTGCCATTTTGGAGCGATCTTGTGGCGTCTCGGAGCCCTCTGATATTATCTTGGCGACCTCTTCGTGGTATCTTGGCCCTTTTTGATGCTTTCTGGGAGGTCCTGAAGGCGGTGCCCAGTAGCAAAACCATCTGTGAGGCGGACTTGTCAGGACCTTGCCGGGGTATTTTTCGGCCGGGGACCCCAGGGGCGGCCCCACGCGCGCGAACTAGAAAAAGCTCTGAACCAGTAACCGGAGATATTAGCACGCCTTTTGCCCGTTGGGCCAGCGAATTGAGTGTTCGATGTGTTGTCATCATGTTGAGAGCACGGATGCCGCTGGCAGGGGTCTCGTGCATCCCTCGAGTATTTGTCAGCTTTGGATATTGACTTGCTGTGCGCACGCTCTATTGTTGTAATTTGCAGTCCGATTATATTCGTTCGCTGATGTTCAAAAGCCATGGTCGGGTGCTTCTTCTTGTAGCATGCACATCTGTCAGGAGTACCCGTTTCCATGCTTTGAACACTTTGGGGGCAGCCTGAGGGGGTTCTCAGAGCTCTCTTCGGGGCCTCTTGGGCCCGTGTGCGGGTGCTCCGTGAGGCCTTTTGGTGGCCTGCTGCCGGTCTCGAGGGCCAGCTGAGGGTGTCGGGCCGGACGAAAGGGGGGGATTGGGAAAGGGGGGGGTACGAAATTTGTTGCATGCAGTTGGTTTCGGCCCCATCGAGGATTCCTCGATACATAGCCGCCTCGGGCGCAGGGAGGCGCCGGGAAAATCAGCTACGTGAGCTGATTCTCAACCCCCCCCTTTGTTATCCTCCCCTTTCGCCCGACCCGAGGGTGGAGGGCTTCAGATGCCAGTTCGAGCTCCCCGCTCTTGCCCGACGCCTCCCAGGCGAGCCGAGAGGCCCAGAAGAAAGTCTTAGCGGTTTTGGCCAGGCCTGCCTGAACGTGCAACCAAAGTTAAGTCGGGCCTGTCCCCCTACAGGGGAAATTTCCGAAGAAAAATAAAGAATACCCCAAAAAGGTTTAACTTATATTCAACAAATACTGAGTCCCCAGACAATTTTCGGAGTATTTTTTTATTAGTTGGGAGGTCTTTTTTATTTTTCGTCGGAAATCCCCCTGTGAGGCGAAGTCACCGCACCTGCAGATTGACCCCAGACAGACGGCTGGACGTCTGGAGTGCGGGGTGTGGAACTGGAGAACAGCGGCATTCACGCAAGCCGCTGGACGTATGCAGTTGTTGATCTCCCAGATCTCAAACCCAATCTACTTCGAGCGCCTTCCTGCTTCAAGGAGCGATATGTTTTTCCTGTGGATTGTTCTTCTCCGGGAGGGCCTGCACCTAAACTCCTTTATCCGCCTTCCCATATTATGTACAGTGCCGTTTTTAATACATGCTCCGCGTGCAGATCATGTATTGAAAATGCAGGGAGTTTGCACTAAAAACAACGATGAGTTCATGCATCACTTGATTCGTAAATTGAGCATGAATTAAACATCCAATGTTTTTGCACATCCCATGTATTACAAACTGCCCTGTCGTCACCTGCTTCTTTCGACCGACGTGCCAACATGGGAGGTCCGCGCGGACTTCTTGGACCGGCACTGGTCCCCCCCCCACGGGCGGCGCCGAAGGCGCTGCCAGAGGGCGAGCGCCGATCCTAGAAATCTGCAAGGATTTCCGAGAGTTTCCGTTTACGCCGCGCCCCGTTTCTGAGTGGAAGGTCCCGCGACCCAAGACCCCAAGATGCCACCCCAAGATGTGTCACCCCAAGATGCGTCACCCCAAGACCCCAAGATGCGTCACCCCAAGTTCCCGCGACCCAAGACCCCAAGATGCGTCACCCCAAGATGCGTAGAAGTGTCGTGTCGGCGTCACCCCAAGATGCCAGTACTACGGTTGCGTCGCCCCCCTCAGGGGCGGCGCGTGCGCCGAGAAACCTTCCAGAATGATGCGTCGTGGCGGGCGCTTTCTGGCCGTACCGCTCGGGAAACGATACATATATATATATATATATATATATATATATGTATATATATATGTATGTATGTATGTATGTATGTATGCATGCATGCATGCATGCATGCATGCATGCATGCATGCATGCATGCATGCATGTATGTATATGTATATGTTTATATATATATATATATATAACAACATGGTTGTACGATGTTTTCGGGTCGGACGCGCGCCTCCAGGGAGGACATGTAGTACTGCGATGTCCCGGTGCGTTCCCGATTTTTTTGGGGGCAGCGAGGGCTGCAGAGAAGGGGCCCTCCGGGGCCCCTGCAGAGGCTGTTCGGGGCCCACAGCAGCGAGGAGGATGAGGAGGAGGTGGAGGAGGAGGAGGAGGAGGGCGACCGCTCACTTGGAGGGCGACTAGTCATGGAGGCCTTCGGGGTTTCCGGCCCCGAAGGCCCCCCATGGCTGGCCGCCCTCCAAGTGAGCGGCGCTAACAGCAGCGAGAACTCCGGGCAGGCTGGGCGGCGCCCGGCTTGGGGAGCCAGGGTCCCTTCGCGCTCTTGTCGCTGGCTCCCGACAGCCGATCGACGAGAGAGCAGCACACGCCCACATCCACAGGGGGAACGGACGGGGCTGTGGGTGTGTGCTGTCGGATGGGGGTCCTCGCTCGAACGGGAGCTTCCCCGGGGGCCCGACAATCCGCTGCTATACCCATAGTCAGTCCTCCTCTCTCCAGTCCCCCAGATGGGTACGGGTGTTTGTATGTGCGCGCGTGCGGTGTTCATTTGTCACTGATGGCTCCCGAGCTCAGCTTCCTTCTCTTCAGGGGGGGCACCAGCAGTGGGTCCACTTCGATCGAGGTTCGAAGTCCGAGGTTTTCGCGCGCTTCTGCCCGCGCCTGGAGGTTCTCCTGCCTCGGGGTGCGTTCTGGCAGCTTCGCCTCGCCGAGAGCCTTCCTGGGGGGTGCCCGAGTCTTCCCGAACGGCCGCCTGAGACCCCAGTTCTGACCCGAAGGCTGAAGTCAGCCAGCAATGGCGGCCTTCGGGGGGAGGGAGGCGGCAGCCCAGGCCTCTTGAATGGGGTCAGAGCGAAGAGGTCAGAGGACCGCGCCGCCTTTCCGATTCACTAGCGATGCGGCAGGATGGGGAGTCAGTTTCTCTCCGCGCCGACGTCGCTTTGCATCACCGGCGTCGCCGATGCATGGGGGATGCTTCGAGGATGGGGTGCGATCTCCCGACCCCCTTGACTTCGACTCCATTATGGGGTGGCCTGTGTTGAGTCGCTGCGCTCACTCCGCCAGCCCAGACTATTCCATTGCGGGTGTTTGCCCGCGTGTTCGTTACCTCTTCGGCGCTCATGGGCTTGAAGTGTTGTGTTCGTGTTCTCCTCTGGGGTCCTCCCAGATGCCTCTTGAGGCCCTCTTGGGCGTTTTCAGGCTGTTGAAAAAGTCATGCGGGGATTCCAGGAGCGCCCAAGAGCGCTTAGAAGCGGCCAGTATTTCTGGGGACTTAGTATGTGAGCTTCCCGAGAGCATTCATCATATATAGTATTCAGAGTTCGTGATAGTCTGAGGACACTCCACTCAGTGTCTAGCCGCACCGTGCCGCATATGTTATGTGATGTAGCTCTTGGTTTTATAAGCTGATATTCGAAGGTGGCGGATATGCAGCATTTTCGCAGGTGCAGGTATGTTTCCGTGAAGGTTTTAGTTTTAGACCCCCCCCGCTATCTCTCGGCGGTGAATAGGACTGGTCCTCAAACCTCCTCGTCGCGGCGGAGATGATTCCCCTTTATTGTTGGGCGGGGTTGACATTGTTGGGGGTTCCTGTCTCCCAGGGAATAATGCCCCTTGGGCTTCCCTGCACGACAGAGGATTATTGAGCACGTTTGTGGGAGGATTGTTTACTTTTCGACATATTATTTGCCGAGGGCGTTGCTCGCCATCTCCTCCTTCATCTCGTCGTGTTTGCCAGTAGACTGAACCATGCGGGTAGAGTTTTCAGGACAGTATTTCTGAGGGACAAGTCTGTGAGCGAAGATGTTTCATGAGAGCGCTCATGAGGCATAATGACTAGTAGTCGTCGCAGTGGTGGAACACCACTCCGTGAATAAGACCGCCCGACAACTAAGCAATTACACCTTAATGGGCGGGGTGTTAAGACCTTTCACGATTAGATTGTTGGTCTTATTGTTATTGCATCCCCCCTTGTCGGCGGCCCAGTGTTGTGATCGGCATGGCCATCGCTTATGATACTTTAGCAGGAGGGTGATAAAGAAGACATTGGCCCATCGGATAGAGAGACTCAATGCAACAGCGGCTCCCAGGCAGAAGGCGAAAAGCTCGTTGGAGGCGGATGGGCGAACAATGGGATAGCGACGACCGGACAGCCGCTCGAGACAATAGAGCTGTCGCGTTGCCCCACACCTCCAGAGGCATTCCCGATCCCGTGCGGATAAGATTGCACCATCGTGTTCAAGGGTTTGGGAACGATTGGGTTTCGCATCGACGAAGAAGGACCTGATCTCTCATATCTGCCAGTCGCGGCACCCTCGTGTGCATCAAGTTCCTGGAATATTATTGCATATCCGCCTGAGCAGGGCATTTGAGGTGCGACCTACGGCACTGCACGGACCGCATGGTCGGAGTTTGTGCTCCGCGCCAATCATTCTGATACTGGTCTTCATGGTCACCCTCATGGTTGGCGGAAAGGGGTTCTCGATCAAAACTATGACCTGGGGCCTCTAGGGCAACAGGTTGGCGTCAGCTTGAACTAGCAAAGCCCAAGTTCCACAACCACACACGAACCCTAAACCTGCAGGTCCAAACGACACTCGGGTGCATGACACCCCGCCAGGGTTTCGCTTGGACGCAGACAATCTTCAAATTTCGACTCCAAAACATCGTTTTCAACAGCCAGATCCGCAGACAAAGGCTTCATGTGTGGTTGCCTACCCGTTTTACCAGGGTTCCTTTTGTGCATCCAGAGTTTCTTTTGAGTTGCACTTTGTGATCCGAGTCGATCTACCAATCAGGTTTGAACAGTCGACACCAGCATTGAAGCGTCATTGGCATATTTGAAACCGCAATGTACATCGCAGGCAGAACACATGTACTCGGAAGGGACAGGTGAATGGGACAACGCGGATCCGCCGTGTCCACGGTGAAATTATTGTCGGCGTTCGTGTTGCTGTTTCGTTGGTCATATAGTGCCAATTAGCGGAGGTTGGCGGGAAGACCGTGACCGGGACAATGGTTTCGGTTTGTGTCGCGCGAGCGGGCGAGGCGAACTTGCGCGAGGGCGGTGACGTGTCGGCCGCAATCAGGGCCAAGTCAGACAAACACACATTTGCGTCCGTCTCGCGGGGGCGCGCGCGGTTTTCCCGTGAAGGTGTGTGTGTGTGTGTCTGGTTGATTTTATTTCGGGGGGCATGTGTTGTCCAGCGTGTGGATTTCACCCGATGAACACAATGAGCGCGCAGTTGAACCACATTGACACATTCGCGCAACGGTAGCGCTTCATTGCCGCATGATTACGTTTGTTCCCGAGTGTGGCGTCGAGACCATTCAGTGATGGATTAATCGTTGATGTTTGTGGCAATGTTCTGCAATTGAGACCCCATCTTCTTCTGTTCGTCGTTTCCTTCCTTCCTCATAATTTTCTGGCTGTTCCCTCATTCTCTTCTCTCCTCTGTCTCTTCCTCTCATCCTCTTCATCATATTGCCCGTTGACCTTGGACCTGCTCCATCTGGTCGGTCAACCACGAGAGTGGAAACCGTTTCCACGTGTGAGCCCTAGCGCCGTAGCGTCTCCCTGGAACTCACATGTTGGACGTACTGGTCTCTATTCGCCAAGTTAGCCAGCGCGAGGACGTTGGTACATCCCAGGTCCCAGCGACAGGTGTGACGCATAGAATCGGCATTCTTCCAGAAAGGCGGCACCTATGCTTCACTTGTTGGTTGAAACGGACAGATTCAGCTCACACATGCGCGCACACCGACATAATTACCCAGTTGACAGGTTCACCCCACCCCATACAGAGTTGGCTACCGAGAAGATTCACATAGTTGATACAGCGCCAAGCAAAGCAGGCAACAAACGAATTAAGCCCAGTGGTATCTCGCCATGAACGGATCCCCGCCGCAGGGCCAAGACGCACGGATGGGGAGGAGAAGGAGGACAGAGCAGGCGGAGGCAGGTATAATATTCGGAGGAGTGTTACGAGGACGACAAGGACGAGGAGAAGAAGGTGAAATTTGTGAAGGGCGACGTACCCCCCACAAGTTTATCCCGAAACGGTTTCCAGGCAAGTTGTCGTGAGAGGTAGCGTCGAGGAACACACAATGACATGAACATCACACATTGTGAGGTCCGCACGGATTTTTGGGATCGGCTCTGGAGCCCCATGGCGGCGGTTCCGGCTCCGCCTTCGGCGCGGTCCGTGCGCCATGGGAGGGTTCCAGTGTCGATTCAAGAAATCCGCGCGCCTCAGAGTTTTGATGTTTACGCCGTTATTTGTTCCCCGATAGTGGGGGCGCGCATTTGTAAAGTTCAAGAGCGGGGAAGTACGGGCGCAGGCTCGTGGTAGAAGAGTCGAAGCGGGGGTCCAGCCCAAGCAGTCCCCAAGAGAGGCGAGCTCGGGGACCTTCGCAAGCCTCTTGGGAGGAAGCCTCCTGGAGTCATCGCCGAGCTCTCCTCCTCATCCTCCTCTGATTCCGTAGCCATTTTGGCTCAGGCTTTTCCGTAGGCCCCGCGCTGCTGGATTCTTCTTCGGCGTACCTTGCGACCCCAGATTCACGGGGCAACGCGGCGGGCGTGAGGGAGGGGGAGCGGGGCTTCGGGCTCAACGGGGATGGCGACGGGAGGCGGCCCGAGAGCGTGGCGGCCTTCGGAGTCCAGGTGGCGCGACATCGCCGCGCTCGGCGCCACCGCCGACCGTCGCGCGGCGAGACAGCGGCGCCGAGCCGTTTGCGAGGCTGTCATCCAGCCCCTCGCGCGGGCTCGCGGCGAGCCTGGCTCCTGGAAGGACAGCGAGCTGGCAGCGAGGCCGGCGCTGGCGCTGCTTGCCCAGGGACGCGCTGTCCTTGGCTCCCGCCGACACCGCCGGAACGCCGCGTGGCACGTTCAGCGAGTCCCGCCAGGCGGATTCGCCCACGCGTCCGCGGCGGACATCGCGTGGGCCCCTGCAGGCCCAAGGCTCGGCAGAGGCGGCGCTGAGCCCACCTCGTGCGGAACCGCGCCGACCGTCGGCTTGCATCTGGACGCGGGGGCCCAGCGCATGGACGCCTCGCCCCTCCCCGCTAGCGCACCCCAGGAGGCTGCCGCTGGCCCCCCCCTCATCCTGGCGAGGATTTTCCTCGTCCTAGTAGTGTTCCTCGCGCTGGTGACGACGCCGATGTTCGTCCAGATGCTGGCGTGCTTCCTCGTGGCGCTGCTGGTGCTGGCCGTCGTCCCAACGACGGCTCGGGCGCGCAACAGACGGGCGAGCGCGACCCGTGGTCCCACGCGCCCGACGTGCCCGAGGACGAGGACGGGGAGGTGGCGGAGCAGTCGCACGACAGGGGTTGCCCCGCGCTGCGCGGGGGGTGCGGACGCGCTGAGCAGGCTAATCTTTATCGCGCCGTTCGTGCGGGCGCTCCTCCGCTTCAAGAAGAGCACGCTGGCCCTCGGCGACGAAGACGAGATCACCCTGACGGTCGCGATGGCGACCGTGCGAGCGGGTTTCGGCGGAGGCCACGGGCCCCGCGCGGAGACGGACTATAGTTTCGCAGGTGCCAGCGCGTCGGAGCGCCTCGGGCCGCAGCTGCTCCTCGGGCTGCTCTTCGCCACTCTGATGCACCCGACGCGCGCCTGGGCTCCACGGCGAATGCGGATCGTGCCGTGGAGGTGGGCGACGCCTCCTTGCCCGAGCGCGCGCCCCTCCGCTTCGACGCCTCCCCCTTCGCCCCCAACCTCGGCGCCGCCACCGCGAGCGACGCCCGCGGCGGGGGGACGGAGGAGAGTGGGCTTCGGGCGCTCGCGGGAGACCCTCATCTTCTTCGCAGCGCGCGGCAGGCGCCCGAGAGGTGCTGCGGGGGGCGAGGGTGGAGTTCTTCCTCGGCGAGCCCCTCGTTCAGCAGCGCAGAGGTAGTAGCGGCCGGCGAGCTAGACCTGTCACAGGACGGCTTCGATTCTGGTTCGTCGGATTGACTTTCATGTCAGGGTCGGCGGCGTTGCGCTTGCGCGAGGTGCCCTTGCCGATCCGCGCTCCTGCGAGCGCCTCCATCTTCTACCTGATCGCGGCGAGGCTTGCTCCTCTGCCTCTTCCTCCTCCTCCCCCTCTTCTCCCTCCTCCTCCTCCTCATCCTCCTCCTCTTTCTCCTCTTTCTCCTCATCCTCCTCCTCCTCCTCCTCCCGCCCCTCCCCCGGCCGCTCCGGCCTGGTTTCCTGCGATTTGTACGAACCTCTTGAAGGGGTCATCCCGGCGGCATTTCTCTGAGCAGCCGGGCCTTCTTGCTGGGGCGTCGAAGCTTCTGTGTTGACCGCATTGTTGGACCCATTTGGGACCAGCGACAGCAGTCGTGGCGTCAATGTGGTCCCATCTCCGTGTTGGACTGGTCAAGGCCAGACAAGGCACGACACGGCGATGCGTGGTCCAAAAATAGCGGCCGATGTGCCATGCGCGGTGGCTCTGTGCGGCCTCCAGCACGGCCCCAAAGGCCCCACGATGACGATGAGGTGGCCTTGGGTGTTCTTGCTTACGCATTTGTTCCAGATGGACCCCATTCACATGAAAGCCGAAGGGTTGTTGATGTGTTGGGCTGTCCGCCTTGTCGTTCCGATGGGCTTCTGCGATGTGCAGAGGGCACCGTGCTAGCCCGACTGTGCACAGGAAAGGTTTGAGAGCCCCCACGATCGCCCAAGGGCCTCCAGGAGCACCCGACGAGAGCCAGAAGAGGCCTCCATCAAGTTTCAAAACATCCCGAGGCACCAAGGCCACTGAAGAACCCCAGCAAAGTGTCGAGCGGGTCGGTCCCAAAAGGCCCCCCACCTCCCAAGCCTCAGATGCTGGAAACCCATGCCAAGAAACACCCTGCTTGCCTCCACGGTGCCCTGTGTTCCTTGGGTTTCGATGGTTCTGCGGTGGAACGCGTGACGTGCCCACACCGAACATCGGTGGACGCCCTGGGGTCTCAGGGTTGGGTGTCTTGAGGAAGAGGTCTCTTGTGCGCGGGCCTCTACTGCACGACGCCCCGCCCAGCCAGCACTGCAATCCGTACGGTGCCGTTTTTTATACATGCCCCGCGTGCGGATCATGTATTAAAGATGCAGGGATTTAGCATTAAAAACAACGATGCGTTCACGCATACATTTTTTCATACATTATTAATGTATTTAAAATCCTAGATGTTTGAAAATCCTATGTATTCAAAACTGCCCTGCACCTCGTGTTCTCCACGAGGGGCCAGGGGCGGCCCATTCGCACACACACACACACACACAGCGGGCCGCCGGCGGCTCACAGGCGGGAGGGGGGGGAGGTCGGGAGCCTCGAGACGGGGGTCAATGCAAACGGGGGTTAGCCAGGGCACCGGATCCTGCAGGATCCTGCGAAGACCCCCTTTGTCGGAGGTGGATCGACCTCCTACCCTGACACGTTGATTAAGGAATTGGCCGTTTTCGGTTCGCGAGAGGGCGTCGCGGCCGTCATTTTTGCGGGTCCAGGTCCGTCGGTTTCGGTCCCAGGCCGGTTTCACTAAGGGGAGGTTTACTAAAGGGAGGTTTGTCCACCGCCGACCCTGGCTGACCCGGGTCAGCGAGCCGCTCGTGGCCGCGGGGCGGCCGCGCCTATTGGTTGACCCGGGTCAGCGAAGACCTGCGCTGCAGTTTTTTTGTTCCTGCATTGCAGTTTTTGGTCTCCTGCTGACCCGGATCTGGATTGACCCGGATCAGATGATCCCCGAGGAGGGAGAGTGGTGTGGCGTGAGACTCCCGAAAAGGAGATGGCAGAGCATTCGCCCCCATGGTAGCCACCCAGACATCGGAGGCCTGGAAGTTGGCACCAACACCAGCACGGGGGGGGGGCCTCCACAGGGGGAAGCTGATCGTAGAGTTCGGTGTTGGTGGTAATATGTCGGTCACCCTGGAAGCCAGAATATTACCACCATCACCGAGATCGGGATCGTCTTCCCTCGGTGGATGCACACCGCCGATATTGGTGTTGGTGTCAACCTCTAGGCCTGCGAAGACAGGCGAGGCCAGCTCGTAAACGCACCCAGGAAAAAAGGATCGAACAGGGCAGGGCTGCCTGGTATAGGCGCCCAGGGCCGTGCACGGGTCAGGGTGGTGTTTCTTCCCCTGCGACCGGGCCCCCGAAAGGTGTCCTTCGGAAGAGCTGGCCCGGAGGCTACGAAGGAAACGGGTCCTGCGAAAAGCAGGTCGTTCGGGGGTGGACAGAGACCCCAACAGTGACACGTCGATTAGTGAATTGTCCGTTTTCGGTTCTCGAGAGGGCGCCGTGGCCGTTCTTTTCCAGGCTTGCGCCCGTCAGGTTTGGGCCTCAGGTCGTTTTCACTGAACCATGTTTTACTAAAGGGGGGTCTGTCCATCCCCGAGTCTTGAGGACTGTTAATCTTCCACGGGCCCCAGGATCCTCAGAAAGGCGTCCCGAACAGATGGTGCGGGTGAAGGATGTGTGCTCTCACGCGCAGTGTGGAGATCTCATGCGGCCCAGGCGACGGTGCCCGAGGCTCCGCCGTGAAGGACGGCGCCATGGAAGAAGGCCCGTTGCGGTTTGATCCGTTTCCCTGACCTCTTATTGCAGGCTTGTGTCACAGTGGCGTATGCTTCGGAGGTGGACAGACCTCCTACCCTAACACGTCGATTAAGGAATTGGCCGTTTTCGGTTCGCGAGAGGGCGTCGCGGCCGTCATTTTGGCGGGTCCAGGTCCGTCGATTTCGGCCCTAAGTCCTTTTCACTAAGGGGAGGTTTACGAAAGGGAGGTTTGTCCACCGCCGAATGCTAAGGGGGGGCGGGCCGGCAGAGCAGCATGAGGTGCGGCATGAGAGCGGAGGGTGACTCGATGTCATCAGGAACGGCGCGCCGGATACTGCTAATTGGTCGGGACTTGGACGGGCGTTGGTGGATACGGCAGGCTGAGATCGGGGCTGAAATCGTTCCAGGTGCCATCGCGGCAGTTGCTGCCATATGTGCTCCCATGTTATCATTAGGTGTCTCTCCCGAGTTCGGCGGAGTAGGTGGAGATGAAGTGATGAGACAGACAGGCAGCAGCCAGGCGCTTCACAGCGCATGGGCATAGAAAAGTACAGCATTGCGTAATGTACGAATCAAAATTGCATGAACTACAGCTCTGTGAAACATGGTAGCGCAGACAAGGAGGAGGGAGGGGGAGAGGGACGAGGAAGGGGAGGGACCACCTCAGGACGATAGTTGTGGCAGAAGCTCGCAACTATACGCAGCCCACTGTTGGTGCGGAATGCCTCTCTTCCCGCATGTGTCCCAGACCCGAGGTAAAGATGATCTAGGCTGACACGTGAGCATTCGCAGCGAATGGTCTTCTGAACACCTTGAGATGTTGTTGTACAGCGAAGTCTGTCTTTCACAAAGAGCCACACTGAGAGGGCGAACTCGGCATGTGTTCAAAACTTGGTCGTTGGAAACTCTCGAAAATATGCATGTGGAATGCGGCAAATACGCCTTAGGCATCGCGTATTGAAACGATCGAGTATGTAGTGATCTGCTTGCTTTTAAAAGCTAGACTGCTTTTGGAATGTGCAACGACTTTGGGAGCACAGTCGCACTGTATAGCTCGAGCTTCCTAGACTTCGTGGTATTGGCGTGTGCCCAGCAGCGCTGTAACGCACTGAACACACCACTTGCCTTTCCGAGGCGATGCGTCACTTCCTGCTTCGTGGTGGCCTCTGCGTTCAGAAGGCGGCCTGAATAAACAATTTGCCGCGCTGGGACCACTGGGGTGCCTGGTGGGGTCTGGACAACCCGTTGTTCTGTATATTGCGAAGGCCTTACGGCCGGTGCCGCCGATCCTGATGACGACGAAGAAGAATCTTCTTCGTCGTCATCAGGATCTTAGATAGGGAGGGGGGGGTGCAGGGGGAGGAGGAGGAAGGGGTGCGTCGGTCGATCTCTTCTCGTCTGTTGTCTCCTTTCGCTGCGGCTTATCCTACCTGGGAGAAGGATAGGGATGAGGAGGAGAAGGAAGAGGAGGAGGGGTAGGAGGAGGAGAAAGAGGAGGGAAATAGAGGAAGAGGAGGAACAAAAAGGAGGATGAAGAGAAGGACGAGGAATAGGAAGAAATCGGAGGTCAGGAGGAGGAGGAGGATAATCAGGAAGAAGAGGAGGACGGAACAAAAATGAGGAGGAAAAGGAGAAGGAGGATCATGATGAGGAGGGAGAGGAGGAGAGGAAGGCGGAGGAGGAGGAGGAGGAGGAGTAGTAGAAGGAGCAGGAGGAGAAAGAGGAGGGGGACAGATGAGGAGGAGGAGGAGGAGGAGGGAGATGAGGAGGAGATGAGGAGCCTCTCGGGTCCTTTGTTGACGAGTTCTTGGAGAGCTCCTGGGACGTCTAGGAGGCTTCTTGGCTAGTCTTGGGGCCATCTTGGCCGTGTTGGGCCGATCTTTGAGCGACACGGGGCTCTCGTGGGCAATCTTGGGAGCCATCTTCGGCATTCTGGGTTCTTTTTGGGGCTGTTCGATATGTCGGGGCCGCCCGGGGGAAAACGAATCTGGGTGGCGACCACCCTCTTGGGAACACCCTCGGACCATCCCCGGGGACCCTGCCCCCCCCGCGGGAAAGGGGTCAAAGGGAAGGGGCTTCTTTCGTATCTAATACGACGTTGTACAATTTCGCTTTGGATGGCACGCTTGAGGATGGCCCAGGGAAAGGAACGGGGGACGACGGATACGGCGAGGAGACGACTGTGACCACGACGAAGACGACGAGGACGACGAGGAGACGACGGAGACGAGCACTCGAACGGAGAAGCCCCTCGCACACGCCGACATGGTCGGCGGGTCGGGTTCATGCGCTGCTACTCGCAAGAACTGTACCATCTGCGTATAAAAACCTCTTTGGGCAAACTGGAACATCCCGTTCTACGACATCTGCTTGCACGCCCGCAACAGCGCGATTAACGCCGACAAACAGGACGCTCTGCACAATTATAAACAATTGCGGCGAGAGATGGCAGCCTTGTGCTATACCAGATGCTTGACACCATTGCGACGAACTACCTGCGGAATCCCGCAAAATAAATTGGCAAGTTGTGCAAATGCACCCCAGCATGTCCATCTGTTGTGGAATACCAGACCTAGTAAAAGCTCCAATCAACATGCCGTGCTTTATCTTATCGAAGGTTTTCGCCCAATCTAAGAAAACCGTGATGAGTCCAGGGGCTTTCGCCGCACGAGCTGCATCAAACATGCGTCTAGCAATAGATGTGAAAGAGCACGCTTGTGGAGCACTTCTCATTAAAGGGGGCCCCAGCTTCAAGCTACCCCCTTTCCTCCTTCCTTGGCAAAGGGGGGTGTCCGAAATTACCCGCCCCCCTCCCCCCCTGTTGTGGGCATGTTTTAGTTTGGGGGCGCCCTGGCTAAAGGGGGGCGAGCGGCTTGGAAGCTACCCCCCCCTCCCCCATTCCCTTTTAAACGGGGGGGGGTCCGAAGCTACCCCCGCCTTCCTTTGTTTGGATTTTGCAGCTGGGGGTCCCTGGCCACAGGGGGGGGGACTTGGCTTGGAAGCTACTCCCCCTGCCCCTCCTTATAGGGGCCTGGGGTAAGCCCAGGTTCCCCTTCCAAAAGGGGGAGACTCTTCGGAAGCTACCCCCCCTCCCCGCCTTCTGTTGGCTTTTCTCAGCCGGAGGACCCTGGCTGAAGGGGGCTTTCGAAATTACTTCTCTTACTTGGTTTTCGCCGCCGCGTTGGTTTGCGGCGTATTTGTGGTGTTCGATGTCTCGTTGGCTTTCTGCACCTCTTTGGTTTTGCGTGCGTTTGGGGCCGTTGACGCTTCCTTCGTGTTCGGCGCTCCCTTTGGGTTTAGCGCTCCTTTGGTTTTCGGCGCTCATGTGGTTTTGGGCGCTTCTTGCGTTGTTCGACGCCCTTCTTGGTTTTCTGCGCACGAGTTTATAGTTTGCGGCGCATCGTTCAATTTTTGACGCCTGGTTGGGTTCCGGCGCTCCTTTGGTTTTCGGCGCCTTCTTGGTCTTCGGTGTTTCTTTAGTTTTCGGTGCCTCTTTAGTTTTCGGCGCCGTGTTGGAACCCGGCGCTCTCTGGTTTTTGGCGCCCTTCTTGTTTTGGGCGCCTTTCGGTTGTCTGCGCGCCTGTCATTATTGGCGCCCTTTGGTTTTCGGTGCCCTTTTGGTTATGAGCGCGTCTTTTGTTTTTCCGCGCCCTCTTGGCTTTCGGCGCGTTGTTGGTTTTCGCGCTTCTTTTGTTCTCGGCGCCTCTTTGATTTTCGGTGCCCCTCCGGTTTTCGGCGTGCCTGCGTTTTTTAGCGCCGTTTTGGTTTTCGGCACGTTTTTTGTTTTCGGCACCCTGTCCGTCTTCGGAGTTTCTGTTGTTTTCGGCACCCCTTTCGTTTTCGACCCCCTTTTGGTTATCGGCGCCACCTTGTTTTTTTCGACGTCCTGTCGGCTTTCGGCGCATCGTTAGTTTTCGGCGCCCCTTGAATTTCGGCGTTTCTTGTTGTTTTCTGCGCCTCTTGGGTGTTCGGCACCCCTTTGGTTTCCTGCGACCTCTCGCTTTTCGGTGCTCCTTTCCTGTTCGGTGTCATCTTGATTTTCGGTGTGCTTTTGGTTTCTGCCGCATCTCTGGTTTTGGGTGCATGTTTTGCGTTCGGAGCTTTGATGGGATTCGTCCTCATTGTTGTTTTCTGCCCCCTTTGCTTTTCGGCGCTCCTTGGGTTTTCGGCGCCCTTTCGGTTTTCCGCGCTCATTTGGTCCTCGGCGCTCTTGTGGTTTTCGGTGCCCCTTCGGTTTTCAGACGCTCCTCTGGTTTTTCGGCGCCGCTTTGGTCTTCGGTGCCTTTTTGGTTTTTGGCGCTCCTTAGGTTTTCGACTGTGTTTTGATTTTCGCTGCCGTTTTGGTGTTTGGCGACCTTTTAGGTTGTTGGTTCTCTAGTGAATTTCGGCGCCCATTTGGTGTCCGGCGTTCTTGTTAAGTTCCGTGACTTTTTGCGTGCCGGCGGCATTTTGGGTTTCGTTGCTTCTTTCGGCGCTGCTCTGGTTTTCTGCGCTTTTTTGTTTTGTTCGGCGTCTTTTTGGTTTTCGGTGCCCCGCTTGTTTTCTTTGCGTGTTTCTGTTTTTCTGCGCATGGTTGGTGTTTGGCGTCCGTTAGGTGTTCAGTGCCCTTTGGTTTACGGCTCTCCTTTGCTTTTCGGCGCTTTTTTTGTTTTCGCCGCGCCTTTTGTTTTCGGCACCCTTTCGGTTGTCGACGCGCTTTTGATTTTCGGTGCCCCTTTTGTTTTCGGCGCTCCTTTGGGTTTCGGTGCGCCTTTGGTTGTCGGAGCATGAACAACTCTACTACATTCCAAAGCGCGGTTTTCTACAACTGTCGCCGAGATATTGTTCACTAAATAGCGAAGATGACAGGGTAGAAGGTGAAACGCCGGAGTACCCAGCGCCTGCGCAAAATTGGCCAGTTTTGCCCATCCCTTGCGGATGCCAAATGAATTTCCAAGGATCCCATTGAATCGATGAGGGTTGCAGGGTATCCTTTCAGCGTATGCTGCACCCGCGGTGCGCGTGTGCACGAGGATCGTGCAGGCCACGCTTTCCAGGCACAGAATAGCTGAACGCCAATGTCGCCAAAAGCTCTGGCGAGGATCGTTCGGCCATTCTCGGTTTTACTTCGATGCAGCACACGAGGACGATTACCATACCCGAGGAAGGCCGTGAGAAGATCAGAGTCCCCATCTCTTCGACATGTAAGGTCGTCTTGGTTCGGGGAGCCAAGATGCTTCGCCTTGTGTGAAGGCGCAAGGAGCGCGTGGAGACTTGATGGTTTGGTGGTGGGGCAACTCTTTGCCTTTCAAAGTTCGGCTCGCGTGTGTCTTGGCATCGCTCGGACGTGTGCATTTTTCTTTCGGCGAGGACCATTGAGGAGCATCCTTGATCATTTGGCGAAACACACACACGAAACCGATAAAACAAATGGAATGGACATCCGAGCGATGGCCAGGTGTGCGCCTGCGTGCGTAAGCGTCTGTCCCCCTGGCGAGTCCTTGGTCCCCCTGCCGCGTGAGCTGCCCAGAGCCCCGACGTCGTGCTTGTTCCCCACGCCGTCCACCCCCAGAGGCCTGGACCCCCTCCCCGGGACCGCTTCGCCGTCCTGGGTCTTTTGGTTGACGCCCACGAGGTCCTTGGCATCGCTCGGACGTGTGCGTTTTTCCTTCGGCGAGGACCATCGAGGAGCATCCTTGATCATTTGGCGAAAAAGCCACGCACGAAACCGAAAAAAGCACAGGGACTGGACGTCCGAGCGATGGCGAGGCATTGTCCTGAGTAGACCCCCGACGCGCGCAGCTTCCCATGCGAGGCCATGGCCTCGCCCGCCTCGCCCTTGAGGGGCCCGGGCACATGCCCGCACAGGCGGTCCGTTCCGTTCCGCTCCCGAGGCCCAGTCAGGCCCCCCCCGGGGCCGAAAGTAGCAACGAAGACGTTCTCGTCGCGATTTGTGCACAGCGCCAGGGGGTCCGGGTGGCCCCGCGTCACGCGTCTTCGTCCGCTCGACGGCCCACGCCGTGCCGTCGCGCGCGTGGCCGCCGCGCCACGCCAGCGCGCCCGTGCGTGACGTGATCGAGAAAAGGAGAGCCTTGGCATCGCTCGGACGTGTGCATTTTTCCTCGGCGAGGACCATCGAGGACCATCCTGGACCATCGAGCAAAAAAAACACGCGCGAAACTGACAAATGCACGGGAAATGGACGTCCGAGCGACGGCAAGAAAAGAGAGCCTTTGACCCTGATAGCACAGTAAAGACGTGGCCTCACTGAGGTCCCCGCCTTTGCATTCGGGATGCTACGTCTAGGCGGCTTGGTCCCAAACATCTGCAGAAAAGGAGCCCCTATCCCTCCTTCATGTATGTGGCCCTCCTAACTTAGGGCCCCTCCCAAAGGGTTACACTGGAAGCCCATGCCAAGGAACACCCTGCTTGCCTCCAGGGTGCCCTGGATTTCCTGGGATTCGATGGTTTTGCTATGGGAAACGTGACGTTCCCACACCAAAAATCAATGGACGCCCTGGGGTCTCAGGATTGGGTTTCTTGTGGGAGGTTTCTCGTGGACTGACCTCCATGGCACATCTGGAGAAAAGAGCCCCCCATCCCTAATGTTTCTGGCCCTCCTAGCTCTTGGTATCGCTCGGACGTGTGCCTCTTTCCTTCGGCGAGGACCGTCGAGGAGCATCCTTGATCATGTGGCGGAAAGAACCACGTACGAAACCGACAAACAGCACAGGGAATGGACGTCCGAGCGATGGCCAGAGCTCAGAGCCCCTCCCAACAGATCAGGGGCCCTTCCTTGGCGAGTTGCGATGCGCTCTGCTGCCCCCCCCCGGGCGCCGCCTTCCCCAGAAGACATGGCGATCGAAGACCTGGCGGGCCCCCCGGGCGCAGGCGCCGCCGCCGCCCGCGTCGCCCCCCCCCCCCCCCCCCTTCCCCTCCTGCTCCTCCTCCTCCTCCTCCTCCTCCTCCTCCTCCTCCTGCTTCTCCTCCTCCTCCTCCTCCTCCTCCTCCTCCTCCTCCTCCTCCTCCTCCTCCTCCTCCTCCCCCTGCTCCTCCTCCTACTCCTACTCCTACTCCTCCTCTCCTCCTCCTCCTCCACCTCCTCCTCCTCCACCACAACCTCCTCGCCCTCCTCCTCATCCCGTTATCCCGTTCTCCGGCGGGGGTAGGAGCTCGCCGTCCGAGGCACCCTCGCGTGGTGCAAAAAATCACGACATCACGTGTCTCGCTATTTTCCTCGGCTGCGAGAGCGATGGGGGGGAAAGGAGTAGGCCTTCTCGGAAGGCGGCGGGACTTCTCAGAAGCCCTCGCGCCTCCTGAGAAGTGCTCTTCTTGTCTTCGGGGAAGGCTTCGACGACTTCTCAGATGGCCGCGGGACTTCCGAACCTTCTGAGAAGGCCTTCTCCTTCTCACTCCTCCCCTCGCTCTTCGCCGATGTCTGGCCTCGGGGGGGCCCTCGCGGGGCCCCGAGGCCGTCAAAGAACGGCTCGGGATGAAAAACCGGTCCCGGGGAATGCGTCCAGTCTTCTGTCGGGGGAGCGTAAGACCCGGGTTTGCCGGGACTCGGGTTCGCCATCGTTTTTTGACGACCGCGACTCGGATTTTGACGAGGAGGAGTTTTGTGGGATGTCTGCAGCGGGAGGCCTCGTCAAAATGCAGGCTCGGCCTCGTCATTTTTTTGACGACCTCGTCGGGGATTTCCGAGTCCCCCGTACCCGGGTCTTACGTCTCCCCGATTCTGGGGGTCGACGTCGTGGAAAAGAGCACGGCGTCGGAGGTTTACATCACTGCTCCGCCCTTCCTCCCTTTCCTGCCCCTCGTCCCCTTCCTCGTCCCCTCCCGCCTCCCCACCATCCTCCCCTCCACCCCCTGTTGTCGCCACCTCTCGCCTTCACGCCCATCGCCATCCTTGCTTCCGCCCTCCTGCCTCCCACCCCTGCCCCCTCTCCGTTCCCAGACCTCCTGACGTCATGAGTTTTATAACCCATAACGTCGACCACCAGAGGTCTGAACCCCTTCCCCAGGACCTTTTTTTCTTCCTGATTCTTGTTTTGATGGTCTCGAGGCCCGGCAAGAGCACCAGGAGGCCGAGAATAGCAGAACACTTCCCGCCGCGATGTTTGTCACAACGCAAGGGGGGGGGGGGACATCCGGGTCTCCGTCCTCCCCCCCCCCATTCCTTTTGCCCTCCTCCCTCCGTCTGCCCCTTCTCCCTCGTCCCTCTTCGCGCCCTGCTCGCCTCCCCCCCCCCTCCCCCCCCCAGCCTGGCAACGTGATTGTGGCTCGAGACGCGCGCTTGGTCCTGCAGCGGATGCCACGTGGCTGAAGACAGATTGCGACGACTCCCCTCGCACCGGAGTCGCGGCACCGTCTCAGCGTTTCTTTCAGGAGGAGAAAAAACACACAGATACAATGAATCGTCCATTCCCAGGAAAATATGGGAAGTGGGGGGGAAGACAAAAACCCGGGAAATATACGAAAGTATGGGGAATCGTTCTATTTGTGTGTATTTATTTGTGTGTCCCAGGGCCCCTTCATTCTTGGAGTGCCGTTGCCAGGCCCTTGCTGCACTCTCGTTCGCTCGTGGGGTCCTCCCTCGCTGCTTCCCATGGTACAGAGGGGGAGGACCAGGGAGAGGAAGGGGAGGCTGGTGCACGAGGATCAGGAGGAGGAAGAAGTCATTGAGAGAGAGAGAGGAAATGAGCATGAGGATGCGGAAGGGGAGGGGGAGGGGGACGGCGAGGGGGACAAGACGGAGGAGGAGGAGGACGCGGAGCAGGCGGAGGAGAGGGAGGAGGAGGAGAAGAAGAAAGGGGGCCCCCCAGAATCGCTGAATCGCTCCATCCCCCTGGAAATCGCGGATGGCGAACCCCCTCTTCATCCTCTCAGTTGTGTGAGTCCGCCCCCTTCCGTCCTCCCTCTCGCTCCCACTCCCTTCTCCCGTTCCCTCCTTTCCGGGGGGGGTAGGAGCCCCTCCTCCCTCCTCCTGGGGAGGGGGGGAGCGGGATCCTGCTCGTCTGCGCCCTCTTGGGGGGGGGGGGGGGGAGGGCGGAACTCCTTTCCCCCCCCTCTCCCTCGCACTCCTCCTCCGCGACTTCCCCCTCCTCGCCCACCCCCTCCCTCCCTCGCCTTCCTCCCCCTTCTCTCCCTCCTCCTCCTCCTCCTCCTCCTCCTCTTCCTCCTCCTCCTCTTCCTCAATTTCGCAATGAGCTTACCGCGGGGGTGCAACTAGGCTTCAGCAGCACCCCCAAGCGCCGATCCACGATCCTCCTCCTCCTCCTCCTCCTCCTCCTCCTCCTCCTCCTCCTCCTCCTCCTCCTCCTCCTCCTCCCCCTCCCTCAAGTATTGGGGGTCAAGTTTTCTTTTGGCCTCCTTCCCCTGTGCCTCAGCGTGGCACTTGAGAGACTAGATTCGGGTGCTACTCAACACATTCACTGTGACCAATCTCGGCTAAAGCAGGGGAGAAGCAATGGCGCGATGCTCATCGGTCCCCAGGGGCCTCGGCCGAGGACCATGGAGCAGATGTCCTAGCTGCGGGGTAAGCAAGACAATCGGGAGCTGACCAAGACAGCATGCGCGTGTCGAGGCTGCGGTTCAAGAGTTCCTTTATGTAAGGCGCGTTCGCTGTCGGCGGAGAGGAAGGTCTCCTTCGATTTGACGGGCGACGAGGACAAGTTGGTGACTCCTCGAGGAACCAAGTGGGCGGAAAGCAAAGGCCGCAGCGACACCAAGAGCTGGCGGCGTGGCGGTGCAGGTCAGGACGTTGCCGCCCTCCTGGAACAGACTCTCCAGGCGACAGGGGATCAGGAGCTCATCAGCTACCTGCGCAAGCAGGTAGAGAAGCTCGTAGCGGAGGTAACGAAGCCTAAGGACGAACCGTCCCTGGTTGTGGCGCTGCGACGAGCTGAAGGAGTGTGCAAAAACGCTGAGCATCGTCACTCGCAGCAGGTTGCACATGTTGTTCGGCTGAGAAGACAGCTGGAGGTGGCTGAGGATAAGGAGGCGAAGGCGGCGCGGGCGGTGGACGAGGCCGCGCTGGCCCCCAAGGCCGCCGCCGCGCAGGCCGCGGCACACGCCGAGGGCGTTCATGCCGCGCCCGCCGCCCAGCCCGACGCTTCAGCATCGACGCCAATTTGTCATGTCAGCTGGGACCGACAGTTCTTCGACAAATTCGACGGCATGGAGTGCGAGGAGCATGAGAAGGAAGTTCTGAGGGGCATCGAGAAGAACCTCGAGGCCACGCAGGGCGCCATGGCCTCGAAGGAGGCCGAGGTCAAGGCGTGGCCGGAGCAGATGGAGTCCGTCAGGCTGCGACATCGGGCAGAGGCTCGGCAAGAAGAGGCGCGGGTGCGATGGCCAGGCCGTGGCTGGCGGAGGGGGCGCCGAGGCCGCGCAGCAGCCGCAGGCGGCAGCAGGGAGTTCCCCAGGCGCTTCCGCCAGCGGCGGCGCTGCGGCGGCAGGCAGCGGCGCTGGCGCACCCGACGCAGCAGCCCAGGCAGCAACCCAGGCGGCAAAGGGGCAGAATATCTAGGAGGAAGCGAAGAAGCTCTCGGAGGCCAGGCTCTCGGCGCAGACGCAAAAGAAGCAGGACAAGAGCATCGGCAAGAGCGGCAAGGGCTACGCTTCCCAGGCCGGCGGCGCGATTTCTTGACAATCTGGAACTGCGCCGACGGCGAGCACGCCGCCCGACGAGGCGGAAGGGGAGCAGCATAGCCGCTGGTTCTATGCCAATGTCACTTGCACGGGGGAGAAGTGTTAGAACTGGTTTGCGTCTCGGCCGTTCGACTTCACTAGTATCGTCGGGCCCCACTTCCACGATGACGGGACACTGCGCAAGTATGACGCCAAGGCCCTGGGGAAGGGCCTTCGCTGGTTCACCCATCCAGCGAGACAGTCTTCGAAAGCGAGAGCTGCAGTCGGCGCCAAGAGGGAGGTGTTGATGGAGTACTCGAATGAGGGCGGCGAGTGGTTCATGTCCAAGGGCATTTGCAATTGCACCGCCCCCCTGCCGCTGGGCTAGCTGGGGGCAGGCTGCGTGCGCCTCATCATTCTCATTGTCTCGATGGCTTTCTTGTTACAGTCGTACATTTCTCGGGCTTCAGCGTGGTACTGCTTTGCTTTTACGCGCGCACCTGGATAGGGCACACAGGAGCCAACATCGGCAGGTTGTAGAGGTTAGCCGGGCTTCTGTGGTCTCAACTGCCCTCGATAGTTGAGCGGGGTTTCAACGTGGAGCATCGTCAGCTTGAGAAGTCAGGCATCGCTCGTCGGATGCAAGCCGCGGCGTTGCAGGCAAAAGGGGCTGCCACATGTAATCTTGGCTCGGGTACGGTCATTGGTTAACTGCTGCGCAGCCAGTCCGCAGTGCCATTTATCACGGACATCCGCCCAGTCATCTCTGTGCCTTGGAATCCACATGTAGGACTCGAGATTATCATGCGTCGATCGGGGGAACAGCTCCTGACGAGAATTCTAGAGACCCCTGCTCGGCCCCACAGGTCCCGCGACCATGCGTGGATGCCACCGCGGGGTCTTGGTCTAGTGTCGCGACAGCTACGCGTAAGGTGCAGCGCCAGCTCGCTGTCGAAAAGCGGGCTGCCAAGTTTCCTGCCTCGTTTGAGGATTGCTGCCAGTCTGAGCAATATGTTGCGAATGTCGAGGGCGAGTGGCCTGGGGGCAAAGATCCTTCGGCCTCTGGGATTCGGGAGCTTGACACTGAGCCTTTCCATTTTGATGAGTGGCCCGGGGAAGAAGATCCGTGGGCTGATGGGCCGTCGTTTTGCCCCGACCCTTCCCGCCTCCCCACTCTCGCTGCGTCTGGGCAAGGGGCATCGCAAGCGACGCTACAGCGCTGCGTCTGCGCAGGGCTCACGGGGTCTCCAGGGGCGTGCCTGAAGTAGTAGACCAATCTGGGGTGGAGTCACCGAGAGCTCCTGCTCCTGCTACTGGCCATCCTCAGCCGCAGACTCTGGACCCCCCTGGGGCCGGAGGCCCCTTGGGGCTTGGGCTGGGGGGGGGGGCTCTGGAGCGGCCCCGCTTGTCGCCATCCCGTCCGATTTGTTTCTGGAGCGGCCGCTCTTAAAACCATTTTCCTGCTTTGCGTCAATCCGCAGCCGTTCGGCTCCAGCCAGTTCAGCTTGAGACTTTATCAGGTCTTTGCGCCACTTGGGCGTCAGCTGTCGAACCCACAATCCCTTCTCATCATGGAGTGGACTTGCCTCGTGGGCCATCGCGAGCCGATGGGGCCCAGGTTCACCATCACCACAGTGAAGATGCCGCAGCAAGTTCGTGCGACACCCCTTCGGGGCCAGATCAGAGGCTGGCGGACCCAGCTCAACGCTCTGCTCGGAGGTCTCGCGCTGCGCAAGACGGATGACAACGGCGCTCTGCAGATCGAGCGCTACGTGGCGGGGCGTGCACGGCACCTTGCGGATCGCCCTGGGCATGCGCAGCGCGTCCTCATCGAAGGTCGCGGCCCCCCATGGTCGGAGTGGGAGAGGGTTCTAAGCGGCGCGGGCGAGGTGGTCACGCCAGTGCTTGAGCTTCGAGGCCAGCACCAGAGGGTCATGGGGAGGGCGCAGCGCAGGGCAGCACAGGATAGCACCAATGAGTTCAAGGATCTCATGGTGGAAGATGGGGCGGCTGGAACTCTACAGAGGGCCCTTCAGCCACAGAGTTTGCCAAGCTTCGTTCTGGAACAAGGAGATGATGTTCTCTTCCGCCCGCGTGATATAGTCGACCACGAAGCGAGGATATGGCACGACTTGCGGGCACCAGCCGCCTTGAACGAATTCGAAATCTCTCGGGCCTTCGCCCATAATCAAGCCGCTGCTAATGGCGAGCCGTTGCATGATACTTCTGCCGTAGAGATACGGTCGGCCCTTCGCAAGATGAGAGGGGCGGGCGGGCCTCGGAGTCGACGTGCTCAGCCCGCTCGACGTCGAGCGCCTCCCAGACGAGGCGCTGGCCGAGTTGGCGTTGTTGTTTCAGGCGTGCGAGTGCCATCTCATGTGGCCTGGCCAAGTGTTGTTGATTGTAGGGCGCATGTTGCCAAACAACTGGAATGGGGATCGGTTCGTCGGCCTGGCGTCGATGGCGGGGAGGTTGTGGAGCCTCATGCACGAACCTTATGTGCGCAGCTGGTCCTCGGCAGCCATGAGGCACTGGGATGCTGCGGCGCGGGGGAACTCCAGCCTCAGCGAGGCCTTCACCCGTGTGCTGCAGCAGGAGGTGCCCCGCCATTTCGGAGTTACCACGGGGGTGGCTCTTGTTGACACCCAGTCGTTCTACGGCTCCATCGAGTGGCCGACGCTCGCCCCCAGCGCGCTGGCGCTGGATTTCCCGCCGCAGACCCTGTACCTCGAGCTGTTGCAATGCGTGGCGGCTCGGACGCCGGGCCTGCTTGGCGCCGCGACCAGGGCCTCTCGGCCCACGCGGAGCGTCGTCAAAGGCCTGCGGGCGGGGACGCGCTTCGCCAAGGCGATGACCCACTACGCGCTGGCGACCACAACGGTTGCAAATCCGCGGCTTGGGCAGCGCGCGAAGATCGGCGACCTGTCACAGCCTGCCCGGGGGTTGCGAGCCGCCGTAAGGAAGGACTTGGCTGCGTGTGTGGTTGACGCATGTGAGCAGTTGAGTGCCAAGCCTAAGTCAGTAATCGTGATTTTGTCGCTCCAGGATGCTAAGTGGGTGGCGAAGCGTGCGAGGCTTGCTGGTAATTCCACTCAGCCAGCCAAGCAGGCCGCTTACCTCGGGGTCGACATGGGCGGGAGGGTGAGGATGTCGCGCGAGAGCAGAGTCAAGGGGGATGCGGAACAGAAGTCCATGAGTGGCAAAGTGCGGAGATCCGCAATTGCGTCGAAGAAGTATCGCGTCACGGGGAGAGAGCAGGTGGGGGGCCAGGCAGCGGGGGGGCACGGGCATCAGGCCCATGGCGCCTCCAGAGCCAGGACGACCCTGGCTCGACGCCGCTTGGGCCAGGCACTGGCCGCGCCCACGCGCGGACGCTGCCTGACCACGCTGCTAGCGCTGTGGGCGGGGGACATGGATCCCGCGATCAAGCTGCCAGTTGAGGCGCTCGACCTGTGGCTACGCACTTCGAGGGAGCAACCAGGGCTGCGACCAGGGGCACGGCAAGCGTGGGACAGGGTGCACCGACGCATGCTGGAGCCCCCATGCAGCGCAGCGCATGCGTCATGCGCGGGGGCCCCTCGCTGCCACAGCCCTGCCCCTGTCGGAGGCAGGCTGGGACCCGCAGCAGGCTACATCGCGCCCCCCCCCCCCCCGCCCCCCCCCCGCCAGTCGCCCAGCAGCGGGGGACATGTGGAAGTTCGACGACGACACGTGCACAGGGCTCGCAGCGCTGGACTCGCACCCGGGCTTCATGGCGGATTTCAAGCAGACTTTGAGGCGCGCCCTGTGGCAGAGGGCCAGCCAGCATGTCAGCGGCACTGGGAGCGCGGCGTCGACTGCACCTCGTGCCAGATCCTGCTGCAGCAGTTGGCAGTGCTTGAGCTTCGAGGCCAGCACCAGAGGGTCATGGGGAGGGCGCAGCGCAGGGCAGCACAGGATAGCACCAATGAGTTTAAGGATCTCATGGTGGAAGATGGGGCGGTTGGAACTCTACAGAGGGCCCTTCAGCCACAGAGTTTGCCAAGCTTCGTTCTGGAACAAGGAGATGATGTTCTCTTCCGCCCGCGTGATATAATCGACCACGAAGCGAGGATATGGCACGACTTGCGGGCACCAGCCGCCTTGAACGAATGCGAAATCTCTCGGGCCTTCGCCCAGAATCAAGCCGCTGCTGATGGCGAGCCGTTGCATGATATGTCTGCCGTAGAGATACGGTCGGCCCTTCGCAAGATGAGAGGGGCGGGCGGGCCTCGGAGTCGACGTGCTCAGCCCGCTCGACGTCGAGCGCCTCCCAGACGAGGCGCTGGCCGAGTTGGCGTTGTTGTTTCAGGCGTGCGAGTGCCATCTCATGTGGCCTGGCCAAGTGTTGTTGATTGCAGGGCGCATGTTGCCAAACAACTGGAATGGGGATCGGTTTGTCGGCCTGGCGTCGATGGCGGGGAGGTTGTGGAGCCTCATGCGCGAACCTTATGTGCGCAGCTGGTCCTCGGCAGCCATGAGGCACTGGGATGCTGCGGCGCGGGGGAACTCCAGCCTCCGCGAGGCCTTCACCCGTGTGCTGCAGCAGGAGGTGCCCCACCACCTCGGAGTTACCACGGGGGTGGCTCTTGTTGACACCCAGTCGTTCTACGGCTCCATCGAGTGGCCGACGCTCGCCCCCAGCGCGCTGGCGCTGGAGCTCCCGCCGCAGACCCTGTATCTCGAGCTGTTGCAATGCGTGGCGGCTCGGACGCCGGGCCTGCTTGGCGCCGCGACCAGGGCCTCTCAGCCCACGCGGAGCGTCGTCAAAGGCCTGCGGGCGGGGACGCGCTTCGCCAAGGCGATGACCCACTACGCGCTGGCGACCACAACGGTTGCAAATCCGCGGCTTGGGCAGCGCGCGAAGATCGGCGACCTGTCACAGCCTGCCCGGGGGTCGCGAGCCGCCGTAAGGAAGGACTTGGCTGCGTGTGTGGTTGACGCATGTGAGCAGTTGAGTGCCAAGCCTAAGTCAGTAATCGTGATTTTGTCGCTCCAGGATGCTAAGTGGGTGGCGAAGCGTGCGAGGCTTGCTGGCAATTCCACTCAGCCAGCCAAGCAGGCCGCTTACCTCGGGGTCGACATGGGCGGGGGGGTGAGGATGTCGCGCGAGAGCAGAGTCAAGGGGGATGCGGAACAGAAGTCCACGAGTGGCAAAGTGCGGAGATCCGCAATTGCGTCGAAGAAGTATCGCGCCACGGGGAGAGAGCAGGTGGGGGGCCAGGCAGCGGGGGGGCACGGGCATCAGGCCCATGGCGCCTCCAGAGCCAGGACGACCCTGGCTCGACGCCGCTTGGGCCAGGCACTGGCCGCGCCCACGCGCGGACGCTGCCTGACCACGCTGCTAGCGCTGTGGGCGGGGGACATGGATCCCGCGATCAAGCTGCCAGTTGAGGCGCTCGACCTGTGGCTACGCACTTGGAGGGAGCAACCAGAGCTGCGACCAGGGGCACGGCAAGCGTGGGACAGGGTGCACCGGCACATGCTGGAGCCCCCATGCAGCGCAGCGCATGCGTCATGCGCGGGGGCCCCTCGCTGCCACAGCCCTGCCCCTGTCGGATGCAGGCTGGGACCCGCAGCAGGCTACATCGCGCCCCCCCCCCGCCCCCCCCCCGCCAGTCGCCCAGCAGCGGGGGGCATGTGGAAGTTCGACGACGACGCGTGCACAGGGCTCGCAGCGCGGGACTCGCACCCGGGCTTCATGGCGGATTTCAAGCAGACGTTGAGGCGCGCCCTGTGGCAGAGGGCCAGCCAGCATGTCAGTGGCACTGGGGGCGCGGCGTCGACTGCACCTCGTGCCAGATCCTGCTGCCGCAGTTGGCGGCCGCCCCTGTCTATGGGCACGGGCTGCCAGAGGTCATGCTCGCATGCGCTGTTGGGGGGTGCTGGCCCCGACAGCGCACAACGGATGAGTTGCGCAGATACACGGGCGGGGTGGAGCGCCGTCGGCGTCGGGGGGCGCCAGGGTGCACGATGCGCCGCATACGGCTAGGTGAGTGCAATGAATGGAGTAGCGCGGACGATGAGTCGAATGTTTTGATCCCGCAGGCGATCGCCCAGGGCGAGGCCGACCAGGCCTTCTGGCTCGGAGGACTCATGCCAGCTCCTTAGACGGCAGCGTCAGCTCCCTGCGAGATCGACGCCTGGGTCGGCACGGAGGAGCTGGACGGGAAGCTGATCGCCGAGAGCTGCGTCGCAGGCGGCTCGGAGCAAGCCCCTCGGCTTGCCTTTGGCGGCGCGAGCGGGGGGCCTGACACCAGCAGTCCGCTCTTCCGACGCGTTGGCGTTGATTGTTTTCATGCGAGTTCTTGAGCCTGCGGTGCAGCCTGCCTCGACTGCGCGTGGCTCCTTGTCGGGACCTAGACAGATTGTTGCTCGAGGTGAGCTGCGAGCTTTGCTTTAAGCCGTGTGGGTGACCGCTGGATTCATGCCGTTCATTTCAGATTGCGAATCAGTCGCGTCAGGTTTTGATAGCCGCAAGTATGAAGCGCCCACAGGTGAGGGCGCTGACCTGCGGGCGCGCCTGGGGCTCATGATGAGAAAAAGGTCTCGCGATGCCAGCGCTGTCCTCTTTGTGATTTCTCACCTGTCTGCCACTGACATCGCGGAGGGGAGAGCCCCGCGGTGGACGGCGGCAGGCAACCTGATTGTCTATGAGATCGCTGGGCAGGCGGCCAGCGAAACCCGTTTCCCAGAGGCAATCCGCCAGCAAGCGTTGTTGCGCGAGAGAGTGGCCTGTCTTGTCAGGATGCGTATTCTTCGGGCCACTCTTGATTCCATGGCGGCTGAAGAGAAGGATCGGAGTGCTGCGGAGGAAAGAGGTCCTGCCTTCCCCGCCTCCCCCGCCCCCTGCTGCTGCCTCTCTCGCCCTTCTTGCTTCGTCTCATTCAGTGGACGGCACAGGGTGTAGATGCTACGGGTGCGGAGGCTCGGCGTCGATGGCGACGCGGGCAGCCTGGCCGAGGACCCGGAGCTTTTACCTGATCGATTACAATGGTGTCACTTTTCGGAAGCCCGAGGGCGCTATGTTGCACATCGCAAATGGGAATGTCCACCCCAGTCACAGAATAAAGGTTCCTGGTGATTCGAAGTTGTGGTATTGTGTCAGTTGCGGTAGCTATGGGTTCCTGCAACTCCTGGCCTTGGGACGTGAGTGCGTGACACCTTCCACTCCCTGCAGGGCCGAGTATTTGAGGCTAGTCTCCCAGGGTTCGTGGCCAAAGGTCCGGAGCAAAGCCGACAAGGCCACCAGGGGTAATCGCAGGGTTTAAGCGATGTGGTAAATTGATTGACTTCGTCATATGGTCACGCTCATGCTGGTACTCCTCTTCCCCCTCCCCCTCCTCCTCCCCCTCCTCCCCCTCCTCATCTATCTCCTCTCCCGCCTCCTCCTCCTCCTCCTCCTCCTCCTCCTCCTCCTCCTCCTCTGCCCCCCCCTCGTCCTCATCGCCCCCCCCCCCCCCCCCCCCCTCGCCCTCCCCCTCCTCCTGCCCCGCCTCCCCTCCGTTTGAATGGGAGGCGCCTCCGCGGGCGCCGCGTCTTCGGGCGCGTCCTCGACGGGGAGGCACGGCGGCGGCATGCCCATCCCGCGGAGGGGAGGGGCGGGGGGCTGGCGGGGGGTTGTCGGGATCCTCCCCGAATGCCGGAGTGGGGAGAAACCGGAGCGGCTGCCTCTCCTTCTCAGTGTGTGTTCACGTTCCGTCGTTTTCCCCTCCACGCCGTCCTCCCCCCTCCCTCCCCCCCGATCATCCTCCGACCTTGAATGGGAAGGGAAAGCCCTCCTCTTCCTCCTCATCCTCCTCCTTCTCATGTTGGACACCCCGCAAACCCCTTGCCAGGATTTCGTTGGTGTGGGGGGCACGGGCTGGAGAAGCATGCGAATGGAGGGAGAGGGGAGGGGTACCACGGGAGAGAAACACTCGCAGGTTGATAAACCTCCTACCCTGACACGTCGATTAAGGAATTTGCCGTTTTGGGCTCGCGAAAGGACGTCGCGGCCGTCATTTTTCCAGGTCCAGGTCCGTCGGTTTCGGTCCTGGGCCTCTGCCATCAAGGGGAGGTTTATTAAAGGGAGGGTTGTCCACTGCCGAAACAAACCCCGACCCCCGAAAAACAGTTTGCGCTTTGTGGGCAGTCCTGGGCGTTAAGTACGCCGTCTTGCCCTGTCCGATGCTTTCCAGGTGCGTTTCCTAAGGGGCTGCGCTGGAAGGGGTGTTCACCCCGAGTTGTGTCCCGGCCCTCCAGGGGTAGGCGGGGGATGGGGGGCGTGGCGCGGAGGTGCCTTCCCTCACGCTTGCACGCGGTTTCGCCGCGGGCAGGGCCAGAGAACGCGGAACCACGCGGGAGGTTGAAGGTAGAACACGGTAGGTTCGTGTCGTGACGACGGGCGGCGGCCCCGCCAGCTGCGTTCAACGTTGAACGCTGCGGGCGACCCGGAAGCGTTCGACGTGGAACGATTTTGACGTCTCCGAAACGGCCGATCCTTCAAGGTTGAACGGTCCACGCGGTGTGAGAAACCAACGCCGGGGTCGTCCAGACACGAACTTGCCGTATGCGCTCGTGTGGTGGGGCGGCGGGCGGGGAGGGGAGCAGGCGGCACCGCCTCACGACCCCCCAACGGTGAGAGGGGCTCGCGCCGCAGTGGCGGACTCCGATTCCTGGATGCGTGTCGGATCGTGCCGCGGGCCGCTCCTCTTTCACGGACGGCCCATCGTCGTGGCCTGGGTCAGCACTGGTAGTCGTGTATGGAAAGGTTGTCATTCTTGTATGCGGGGTGTATGCGTATGTTTGGATGCATATCTCGACCTCTGAATGTATTTATTTGAAGGTATAAGAATTATATATATGTGTCTCTCTCTATATATATACATACAAATAGAAAATACGGGCTGGAGGGGAGTGAAGGCCGTTCGCCTCCAACCCGTTCCACCGCAAGCCCTCGCCCCCGCGCGCGAACGACGCGGAGAGGGCGCCCCATTTGCCGCGCCGACGGGAGCGGCGGGCTCACGGCCTCTCTTCGCATCGGGGGATCTGCACAAACGGAGTCCGTCGGCGGTCCGCGCGGATTTCTTGGACCTCGGAGAGGGAAAGGCGCTCATACCGTTGGCCTTTCCCTTGTTTCTGCCTTTCTCGGAGGCTCTCGACGCCCATTGCTCGATTCGCCCCGACATCCTGGTCAGAGCGCACCGCGGAGAAGGCCCGGGGAGTGCTGGTATCGGTACCGATGCTTTCCCCAAGGCTTGTCGGCGGTCTGAGTGGAATGCTTGGATCAGCGCTGGACTTCCCTGGCGGCGCCGCCCATGGCGTGCTCTGCGCGCCAGGGAGAGGGGGGGGGTCCAGCGCCGATCCAGGAAATCCGCGCGAACCTCCGAATGTATGAAGTCATGCTGGTTGTTCCTCTTCTTCCGATGTCGGAGTGTGACACCCGTTGTACAGGCGATCGCAAAGATTGATCACGGGGGCGTGGATCAGCGACGGGTCCCGTTTCCATAAGAAATCGCGGATTTTCGCCGCCGAACGAGGCGGCACCGGCCGCATTTTGTGGAGGCCCCTGATCCATGGGTTTGGCGACCGCGCGCCAAATCCATGGATCGCTAATCCATGTTTGCGCGCCCCCGAGAAAGTATTAATTGATGCTGCTTGTTCCTCGTCTACTGGTGCTGGAGTGGGACACCCGTTGTCGGCATCACGTCGGCGGGTGGTGTTCTCTGAGCATGTTCTGGTAGGTATGGGGAAGGTACAGGTGGACCCCGCCATGTTCGGTCATTCTCGCGGTCAGCGGATTACTTGCTGGGAATTATTTGCATTGGGTGAAAACACAGCCATCAGCTTGAGCGTGCTGACCATCTGCTTTCATTTAGGATCGATGCGTCCAGAGCTTGCAGAGGGCGTCCCGCGACCAGAAGAGGAAGTTGAGTTGCGGAGGCGAGACGACGGATTGAGGCGTCTCTGATTTGATCGAGGCGCATGTGTTGGACCGTCTGACGTTTGCGGGGAGGCCCAAGTAGGTCAAGCGAGATGTTCCATTCGAGCACTGGGTGATGTCATCGCTGTCAGAGTAGCTCCCTCTCCCCGCAACTTTGGTGACGACTGGTCACCCCAGTGAGTTCAAACGCGCATCATATGTACGCTCTGTCTCCTCTCCCTCACTCTCTCTCTCTCTCTCCTTTTCGCCCTCCACGACCTCGCTCTCTCTCGCTCTCTCTGTCACTCTCTCTCTCTCTCGCTCTCTCTGTCCGTGTCTCTCTCTCTCTCTCTTTGTCTCTCTTTTTTCTCTCCCACTCTCTCTCTCTCTCTCTCTCTCTCTCTCTCTCTCTCCGTCTCTCCCCCCCCTTCTGTCAGTCGCTCTTTCTCTCTCTCTCTTTCTCTCTCTCTATCCCTCTCCCTTTCTCTCTCACCCCTCTTTCTCTCCTCTCTCTATCTTTCTCTCCCTCGCTCTCTCTCTCCTTCTGTATATTGCTCTGCCCCTCTCTACATAACTGTCGCCCTACCTCCCTGGATTTCTATACCTATATCTCTCCGTCTCTCTGCCTCTCTCGTTCGCTTGCTCTCCCTCTCTCTCTCTCTCTCTCTCTCTCTCTCCCCCCCCCTATTTTTTATGTGTGTTCCTCTCTCTCTCTCTCGCTCTCTCTCTCTCTCTTTCGATATGTACGTCCCTGTCTCTTTCTATCTCTCTCCCTGTATCTCGTGATCTCTCTGTTTTTCTTTCTCTCTCTCTCTCTATCCCTCTCCCTCTCGCTCACTCCTTCCAACTATCTCACACTCTCTCCAGCTGCCTGCGTCAAGTCCCTCCAACGTGCCAGCCCAACAGATTCGTTGACGTCTGCTCGAACCGAAGATAATGATAAAGGTGATGATTGTGATGGTGATGGTGGTGATAAGGATGCTGAGCATTGTGCTGATTATGATGGCGGCGGTAATGCTAGTGACGGACACGATGATGGTGACGGTAATACTAGTGACGGACACGATGACGGATGTTGATGATGGTGATGATGATGTTGGTGATGCTTGTGGTGGTGATGATGAGTTGAATATGATGGCCATGGTTTCGAGGAGAAGGGCGAGGGTGTGGATGACGAGGGGAGTTAGTATGATGACGATTGGTATTCTGATGATGCTGGTTTTGATGTTGGTGATGATAATGGTGATGGTACTGATGATGCTGATGATGGTGATGATGATGATGGTGATGGAGGCGATGCTGCTGAAGATGATGATGCTGATGCTGATGATGATGATGACGATGATGATGATGACGGGGTGATGATGCTGATGATGCGGATGACGACGATGAGAGATTGAGGATGATGATGATGATGAACGTGACAAGGATGACAGGAGGATGACCATTGTTAGGGAGGAGGTGGATGAATTCTTGACGTTTCGCGTATCCCCACCAGCCCATCCAGAAACGATGTCTAGGCAAGTTGAAGAGATCAGGGAAGTGGGGGAGCAACGAGAGGGACAGCCGATCCGTACAAAGGATGAGGCGGAACAGGAGGCCAGATGGATAGAAGTGGGGGTGGCGAGGAACCGAGCGAAGGAGGGATGAGGAGAATGATGACGCTGGGTGGATGGTTGAATGCCGCTCGGATGCCTCTTGGAAGCCTTTTGGAAGCCTCTTCGGGCGTCTTGGGGGTCTCTTGGCGGTCAATGGGGGCTCTTGGGCGTCTTGGGTGCTTCGGGGGGGCCTCTTGAGGCCTCTTGGGATCCTCTTGGGGGGCTCCTGGGGGCCTGTTGGAGGCCTCTTGGGGCCTCTTGGGGGTCTCTTGGAGCTTCATGGCGGCCTCTTGGAGCCTCTTGGAGGCCTCTTGGAACCATCCTGGGAGCCTCTTGGGGGCTTCTTGGGGCCTCATGGCGGTCTTGGAGGCCTCTTGGAAGCCTCTTGGGGCCTCCTGGGCGCCCTTTGGGGCCATCTTGGAAGCGATCGATCAAAGAAGGGGGTTCCCTCATTAACCCTGCCCCTCGGGAGCTCCCAACATAGCCGCCTGGACCCCTCTTGGGGCGCTCTTGGAGCGCTCTTGGGCGCTCTTGGGGCCGTCTTGGGGCCCTCTTGGGCCCCTCTTGGGGCCTCCTTGGCCCCTCTTGGAGCCATGTTGAGGCCTCAGATGGCCATCGGAAGCGAAAAGGCGAGAAGCCGAAAATCATTGGTTTTCCTTAGGTGTTTGAAGGATTTTGGCTTCTTGGGGGGCCTCCTTGGGGAGATACTTGGCCTCTTGGAGCTGTCTTAGAGCGTTCTGAGAGCGTCTTGGAGCATCTTCGGAGCCATCTTGCGGCATCTTAGGCTATCTTGAGCCATCTTGGAAGTCATCTTGGACTATCCGAGGCGCTCATGGAGCCATCCTGGGCCATCTTGGACACTCTGACTGCTCGCGACCGGGCCCGTCCAGGTCCAGGGGAGAGGGTTAGGGGGAGGGGCAAACCCCTCCCCGAAGGGGAAGAAGGGAAGATGGAAGAGGAAACTCCCTAAACCACCTACGCCCAGAGGGCTGGTGGGATTACATGATGGTAATGATTGTGCTAATGACGATGATGGTGGTGATGATTGTGATTATGATGCTTATGAGCGTGATTGTGATAAGTATGAGGAGGAGGAGGAGGAGGAGGACGACGACGACGAGCTGGAAAAGGAAAACGAGGAAGGCCGTCAAGCGTGAAATCTTCCTCTGCATTCATCGGGGAAGTGTCATAACACGTGATTGGGGCAGCAAGGTTGTCTTAGGCTCTTGTAGTGCAGTATGTAGCTCCCCTAGTGCCTTTATGAGCCATTTTGGGTCTTTATTGTATTGTGTACAGCGGCCGTTGGGGCAGTGCCCAAACCGTCAGAGGTGACACCACGGCCGTGTCGGGGCTATCCTGTATTGCCGTCAACCAATCATACAGCAGAAAAAACAGACAAGGAGCAATGTGGTGATGCGTATGGTGAGCAGTGGGAGTATGATTAGATGGGCGTGATGATGATAACGAGGATCGGAGGAGGAGAGGAAGGATGAGGATTGCGGCAGACCAGGGTGAGTGTTATGAAAATTGTTGTTGCACCATGGATATGAACTTGCAGGTTATCATGATGGTCATGGTGATGTTAATGATGTTGAGGAGGAGGAGAAGGAGCAGAAGGAGGAGGAAGAAGCATGCTGTCACATGTGTCACCTTCCGCCTTCCCTTCTTGAGGAGCTCTCATGGATCTCATTTAGGCCGTCTTTGGGGTGTCTTCGCCTCATCTGGGGTTCCGTCTTGGGGCCTTCTGTGACCGTCTTGTCCCCTCCTGTGCTGTATTGTGGCTCTCTTGGGCTGTCGAGCGGCCCATCTGAACTGACCTGGCGGCCGTACGCGTGGCCGCGATGCCAACAAGTTTGTGTGTGTGCGCGCGTGTAGCTGTCGATCGGGGCCTCTCCTGGTCGGCGGGTCGGGTCTCTGCTTTGCTTTCCCTGCTTTCCCTACCGCCGCCCTTCCGCGGGCTGCCTCCTCCCGCTTCTGCTCGGTGCAGCTCCAGTGCAGCGCAGTGCCGTCGCCGGTCTCTCCCCTCGGCGCCCTCGCTCGTGGCGCCCTTCGTGCCTGCCGGCCTTCCACCTCTCGACTGCCCCTTTCCTCGCAGGCCCGCAGCTCTCGGCGCACTGGCCCATCCTTGGACCGTGCTTTGGTTCGCTGGGCCGCTGCCCTGCTGCCCTGTGTTTCTCCATTGCCCGTTTCAGCTCAGTGCCGCTTCCCCCCCCCCCAGCCATCAGCTCAGCGCAGCTCAGTGCATCTCAGTGCTGGCGCTGGTCCCCCCCTCGGCGCTCCTCCTCCGTGCATTGCGGCCTTAATTTGCATACAGCGTGCCCCCTGTTGCCAATCCGCTGGAGCAGTCGCCCTCTGCCCAGCCGCCGACGCAAAAACAAAATGTGCGTGTGTGTGTGTGTGTGCGTGCGTGTGTGTGTGTTTTGTGAGTGTGTGTGATGTGTGCGTGTGTGTGTGTGTGTGTGTGTGTGTGTGTGTGTGTGTGTGTGTGTGTGTGTGTGTGTGTGTGTGTGTGTGTGTGTGTGTGTGTGTGTGTGTGTGTGTGTGTGTGTGTGTGTGTGTGTGTGTGTGTGTGTGTGTGTGTGTCCGCGCGCGTGTGCGCGTGCGTTTTTGCATGTGTGTGTGCGTCTGTGTGTTTGTGTGTGTGCGTGCGTGTGTGCGCGTGTGTGTGTGTGTGTGTGTGTGTGTGAGAGTGTGTGTGTGCGTGCCGTGTGCGTTCGTGCGTGCATGCGTGCGTGCATGCGTGCGTGCGCGCGTGCTTGCGATGTAGGACGTCGTGGGGCCGTTTTGTCACCGTCATCGGCCGTCGAATGTCCTCCTAAGCCCGTTTTGAGTCATTCCGGAGGTCCTCTTGGTTCTTTTGGGATGCCTCTTGGGCCATCGGGGGGTCCTGGGGCGGGACCTCTCTTGGGGGCCGGCTGTGCCGTTATAGGGCCATGTTGGAGGCCTCTCGGGCCGCCTTGGGCTGACGGAAGCCCGATCCAGTTGCGTTTTATGGTGTTCCCTGGAGGCTTCCGCAGTCAACCCACAAAGTAATTATGGGCAACCTTCCCAAGGGTACCCTTGCATCCCTGCCTCCTCGGTCCATCCTTCGCTTCTTTCGCTGGCGGCGCCCCGCTCGCAAGTGGCGGCATGGTTTTTTTAAGGCCGTTGCATCCTTATCGTGCGTCCTCATGATACGGGGTGTCTGTAGTGGGCCACCTTCGAAGCATCATGGGCCATTGTGTTGCTTTGGTTGCCCGCCTGGGCCGTCTTGGAAGCTTTGGACGCGGACGCGTGGTTCTTTCTTATAATGGAAGAACGAAGAAACGCCATAAGCATAAACTTTCGGCGCTCCGCGCGGATTTCTTGGATTTGTGCTGGCGGCGCCCCTGCCCGGCGCGCGGAGCGCGCCAGTGGCGCGGCGCCGGAGGCGCCGCCGGAGAGGCCAGCGCGGATCCAAGAAGACCGCGCGGAGCGCCAAAAGGTTATGTGTATGGCGTTCTGTCTCTCTCGATTTGAAGGAGGGCGCGTGGCCTCGGGAGCACGGGATCCGTCGATCTCTGCGGGGCATTCTTGGCCTCGGGAGCCGAGGCGAGGCAGGCAGAGCGGAGTGCTGCCAGGGAGGTGGTCGGTCAGTTGTTTTACACTGCAGAAGCCCTACCAGAGAGTATCCACCCGTCGTTGACAGTAGGTATTTTTGGATTCCCAGATTCCAATCTACATTCTCGACTAGCCTCACCTTCTCCGTCCTCCTGGAGGAGCGGGCCGACACCCAATAGATGCTCAACTACTTCATGCTTCTACTTATCTGTTCCGACCGATGGGTACTGTGCTTTGGACCACCCCTTCACGTGCCAGGCATGGGGCACTGAGGGGGGATATCTGTTTCTTCTCGTTCCGCATAAGGCATCTTCACACCACCTCATCTGGCAGCGGACATCCTGGGCTCCTAGGATGGTGAAATAGATTCTCCTGGCCCCAGCAATCCTGGGCGTGCACGCCATGCCAGGACCAGGGATTAACCCAGCTAGGCGCGGCAGTGGTGTAAGTAGATGCCCTTTGGGCCTCCCTTTCCCCAGACCACCGACGTCGTGTTTTTTTTCGCAACGTCGACCCCCAGAGGTCTGGATCCCGTCCCCGCCACTGGTTTTTCATCCCGAGCCGTTTTCTAACGGCCTCGCGGCCCGGCGAGGCCCCCCGGAGGCCGAAACTGGCGATACGAAACCTCCACTCGTGATTTTTTCTGCTCCAGGACGCGAGGGGGAGCTCTGGCTCTCTGCCTCTCTCTCTCTCTCTCTCTCCCTCTCTCTCTCTCTCCCTCTCCCTCTCTCTCTCTCTCTTTTTCTCTCTCTCTCTCTCTCTCTCTCTAGAAAAACTCTCCTCTCTCAGCGGGCGCCTCTCTCTAGAAACTCTCTCCCTCTCTCTCTCTCTCTCTCCCTCTCTCTCTCTCTCTCTCTAGAAACTCCCTCTCTCTCTTTCTCTCTCTCTCTCTCTCTCTCCCTCTCTCTCTAGCAAAACTCTCCCTCTCTCAGCGGGAGCACGCGCCCCCGGCGGTGGACGACCAGCTCTCGAGGCCCATCCTCGGTGACCACGCGCGGCCTCCCGGCGCACCGCCCGGGCCGCCGCCCGGGCCGCCGCCCGGGCCGCCGCCGGGGCCGCCGCCGGGGCCGCCCGCGGGCTCGCCCCTGCCGGGCCCGCCGCCCGGCGCCCCGCCGCCCGCCGCCGGCTGGGCTCCAGGCGCCCCAGACATTCTAGCCTTAAGTCGGGCCTGTCCCCTTACAGGGGGATTGTCGACGAAAAATTTAAACAGTACCACAAAAATAATCAAAAAACAATCCAAAAATAGCATGGGGACTATTATTTGAGTATGTTTGGACCTTCTTGGGGTATTTTTGGGGTTTAATTTTTCACCGAAAATCCCCCTGTAGGGGGACACGCCCGACATAAACCCAGACCCCAATCGAGTTTGGAAAAAATCACGATGGGGATTGCTCATCATTTTCGGCCTTCTGGGGGCCCTTACCGGCCCCCAGGAGGCCGTCAAACAATGACTCGGGAGGGTCTGGAGTTCTGGGGATCGCGTCATGAAAGAATCATGACGTCGGTGGCCTGGGCAGATGGGGTCGGAGGATCGCGCCGCATGGCCGATGTATCGCCGATGCGGCTCGATGCGGGGCCCGATCTACTTCACGTCGACATCGCCGATGCATCGCCTACGTCGACGATGCGGTGGCGATGCTGTGTGATCCTCCGACCCCGTCTACAGCGATCCCATCTAGGAGGCCTCTAGAAACGGAGATCGGGACCCAGACCCCCTCGCGTCGCGGAGGTCTTTCACTATGTTGTCGGCCTGCGGGGGCCCTTCTATCTGGGGACCCAGACCCCCTCGCGTCGTGAACAAACATTGCGACGGGAGGTCTGTCGCTCTTTTCGGCCTCGGGGGCCCTTACGGGGCCTCTCAAAAAACGAATCGGAATGAAAAAACCGGTCTCGGGGGAAGGGGTCCAGATCTTTGAGGTCGACGTTGCGATACGAAAACGACGTCGGGGGTCTTGGAACGGGGATCGGGAGGGGGGGGGGGCCGGGAGGAAGCCCAAGGGACCCCCACCCGCAGCGTTAGGCAGACCCGCGGGATGCCTTCGTCGATGAAGGGTATACCCCTAAGATTGTCAACGCCTTGGGCTTGTCAACCTCTGGGCTGACTGAGCTCTCGAGGCCCCTCCCTCCTCGATACAGAAAAACACCATAAACAAAAACGACAACAACAACAATAACAACAACAACAATCATTTTAAGACTGTTCGCTCTTATCTGGTCGCGTGTCATTCAATATGCATATCCCAAACCCAGGATACCCGCCCTCTTCGTCTTCGATCGTACGCCCTTTTGGGGGGTATATTCATTCCCTGCCACGTGTGGTTGGTGAAGCCCTTGAAATCGAAACGAAGGGCATTCTTCTATGGGGCCACAAAGGGCGACAGCGGGGCCACTGAGGGCAGCAAAGGTGCCACGAAGGGCAGCGAGAGGGCCACGAAGGGCGACAGCGGGAATACGAAGGGCATGCGTATGGGGCCACGACGGGCGACTGCGAGCGGGGGCCACGAAGGGCAGATAATGCGGGGCCACAATGGGCAGCGACGCGGCCACTGAGGGCAGCAACGGGGAGGGCAGCGAGCGAAGGCAACCGCGGAACCAGCACGGGCAGCGAGGGGCATCAAAGGCAGCGAAGGGCAGCGAGCGGCGACTGCAGTCCCTAACGGGCTGGTCGGGCGGGCAGGCCCAGACGGGCGGGTCGAGCGGACGGGTCGTTGAAGCGTAAATTCTGCGTGAACCGTCAGGCAATATGTAGCGGGAGCGCCATTCCTGAGTGTCGAGGAGCGGCATCTGAATAAATTGTAAGGAAGTATCAGGCGTGAGCCGCGATTCGTTGGTAAGTTGCGAGGAAGTCCCAAGCGAGAGCGCGATTCTGCAATACATTGCAAGGAAGTGTCAAGCGGGAGCCGCGATCCGGTGGTAAATCGTAAGGAAGTCCAAAGCGAGAGCGCGATTCTTCAAGAAATTGTGAGGAAGTATCAGGCTGGGGCCGACGACACAGTTTGACCCTTAAGACTTTCCCTGGTAAAAAAAACAAGGTGCGAGCCCCAGGAAGGGCACTTCAATCGAAAAAACACTGTGCACCGGACGGGGGGGTCAACAATGATTTTTTCAGACATGAGAATTCAACAACAACAACATCAACAACAACAATATAACAAACCAACAACAATCACAACAACCACAGCAACGAAAACAACAACCACAACAACAACTACAACAACAACAATCATTCCAAGACTGTTCGCTCCTACCAGCCCGCGTGTCAGTTTTATGCATATTCCAAGCCCTGGATACTTGCCCTCTTCGTCTTCGATCGTACCCCCTTTTGGGGTGTTACATTCCTTCCTGACCACGTGTAATTGGAGAAGCCCCTAAACATTTAATTGAAAGGGGGAAGACAAAAAGAGAGGACGAAGGGATCGGAGGAAGGGAGGGATTAGAGGGACAAGAAGGAGGTACGACGATGATTTGTGCCGTGAGTTGCGATTCAGCTTGCGCCATGGCTTGCGCCAGCCATTCCAACACAGGAGAGCGCAATTCTTGAGAAGGGGATGTCTGGCGGGAGCGGGGGTCTAGACATAAGCGCAAGGAAATCTTAAGCGGGAGCCCCCTTCTTAAGTAAATTGGGCGGAAGCCTCAGACGGGAGGGGGGGGCCTGACTACATTGCGAGGAAGTCACAGGCGGGAGCGCCGATCCTGAGTAAATTGGTAGGAAGCCTCACGCGGGAGCGGGGGTCCTGAGTAAAGTTGGAGGACGTCTCAGGCGGGAGCCGTTGTTGTTGTAGTCCGGGGGAGCAACAACGCAGTTTGACCCAGACTAAAATGTGAGGAAGTCTCAAGCGGGAGCGCCGCTCTTGAGTAAATTGGGAGGAAGTCTCAGACGGGAGGGGGGGTCCCGAGTAAATTTGGAGGAAGTCTCGGGCGGTAGCCGTTGTTGTTGTAGTCCGGGGGGCCGGGGGCACAGTTTGACCACGAAGAATTTCCCTGTTCAAAAACAGGGTGCGACCGTCAAGTGGCAGACTTTGACGGAGAAAAAACAATCTGCACCGGTGATGGGGGGATCAACAATAATTATTCTTCAGAGATGAAATTTCAACATAAGCATAGACTGTCGACGGTCCGTTCGGATTTCTTGGATCGGCGCTGGGCCCCTCTGGTGGCGCCTCCAGCGCCGCCCCTGGCGCGCGGCGCGCTCCGCGTGCCGGGGGGGGGGGGGCTCAGCGCCGATCCAAGAAATCCGCGAGGAGCTCCAACAGTTTACCCGTCGGTCGTTGGCAGCAGGTCTTTTTGGGCTCTCAGCTCCCACTGTACTTCAAGCGCCTTTCTATTCCAAGAATCGATATGCTTTTTGCTACGTCGTGTCATTCTCTGGGAGGGCCCGAGCCCAAACTACTTCACAGCCGGACCGAGGTATCAGATCGAGGTCAGTTCAGAAAGGGTATTATATCTTGTCCTGCGCGTTTGTTGGATGTTCTTATGCACTTGCGCACCCTGGGGAGGGTACCCTTGGATGCTCTGTCTGTTTTGGCCGACCGAGGGTCTATTGTTCTTGGAGGATGTACTTCATGTTTCTCGTGGCGCCAAAATCGCAGAGCGGAGTTCGTTCGGAAAACAATGTAGTGGGCCCTGATTGTCCTGGAGAATTTCGTTCTGGAGTTCGACGTGAGTTTCGGGCGGATTTTTGTTTGCCGGGAATGATCGGGGGTGGACAGACCTCCTACCCTGACACGTCGATTAGTGAATTGTCCGTTTTCGGTTCTCGAGAGGGCGTCGCGGCCGTCATTTTCCAGGCTTTCGCCTGCCAGGTTTGTGCCCGAGGTCGTTTTCACTAAACCACGTTTTCCTAAAGGGAGGTCTGTCCATCCCCGGAATGAAGACTCCAAAACACCCACGCGAAGTTCGTTTCGTTTGTCGCTCGCCGCCTCGGGGTTTACCATTGCGAGAGATCCATGCACAAATCCGCTGCAGCACGTCTGCAAGGTCGACGCAGTGACGTTTCTTACCCGCTTCTTTCCGACCGGCGACTATGCTTATTCAGGAGGGGAAGAAACACACAGACACAATGCATCGTCGATTCCCAGGAACATATGGGAAACTATGGGAAGTGGGGGAGGGAAGACGCAGTGATGTTTCTTACTCGCTTCTTCCGACCGGCGACTATGCTTATTCAGGAGGGGAAGAAACACACAGACACAGCTAATCGTCGACTCCCAGGAAAATATGGGAAACTATGGGAAGTGGGGGGGGACGACGAAAGCCCAGAAAGTATGGGAAACAATTTAGGAATCCTGGGATCTGTGTCTATTTCTTTGTGCGTCCTTGGGCCCCTTCACCTATGCCGTCTCTGAGCGTCTACAGTCAACGCGCATAGTGAGGACAAACGGCTTGTTCAAGGGTACCCTTGCGTCCTTGCGATGTTTTTGCTTTGGGACCCTTGGATGCTCTGTCTGGTTTGGCCGACCGAGGGGCTATTGTTCTTGGAGGATGTTCTTCAGGTCCGACTGTATCCGCCTTCCTACTTCTTGTTCCTCATGGCGCCAAAATCGCAGAGCGGAGTTCGTTCGGAAAACAATGTAGTGGGCCCTGATTGGCCTGGAGAATTTCGTTCTGGAGTTCGACGTGAGTTTCGGGCGGATTTGTTTTTGCCGGGAATGATCGGGGGTGGACAGACCTTCTACCCTGACACGTCGATTAGTGAATTGTCCGTTTTCGGTTCACGAGAGGGCGCCGCGGCCGTCATTTTCCAGGCTTGCGCCCGCCAGTTTTGGGCCTCAGGTCGTTTTCACTAAACCACGTTTTACTAAAGGGGGGTCTGTCCATCCCCGATTTTTGCCAGGAGTGAAGACTCCCAAGCATCCACACGAAGTTCACGTCGTTTGTCGCTCGCCGCCTCGGGGTTTAACATTGCGAGGGATCCATGCAACAATCTGTTGCAGCACGTCTGCAGGGTCGACGCAGTGATGTTCCTTACCCGCTTCTTGCGACCGGCGACTATGCTTATTCAGGAGGGGAAGAAACACGCAGACACAATGAATCGTCGACTCCCAGGAAGACATGGGAAACTATGGGAAGTGGAGGGGGGGACGACGAAAGCCCATAAAGTATGGGTAAACATCTGGGGAATCCTGGGATCTGTGTCTATGTTTTCGTGCGTCCCTGGGCCCCTTGACTTATGCCGTCTCTGAGCGTCTACAGTCAACGCGCATAGTGAGGACAAACGACTTGTTCAAGGGTACCCTTGCGTCCTTGCGATGTTTCTGCGTTGGGCCCCGACGACAACTCGTCAAGGACGGGTGCGGGTTAGGGTACCCTCGTGTCCTTGGGGGTTTGACCGCCTGCCGCCCAGAACATTTCAACTTCGGCCTCCAAGGGTCTTGCGTCCTTACCACGCGTCCTTACTATACGTTTTCACTGTATTCCGCCGCGCCTCCCTCGGCGCAGCCCCCCCCCCTCCCCCCCCTTGAGTTAAGTCGGGCCTGTCCCTCTACAGGGAGATTTTCGACGATAAATAACAAATATAGGAAACATAATCAAACAATAGTAAAAAAAATAGTCGGGGGACTTTTTTTTTGGAGTATTTGTTTTACCTTTTGGGGGCATTTTTGGGGTCTTGTTAATTTTTCGTCGAAAATCCCCCTGTAGGGGGACAGGCCCGACTTAACCGTTGAGGCGGCAGCTGGGGCAGCCGGGGACCCGGCGCGCCCGCGCCGGGCGGCGCGCGGCCTCCCGGGCCGGGCGCGGCTGCGCTGGGAGCCGCCGACCTCGCAGAGGAGGAGGAGGGAGGCAGGAGGAGGAGGAGGGAGGGGGAGGAGGAGGATTTTTCACTGTGTGCGATGCCATGCCAAACTCCGAGGCGGGTTAAAACATGGTAGCAAGAGAATTGGGTGCAGGAGCTACTAAGTGAACAGCTGCATGACTGAGACTACCGGCTAGAACTGGGCACCTGCAAGGCTGATGCTACTGGCATGAGGGTGGAAACCTCCGCCAGGACCAACCGAGACGCCGCATTCAAAACAGGTTCCATCAGCCACGGCTTGCGCGCAGAACTTCTATCACCTCAACGCCACCAGAAAAACGGCGGAGCAAAGCTCAGTCCGAGCTGGAGGGCGCCCTCGCGCCCACATCAAAACTCGAACCCTCAGGCGTCTTCGCGCCCAAATGTAAAGATCCCGTCGCAACGTCGGGTCGTGAAAAATGCTGCCGTGTCCCTGCCGAGACCTCCGCCTCACCCGAAGACGAATGTGCTACCGCCTGATCGGGGAGCGCCTCAACCGAAGGAAGCGGCTCCAAACCAACCACATCAGAGCATTCATCTGGGCGAGCCCCGGACAAGGGCTCAGCCGAACACGAAAAATGCAAGCGAGCCTCACGAAGAGTCTCAGCCGAAAGGCGAGCCTCACTAAGAGGCTCAGCAGCAAGGCGAACCTCACTGAGAGGCTCAGCCAAAGTTGGGTTGCCTTTCTTCTTCCTGTGTCTCTTTCGCCGAGCCTTTACCTCTTCCTGGGCGGGGTGCGCACGATACGGGCCGGCAGAGGCGGCGGCTGAGGCCACTCCTGCAAGCCCAGCTTGGCCTCCTCCGAACGGGCGTCCTTCCCCGCCTTCTTCTTGTGCTTGCGCTTCCGGGGGCGCCGGGATCCTTTCGCCGAAGGAGGCGCAGGCGGAGCCTGGATCACTATCACCTTCGTAGGAGCCCTCGGAGCGGCCGGAGGCTCCGGAAGAAGCACACTGCTCGCCTCCGGAACTGCTGGCGGTGCCGGGGGCCCCGCGCAGGCACCTTCGAGCTTCTCCTTCATCATCGGGGCCGAGAAAAGAACCGTCGCCTGCTTCGGGTTGGACGTAGCCGAGGCCGCCGGTGCCGGAAGCGGCGCCGGCAAGAGATGCTTGCCGGCCGCCGGAGCTCCAGCAGCCTCCCGCTGGCGGTCCCACCTCCGCAGGCGTTTTGCCAGCTGCCCATCCGCCTCCATCTTCATAGCAACGGGAGCCGGAGTCACCGGCAAAGGGCGCCTCAGAAGATGATATGTCTCCTGGTCCACCACGTCGAACGGGCTCACCACCTCGCTCCAGTTGCCGGGCGGGGGCTCCATGGCAGATCACGAAATCCACCTGCCTCACACCAAAAGCTGAACAGAAACGCGAGAGACGAGCGCCCAGCTCGTCACCGAGCAAGTCGTCGGGAACGAAGAAGCGAGCGTGAATGGGCCCCTCGTTCAGGTCAGAAGCCGTACCCGTGAAGCGCACAGCACCCGATGCGGCCGGGCGGAAAGGAAGAAGTAAAAGAGGGTGGCCGGGCGGCAGTGGGGGGCCAGCTCGAGCCCTATCTCCCAGGGCCTGACCTGGGAGGCAGTGCTGCGCGACCTCGGCCCCCAGAGGCCTCGGCCTTGAGCCAGAGGAGGAGGAGGAGGGAGGAGGAGGAGGAGGAGGAGGAGGAGGAAGAGGAAGGAGGAGAAGAAGGGTAAGAAATGGAGGAGGAG
>CAUYUJ010014473.1:0-22500 GCA_963575745.1 Prorocentrum cordatum
CCTCGTCATCGGCCCCCCTGTTCTCGCTGTTGGGGTCCCCGTCGAGGCGCAGGTACTCCTCCGCCAGACTCCAGTCGACCTTGGAGCGCCACTTGCCGCCGTGCTGCGCCTTGGGCCTCAGCCAGTCGCTCTTGCACTGCACCCGCTCGTAGGCCTTCCAGATCGAGTACAGGCGCAGGCAGGTCACCTCCGCGGCCTGCGAGTTGATCAGCTCGTCGTACTGCCCCTGGCTCATCATCCTGTCAAGGACCAGGGCCAGCATGTTCAGCTCCTGCGCGATGCCCGCGCCCTGCAGCTCCTTGGAGCGGAGCCACTCCTGCGTCTCCACGCGTGCGCTCCGTCCGCCCTTGTAGAGCCTCGCCAGCACTGTCGGCGCCACGCGGGCCCTGATCCCCCCCACGGGGGAGCCCGCCACGCGGCGATACTTCTCCAAAGTCGCCAGCAAGCTCTCCTTCGGGTTCTTCGACTCCTCCTTCAGCTGCACGATCTGGTCCTTCAGGGGGTCCTCGAGCTCGCCCAGGTCTCCAACCTTCTCCCAGGACGCTGCACTCGAGCTCGGCGTGGGCGACCCTGCCTGCGCTCGGGTGCTCATGCCCGAGTCCCGCTGCACCAGCTCCTCGTGCTCCGTCAGCTTCTTGATGAACGCATCCACCTCGGCCGAGCTGGGGTCGTCTCCTCTGGTCGGCGGCGGCCCCGCGGGGGGCGGGGGAGGCGGGCCTGGCTCCGACGCCAGAGCCCCACTGCCGCAGGCAGGTCCTGCCCCCGCTCCGCCCCCAACATCCAGCCTCGACTTCAGCATGCCCACAGCGTCGGCCAGGTCAGACTGACCGCGAGCCAACTCCGCGAACAGGGTCTTGGTGTCCCGCTCGTCGCCACTCACGTCACTCACGTCATCACCAGCGTGCACCGACCCGCCGTCCGAGTCCGAACCCGAGTCGCTGTCCGAGTCGACCTCCTTTCGGCAAGAGCATCCGTATGTCCAGATCCCGTAGATCACGATGAGAACGCAGCCCAGGTATGCCGCGCACAGCTCGAGGTCGCCCGATTCGTACAGCTCCCCCAGGAACTCGCGGAAGTTGTCCAGGTCCTCGATCGCCTGCATCCCCGCCGAGACGGTGTGGTACCCCGCGGCGAAGAAGGACCCGAGATGCAGCCAACGCCACAACCTCCAGCCCACAAAGAACACCGCTGCAGCACCACCCCACGTCTTGTGGGCCCACGCCGTCACCACGGTGGTCACGAGGCCCTTGCCGAACCAGGACGCCACCTTGGCCTTCGAGCTCGCCTTCTTGCCCTTCGTCAGGTTGGCCTTGGCACTCTCAGCACCAGCCTGTCCCAGCTCATGTCGCACAATGAGCCGCTCCGCGGCGATGATCGCCTGCTCTCTCTCCTTCTCATTCAACCCCGGGTGCTCGGTCCAGGTCACTCCCTTCTTCGGGCGCGGCAGCATCCTCGCCTTGTCCCGCAGGTTGATGATCTGCACCCGCTTCGCGGGGTCGATCGCGGTCCAAACCAACGAGGTCCCTGGACCGACTCGACTGACCAGCAGCATCACCACCCCCGTGTTCCTTCCCTGCGTCTGGACGTAGACGCGGTTCCACCTGCTCCACGGCGCCATGAAACCCGCTGGTGACCCCCGCCACTCGGCGCCTCCTCCGAGGTCGAGGGGCTCGATGAGGATCTCCTCGGCCTCCTGCTGGCGCCCGCCGAAGACCTCCAGCACCCCGTCCAGCTCGCAGAGGGCGAGCGCGGTCACCAGCAGCCAGCCGGGGCGCCCGATGGCCGGCGTCGTGGCGGCGCCCGAGCCTGGCGGGCTCGGGGCGAGCTGGGGCTGGAAGCTACCCCTCTCTGAAGGCTCGAGTGCGGGCCTCGCCCGCGAAACCCACGCCTCGAGCCGAAACTTTGCGCCAGGAGAGGAGGGACAAGCACGAGAGAGACTGCGCTACTCCTCCTCCGAATTTGCAGTTGAGGCGGCTATCTGAACGTTTACAGGGGGTGTGTAAAAGTGTGTTTAAAAACGCGTACCTCTAGGAACTTCCGCGGCGGAGACCTCCAGGAATCTCCAGAGACCTCTGGATCGAGGATCGGGTCGGGGGGGGGGTGCGAGGTTCTTCCTGACAATCGTTGTCATTTGGGACTCTAGATCGACATCTTCGGCACGGCTCGATGTCCCTCGAAGTTTCGGCTGGAACGCGCCAAGATATCCTGACGGCTGTTGTTTCGTGAGCCTAAAGAAGCCCCCAAGACGGCTCCAGGAGCGGCCCACAACGATCTGACGAGCTCACGTTCCGCTTCCTGGTTGCACGTAGACAGCCAACGACAGCCAAAAGAAGATTACCAGACTCCACAAGACAATGATTAAAAGACGACGCCCTATGAAGCAGAAGCATCGTGGCACGCTGCAGTATCAGGCAACCCAAATTTGCGAGAGGTCTTCGTCCGAGCTGTCTGGCAGGAGCCGGCTCACATCATCTCGGGGTATCTTGTGGCGAGGCGCCAGTGGACATCCAGCCCGTGCACGATTCGACGGAATGGCCAGGAAGCTCCTAGTGTCGCCCAAGTCCGCGGTACTCTGCTGAGTGACTTGTGCCGCCAAATGGGTAGCAGCGGCCGTCCGTCGCGCTGGTTTCACGATCCGCCCGAAGCTGCAAGCAGGACACTTTGGCGGCTTTGGCGTGGATCTGTCGCGTGGATCGCGTCAGGCCAAGATGACCCGAGTCAAGCACGACGAAAAGCTGAACGCCATAAACGCCAAGTTGCAGAGATTTGCATTCGCTTCCGGAAACCAATTTTACGGCACCACCGGCGGCAAGATGCCACAGCACAGACGCCGGCTTGAGATGGCATGCGAGGCCCCCGCCTGAGGACGATGCCTGACCACCCTCCCAGAGCTGCAAACAGGCGACCTCGACCCAGCGATCAAGATGCCCACTCGGACTCTCGATCGGTGGCTGCGCACATTGCGAGCGCATCTTGAGCTTCGAGATGGCGTCTGACAGGCGAGGCGAAACGTGGCGTCTCACACGGAGGCGGTACCTCCAGGGGAACGCTCACGGCACGTTCGTGAGCCAGTCTCGGCGGTTATCCTTCACCTGCTAAAGGCCAAAGCGAGGTGGGGAGTCCCCGAGGCAGCCGCATGGGACGTCCCGCTCCCTCACCGTGAACCCTGCGGAAGGAGACGCGTCGAGCCGACACTCGAAGCAAGCTGTTCCGCCGCGTCGGCATGGCGGTGGCCACGCTCAGTACCATGGAGCTGCACCAGCTAGCTGCTACAGCCCGCGGACCACTGACAGGCTCGAGGCAAGTAGTCGCCAGAAGGGAATGACCAGCCCTGATCCTGACCGTGTGGAAGACGACCAGGTCCATCCTCTACCTGGTCGACTGCGAGTCTGCGGCCCAGGGCTGGTACGCTAGGAAGTCCCCGGAGCCCAGCGGCGAGGACACCGATCTTGGGGCCCAACTCGGCGAGGTCGTGCAACGACAAGGAACAGGTGCCACCACGGTCGTGTTCGTGAAGTCGCACCTCATCGCCATCGCGGCGGTGCACGATCGTGCTGCCCGTTGGACGGCGGCGGGGAGCCTGGTCGCCACCGAGATGGCAGGCCTGGCGGCGGCCGAGGCCAGCCAGACGGCCCGAGGCGCTCCAGCACACTGTCCTGATGCACGACCGTCGGGCCGGGCTGGTCCGCACGAGACTGCCGCGGGCCACCCTCGACGACACTGCTGCGGAGGACAAGGAGCCCGGGGAGGAACAGTCGCCCGCACATGTCGGTGTCCACCTTTCTGCTGCATCGGTCTCCCTCCTCTGCTCGGCCCACTGCGGGCGACACTGGCCGGAGGTGCATGCGATGCGGAGGAACAGCCGCCCAGGCGAAAGCCACCGCCTGGCGATGGTCACCCTGCTCCCAGCCGCTTAGTTATACTGGTGACGTAATGTAGAGAGACCACCCAAGTGGAACTCAGTTGCTGGAGGGGTCGTCTACCCCAACCACTAGATTTCAGCTCAGGCGGGGTAAGCTCTGATATTGTACGGGTTGTGGGTGCCATGGGCACGCCCAGCTTTAGACGTTGACCAAGCTTGTGAGCACAGGCCTTATCCAAACCGAGCTGAGCAGATTCGTCGTACACATGGTGGGCTCTGGCCGAAGGCCATGAGCAAAACAGAGCGAGTTTCCCGATGCAAGCTGGCGTAATTCAGGTAGGTTGGTTCGGCTTCTGGCCCTGCCACATGGTCATATTCATCCGTGTCCTCCTCATCATCACTCTTCCTTTCAACGTCGAGCGGGCATAAGCTGTACAGCTGCTGTGCCCTTGTATTGAAAGAGAAAAGGGCCGATCCATGCGCTGTGGCCAACCACTTTAACACAGGTGAGCGCAGCAGACAGAAGATGGGCGACTGAGATAATAGCACAACAATAAGCCTCCGAAGGTACAGACTATACGCTTACCTTGCCGTGGGGTGATGGAGATGATATGGATCTGAGCATACAGAAGGGTAAGAAGTGGCATAATCGAGAGAGGACGTCAACTATGGAATGAACTAGCTACTGACACGTTCGGGCGGCACTGACTGGCCAGTTGGTGGCGGTGCTACTGAGCAGTCCCCTCCTTCTCCTCATGCTCCTCCTTCCCCTCCTCCTCCTCCTCCTCGTCATCATCATCATCCTCCTCATCATCATCATCAGCAGCAGCATCAGCATCAGCCACATCATCATCATCATCATCATCATCATCATCATCATCATCATCATCATCATCATCATCATCATCACCACCATCATCACCACCACCACCACCACCACCACCATCATCATCATCATCATCATCATCATCGTCATCATCAGCATCATCATCATCATCATCATCATCATCATCATCAGCTGCGAGCACAGCCCGCCCAGGAGCCTCCCCAAGTCCCCGAGTAGCTCCGCCTATGCAGAAGGCAGCTCCTTTTCCAGCCCTGTTTCCTCCTCCTCCTCCTCCTCCTCCTCCTGCTCCTCCTCCTCCTCCTACTCCTCCTCCTCCTCCTACTCCTCCTCCTCCTCCTACTCCTCCCGCTACTCTTCCATTTCCTCATACGCAACCTCTCTGTCGCACCACGGGACGTGTACGCATGCCGGGCCGAGGGCTTCGCCCGAGACTTCGCCGCCAACTTTGATCCTGAAGCTTGACATTGCTGCAGCATCAGAGATAGAACCCTGGTGGTTTTCAACATGTGGCTCTCGCCGTAGCGCCGCGCGAACTCGTCTTCGAGGATGGAGGCTGGTTCGTTTCCAAAGTGTGGATCTCGCCTCGGCACCGCGCACGCTCCTCTCAACGCCTTGCAGCAGCTTCGAGGATGTGGGCCGCTTTTGCCCGAAGCATCCTGTGGTGTTGGGTCCTCGCTTTGGAGGAACAGCGCCCCGCGTCCTCCTCTCCTCTCCTCCCCTCTCCTCCCCTCTCCTCCTCCTCCTCCTCCTCCTCCTCCTCCTCCTCCTCCTCGTCCTCCTCCTCCTCGTCCCCAGTCCTCCTCCTCCTCCTCCTCCTCCTCGTCCTCCTCCTCGTCATTCTCCTCCTCCTCCCCCTCCTCCTCCTTTTCTTCCCCCTTTTCTCACTTCTCCTCCTCCTTCTTCTTCCTTCTTCCTACAGCCCTGAAGACGAACGTCTGAAGCGCCCACGTCATGCATAGAGAGCGCAACCGAATCTCGCCCGCAGGATCTGGAAACAATAACACTCGCCCGAAGGATCGAGTGACAAAATGAGACACATGTGCAGTCATGACATGAAGCGCAACCCCAACGGGCGTGGGGGCGCAATGGGAACGGCATTCGAAAGGCACAAGAATTGATGCATTGGGCAAGCCAAGAGACAGCTACTGAGCGCCATTCACTGGTATGCGATCTCAGGGCTCCTGGCGGCCATGTAGCAGCACATCTTGTCGAAGGCGGTCTTGTCTGTGAAGAGAGGCAGGAAAAAGGCGGCTACCCCGGGCTGCCCTTCTTTGGCAGCAAGGTCGTACAACAGCTGGAACACCTGGTCATCGGCAACTGGGTCCCGATGTTGGTACTCGAAGGCAGCCGTCTGGAACGCAATGCCGAGAGACTTCTTTGCGTGGGAGCCAATGGGCTCGAGACAATCTGCCTTGACGCGAATGGCCTCAGCACCCATCTTGAAGGCCCAGCGGCCAGCGGCATCGTCGTAGAAGCCCAGGGTACCTTCGCGCCCGTTCAGCATTGGCCTGGCCTTGAGGCCGACAAGGCGCGCGGCCATGCCCGGAGCGAATTTGTGCTTCTCGCCGCGCTGCTGGAACTCGTCGGCCTCTCCGCGCCGCTGGGGCTGCACCACGTCAACATTGGTCTCTTCCTTGGCACAGCGCTCGCTCTCCATCTCCAAAAAGCACAAGCCAGCGGCGCCACCTTCGCCAGGCGGCTGCTCGCTGGACGACTCCCCCCCCTCGTTCGCCAGGACTGCTCCGACGGACTCGGCGTGCATCTGGCGATCAGGGCCTTCCTCCGTCGCAGGGCGCGCGGCCCGCGGCGAAGCGGAGAAACCCTCGAAGCGGACCGGGGAGGGTTTCACGACAAAGCGGATGTGGGACTCGCCTTTGGAATTCTGTTTCCCGTGGTCCACAACGACAGCGTTGTCGATATCCATGTACATCATCTGGATCAAGCTGGTCATGAGGCTGTTCCACATAGTCGGCGCCCAGGCGGGGAACAGACAGACCTGCACGATGAGCTTGTCCGTGTGCGTGCACATCTTGACGACGCCTTGACGGCCGTTCTCCAGCTCCTGGATGATCCAATGGAGCCTGGCTGCCGAGACCATGGCGGCGCGGAGGGGCAAGGGGGGAGACAGAAACCTGCAAGTGCAAGCCGATGGCCCCTCCTCAGGCAGACGCCTGAGCCACAGGGGTTTGTCTCCTTCTCCTCCTCCTCCTCCTCCTCCTCCGCCTCCTCCTCCTCCTCCTCCTGCCTCCTCCTCTCCTCCTCCTCCTCCTCCTCCCCTCCTCCTCCTCCTCCGAAGTGCTTTGTGGTCCGAAAGCGGCCCATTTTCATATAGCGAGCCCGACAACAAGAAACACGACGCCCAGCCCCGCGGGCGACTCTCTCTCATCTCCGTACTCTTCGCCCTCAGGAGGTGGCACGACGGCCCGCCATTGCTTTGCTGGGCGGTCCCGCTCACCGGTGTGGCACCGCAGGGCGCGGCGCCAGAGGGCGGCATCCAGAGCTCGGCTCCAGCGCGAGAGGGACTTCCTTCGTCTGCAGGACCACCACGGCAGCACCCCTCCCAGGATGCCTGGGAAGCAGCAGCGAGTTTCAGCGCCGTGGTCTACCTGCAAGGGCTGCGGCGCGCACGAGTGGAACGGGGTCCTGCAGAAGCAGGCCTGCAGGTGCAGTCGCTGCGGGGCAAAGGTCGACCTCTACGCCGCCAAGGGGGGCAGCTCCAAGGACGGCAAGGCGGGCAAGGTCCCCGTCGTCGGGAAGGGGCCCAGCGACTCTCTCTCGGCGGAGGACAAGGCCATCTTGACCCTGGAGTCTGCGCTCAGCTGCACGGAGGATCCCGCCCTTCGCAGGATGATCCAGTCGCAGATCGACGACCTCAGGCACAAGCGGGCTCGGCAGTCTGCTGTCCCTCCAGAGGACGCACTACGACTGGCAGACGGCGCCGTCCGCGACGCGTCCGCCAAGCACGACCAGGCCATGGCGCGACTTCTCAAGTGTCGAGATGCTCTGGAGGAAGCTCAAGAGAAGGAGCGACAGGCCGCACTTGTCCTCGCCCAAGCCGAGGACTCGAAGAAGCTCGCCGCGCAGGCCCTCGCCGCCAAGCTGGGCGTCACGGTCCAGGAAGGTGAAGGCTGCGCCGAGAGCAAGACGTTTTTCCAGATTACATGGGACGAGGATTTCTTTCGCAACCTTGACAGCATGGAGGCCGAGCAGTCCGAAGTTCAGGAGCTGCGGAAGCTGGAGTCCGATCTCAAAGCAGTGAAGGACCAGCTGGCCACCAAGAACACGCAGGTGGGCGACTGGTTGCAGCGGGCCAAGGAGCTCCAGAGCCAGCTCACCGACAGGATGGCCAAGAAGCGCAAGGGCGACAGTGGCTCCTCAGCAGTCGGGGCAGCAGGTGGCGGTGCGCAGGCGGCTGCAGCTGCTAGCGCCCCACCCACCGCCGCCGCGGCAGCGGGCGCGGCCGCAGGCAGTGCGGCGGCGGCCGCCCCCCCAGCCGCCGCCCCCGCCGCGGCCGACCCAGAGGCAGCCAGAGCCGCTCGGGAGGCGCGCGAGGCCCGCATCCAGCAGGCTGCGGCCAAGATCAGCGCTTCCAAGGCTGCCGCCATGCAGGCATCCGAGGCGGCCAAGAAGGAGGCGGCTGGCGGCGCTGGGGCGGCGGCCGCCGGCAGCAGCAAGAGACGAACGGGCAGGAGCGGCGGCGCGGGTGTGCAGGCAGCCACGTCGAAGACCGCTCGGGGAGAGTCTGCGTCGCAGACTGACCTGCCTAGGGGTACTGAGGTCGCCACGACCTCCAAGAGCCAGAGTGACACATTCATATTTTTCTCTAACGTCACTGCCATGGGGAAGCAGGCCTGGGACTACGTCACTGGGCCTGCTTCGACTCCGTATCACTACTTCCTGTTAGTTGAGACTCACATCGAGTCCGCCAGCGACTTGCAGCACTGGAAGGGCCAGGCACGCAAGTCGCATCTCAAGTTGATAGACAATCCAGCTCGTGGGACGGGCCGCGAGCAGTCTGAGGCCACCAAGGACAGGGCCAATGAGGGCGGCGAGTGGATCCTTGGGAGGCAGCATTTACAGTTCCACAGGGTCCACGACACCGACTCCGTGTGCCGCGACCTCAGGGCCGAAGGCAGCGCCGCCCTGGACGGGTTCACGGTGGCGATCCTCAACCAGCAAGGGTATTCCATCGTGCTGATCGCTTTCTACGGCTACTGCTCCGAGGGCCTCCACGGCAGGAACTTGGTACGTTTCGCCAAGCTGGGGGCCCTCGTCTCGCAGCTGAAGCTGCCGTGGATTTGCATAGGCGACTTCAACCTGCCACCGTCTGTCCTGGCCGACGCTGGGTTCTTAGATCGTGTGGGTGCCAACGTCCTCACCGCTGCCGACACGGAGTTCACCTGCGTGGGCGGCATGGGCAAGGGCAGCACGCTGGACTATGTGGTGGCCAGTTACTCGGCGTTACCGTACATCGTGGGTTTGAGTGCAGTTTTGTCAGTGCCTTGGCGACCGCATTGCGGGCTTCAACTTCGGCTGAGAAGTTCGGGGTCTCAACTGCTGTGTCGGCAGCTGGTGCTTGCAGCTCAACTCCCACAAGTACCTCGACCTACCACCCAGCCGCAGGAGGGCTCCAAGTCGCCCATGGCCCGAGGGGAGCGCGCCCTGGCACGACGGGCGGCCCAGGACAGGATGGCGACGGCGACGGATGAGATGTTCGGAGACCTCTGCTCTGCTGGTGGTGCGACGGCGTCTACATCAGCGACGGCTTCTTCCTCTGAGGGCGAGCCCAGTGCGCAGGCCAGTCCCCTTGCCGCCGACTGGCCTGAGTCGGACGGCGAGGGCGACTACGTGCCCCCAGGTTTCTTTGAACCCGAGGCTGGCAGCCCAGCGGCCGCTGCGCCTCCAGCCACGCCCAGGCCCGAAGGGGCCGAGGGCGCGGCTCCGTCTCACGACATATCGAGTGTGCTTACCGCACCCCACGAGTCTCGGGACCCACCCAGTTGTTCTGCCTCCCCCGAGGTCCCCTCGAGCACCCATGGCGGTGCCTTGCCTGCCTTTTTCCCCCCCTCTGACCTCTGGGACTCCTGCAGGGCACAAGTGGGCTACACGGACTCCACTGGCACCTCGGAGGTTCTTCCTGCCATTGCCAACTCTGCGGCGTTTGCGGTTGGGGGACCACATATTCTTCGTCTGGGAGCTCTTTATGGATCTTGGGTCAAGGCTTTGGAGCGTACCGTCTGTATTCACCATGGGACGAATCTAGCGGGGCCTTCCAGGGACTCAGGGCCCAAGTACACCGTCACCGAGGTTAGAGCTCCGTCCAAAGTTCGGGAACAGCCTCTTCATGATCAGGTGTCGTCTTGGCGGGGCAGGGTTACCACAGTACTGACCAAGCTCAGCTTGCATCGTTCTCGTGGCAACGGACCCATACAGCAGCAGCAGCTCGTGGAGGCGTGTGCGGCCTTGGCAGGGGACCAGCCAGACAGCGTACACGTACCACTCGCTTCCTTTGCCGACCCGACCGTGGCCTCGTGGAGCGAGTGGCAAGCTCGGCTACTAACGGTCGCCGACATGCCTGATGCCAGCCTGCACGAGATGGCTGTCACGGCCAAGCGCATCACAGGTCGAGCTCGTCGACGGGCTTTGGGGGCGTCTCTTAAGGAGCTTAGTGCTTGGATTTCGACCTCGGAGGCTCCTGGGATCCTCCACAAGGCTCTTAAGAAGACCCCCCCTGTCCCCGATGAGCTCGTAGTCGACGGCCAGGTTATGTATCATCCCCTGGACATCGTTGATAGCAAAGCCAGTACGTGGAAACAGCTCTGGGGCCCAAGGGAACCCGACTTGCACGATGTACAGGAAGTATTCCAAGAAATTCGCGAAGTTGCTCGGCACGAACGCCTCGAGCCACTTTCCCACGACAGAGTCCGTCAAGCGCCACATTCCATGCGAGCCAAGACAGGACTCGGGGTTGACAAACTCACCCCGTTAGATATGGAGCGTTTGCCTTTTGCTGGAGTTTCGGAGCTCGCTGGGCTTTACAACGCCTGCGAGGAATGTCTCTCCTGGCCCTGGCAGGTTCTCCTGGTCGTTGGGAAGCTTTTAGGGAAAAAATCGGGTTCTGACCGCGTTATTGGTCTCATGTCTATGTTTACCAGGACTTGGTCCCGCGCTCGGGAGGACGACGTCCGTTCTTGGTCTCAGGACTCCGAGCCTGCGTGGGACGCCGCAGTGGCGGGGAACTCGGCGCTCCGCGAGGCCTTCGTTCGCGCTTTGAAGGACGAGGCCATGCACAACTTGGGGATCGCTTTCGGGGAGGGCCTCGTAGACATCAAGGGGTTCTACGATGAGATGCAGTGGGGTCCTCTGGCTCGGGCCGCTCTCAGGCTTGGGTTCCCTCCTGAGGTTCTCTTCTTGGAACTACAGATGTGTGCAGCACCTCGTACGGTCTCTCAGTTGGGGTCCTACTCCGAGGCCTTCCAGGTCGTCCAGAGCATCATTCAGGGGCTCAGGTCTGGGACGCGTTTTGGGCGATGTATGATCTATTTCATCATGAGTAAGATTACAGTGGCTCATCCGTCTATGTCTGTTCGAGTTTGGGTAGATGATATCAATGAACATGTCGCTGGCTCTCGGAAAGCAGTTCGAGAGAAGTTATATCAAGGCGTGCTCGACACGTGTCGGTCGCTTGTGGCGCACGGCTTGCCTGTGTCACCCAAGAGCGTCATCATGTGCACCAGCGCCTCGGACAGCAAAAGTGTTGTCCAACGCCTTCGGCGTCGGGGTTTTCATCTGCAGCATGCTCTTCAAACCACTCTCCTCGGGGCTGATCTCGGGGCTGGTCGCGTAGCACGGGCTTCTCGGACCAAACGGGTGGCTAAGGCGAAGGGCATGAATTTTAGGATTTGTAAGTTCGGTCGGGCGTCCAGGAAGTATCTCAGGACTGGTTTACTTGAACGTGTCGGGGCGCAAGCTGCAGGCAGCTACGGGCACCAGATTGTGGGGGCTTTCGGTACCTTTCGCCTGCAGTGCAGACGTCGCCTCGGTCACACGCTTTCCTCGGCCACACGTGGTCGGTGTTTAACTACGGTTCTCGATCTACGGGCCGACGGACATGATCCTGGGCACAAACTTCCGAGGGAATGTTTTCAGTTATGGTTACGCACTTGGTTCCAGGATCCGTCGCTCCGGCCCGCTGTTCGCGCGGCTTGGCCACGCGTAGTTGCTCAGTTTCGGCAGATGGAGCCACGGCAGGTTTCACAAGCAGTGCGGGGTCCCATCTCAGCCATGGTCGCGTATCTTCTGGAGTTCGGTTGGGACCCAGCATCACCGAGCGAGTGGCACACACCAGCTAGCGATGACGATCCTGGAGCGATTTGGACGTTCCCCGATGAGGTCGTTTCTTGGTCGGAGGATTTTAGTGGGTTGGTGTCCGAGTTCGAGAAAAGGGCCCGTCTCAAGCTTTGGAAGTCAGCGGCGTCACATTTTTGCGGGGAAGGGGTCCAGCACGGGGTAGATTACCATTCTCTTCGGCAAGTTCTTGCAGCGCTCTCGTCCGTACCGCACGGCACTCAGTTATGTGAGACCATGTTCGCTATTGCAGTGGGAGGGACATGGCCTAAGGGAAGGGTGGCGGATGAGACGAATGCGCAGTGCGACGGCCTCTGTCCTCGGTGTGGAGAGAGCAAGGAGACACCTCTTCACCGAGGCTGGCTGTGCAGTTTTAACAAGGACCATGCAATGTATTCTTCCTCTGCTCATCTTGTTCCGCGTGCTGTTGCCGAGCACGACGCAGCAGCATGCTTCTGGTCGCGGGGCCTCATCCCTGCGCGGTGGACCTTAGTGGAGCCTCCGCCAGACAGCGAGCAGTGGCACATGTACCATGCTCAGCATGACAGTTTCCCAGCTACTGGAGGGCTCGGCATGGGCACCCCCGAGGAGCCCATCATTGTCTTCGGGGACGGCAGCGGGGGTGAAGATAGTCGTGATTCTCGACTTCGGCGTGTCGGTGTCTCGGCTGTCTCTCTCAGCGACTACGGCGACCCTACGGTTGCAGCATGTATATTTGGAGGACTTCCTGGAGGCTCTCAGACTGTCCCTCGGGGGGAGCTCTGGGGCCTCCTACTGGCGATCAGGCACACCTTGGGGTCCTTGGTTTACGTGTCCGACAATAGCGGGGTCGTCAACGGGTGGTTTCAGAAGAAATATGCAGCCCCATCGGGGCCCAACGCTAGCATTTGGAAGCTCATTGGCCTAGCTCTCGAAGGGCGTGATGTATCACAGGTTACCGTTTTGCAGGTTCCCTCTCACCTCGAGGCTGAGCAACATGTTGATTCCAAGTTGCCGATGTGGATGTTCATCGGGAACCAAGTTGCTGACACCCTTGCTGGAGTTGCTGCCAGTATGGTACGTGTCAACCAGCATACCAGGACAAGAATTGGGAAGATTGAGTTGGAAGCAGGGCTCGTCCGAAAAAGGTTGCTCCGATCCACTCTCGAGGCCATGGCCGCGTCCCCGTCCGCTCCTCGTGCTCGTGATCAAACCAAGGCACCCAGGCCGCCTGCGCCCAGTGTTGTGTCCGTGTTCGAGTCCGAGCACACCCTGTCCGAGAGTGGCCGTGCCTGCCTTGTTTGTCGGAGCTCAGCCTCGGCAGCAGCTGCCACGGCTTGGCGCAGGAGTCAGTGCTATAATCTGCAGTCTGTCGACTCCGCCCTTTTCCAGGTGCCGAGGGGACGCTCGGTACATATCGGGGGGGCTGGGTTCACGAGACTCACAAAATGGTTTATCAAGCCAAGAATAATGTGTGGATTTGTAGTTCCTGTGGGAGTTTCGGTGTCGAGCAGCTTCGGGCCTCCTTGGCCCAGTCTTGCCTCGGCACCCTCACCCCCACTGGGGCGGCTTATCTCCGCAGAGTGGAGGAAGGGCAATGTCCCAAGTATCCTTCCAAGCGTGCGAAAGGCTCCTGAGGAGTCCTTTCCTTTCTTTCATACGCACGAGAACACCACCCGCGATTATGATAGAAGAAGGAAGAGGAAAGAGGAAACGAGAAGACCATTCCATAATCCATATCCATATCCTCCTCCTCCTCCTCCTCCTCCTCCTCCTCCTCCTCCTCCTCCTCCTCCTCCTCCTCCTCCTCCTCCTCCTCCTCCTCCTCCCTCCTCCCATCCCTTGCCTCTGCCCTCCGCATGTCCTTGTCGTCGTCATATGGGTGCATGCAGTTTCACCTTCATTCTGGCGCACCCCTCACACGCTTCATGGCCACATAGGATGCCCTTTCCGAAGGCCCCAGTGGCAGGGTCCACATGCAGTTCCACCCCAATTTCGGCGCACCCCTCACACGTTTTGCAGCCCCATAGGGTGCTCCACCGACGGCCCCAGTGGCAGGGCCCGCATGCAGTTCCACTTCGATTTCGGCGCACCCCTCAGACTTTTCGTGGCCCCATAGGGTGCTCCACTGACGGCCCTATTGGCAGGGTCCGCATGCAATTTCACTTCGATTTCGACGCACCCGTCACACGTGTCGTGGCGTACGCTGACGACACGGCGCTGGTGTCGAGGGATGTCGCAAGGTTGCAGCTCTTCTTTGACAGGCTGATCTTCAGGGCTCACATGTACGGGCTGGGGCCCACTTGGGACAAAACCGTGCACTTGCGCAGCTGGCACAACGTGGACTTCCACACGCCGCAGGGCATGCCGCTCAAGACGGCCACCTCGACGGTTTACCTGGGCAGCCTCCTCCGGGCCGACGGAAAAACATGGGCCTCAGTTGCCCGACGTGTCGGTGAAACACGCGCGTCTTTCGATGCAGCGCAAGCTGTTTGGAGGCGTGCCAACATCATTAGGGCAAGAAATGTCCGATTGTTTCGTGCGTGTGATGTGTCAGAGCTCAAGTACAGCCTCGAAGCATTATGTTAGCACACGGCAGACCGAGTCAAAATCACCGCTTTTCAGGCGCAGCGTCTGCGTAAGACTTTCAACATTGCACATTATATGATCTCGCTTGTTAGCAATGCAGAGGTACACTGCAAAGCCAACCAGTAATGCTTAAGCTAGCTTGTGCTCGCCAGGCAACTGTTCTACTATGGAGAGCTGCCCACCCTGCCGAACGAATCTTCGCCTCGCCATTATGCTTTCCAGAGAAGGAATTCTCGTCCCCTCGACCCCAGGAGACGCCGCAGAGGGCGTCCCAGATTACAGTGGGCTTTGGTCATGCACGCGCACGCGCAGACACTAGCAACGTGCATGCACGGCGGGGCCCTGAGTCAGGAAGAGGCCATCCGACGAACGATCGGGCAGAGCACCTTCAATCAACGCGCATGGAAAGAAACAGTGTTGAGGTATTTCTTGAATTGGCATTAAACCAGCCGGGCGTCATAATGTATGATTGGTATCGCATGTTTTAGGGAGGGAACATATAGTTCTGAATTGTGCCCCGGATTCCCCTGCCCGCCTGCCCTCCAGGTGGCGTCGTCGTCCCCTCTTCCGCCGTCCTGCGTCGCTCCTCTGCCTGCTAACTCTCTCTCCTGCTCGTCCCTCGGGCGGTCGCCCGGGCTTCGCCTCCTCTCATCCCTCCAGCGTCGTCCATTGTCGCTCGCTCTCCTCTCTCCCCCGGCTCCAGGCTCGTCCTGGACCCCGGGTGTCGTTCCCTCCTCTACCTCCTGCTGCCGCTGCTCTCCTGGGTCAGGGTCGTCCACCGCATGGGCTTTTTGGCGATGTCGGGCATGTTAGCGCAGATTTCCAGAGCATCCCCGTCCATGGAGCCAGAGCCGGCGACGGGTGGTTGTGCCTTGCTCCTCGCCTTGTCGACATTGGAGTGCTGTTGTACATACACTCACGCATGCGATCTGCAACCGATGTGTCGTCTAGGCACGGTTCACTTAACTTGACCGAAAGCTCCAGTGGCAGGGTCCGCATGCAGTTCCGCCCCGATTTCGGCGCACTCCTCACACGCTTCGTGGCCCCATAGGGTGCTCCACAGAAGGCCCAAATGGCAGGGTCCGCATGCAGTTCCACTTCGATTTCGGCGCACCCCTCACACGTTTCGTGGCCCCATAGGGTGCTCCACGCCCATTCCGGCGCACCCTCACACGCTTCGTGGCCACATAGGGTGCTCCACCGACGGCCCCAGTGGCAAGGTCCACATGTAGTTCCACTTCCATTCCGGCGCACCCCTGAAACGTCTCGCAGCCCCACAGGGTGCTACACTGACGGCCCCAGTGGCAGGGTCTGCATGCAGTTTCACTTCGATTTCGGCGCACCCCACAAACGTTTTGTGGCCCGATAGGGTGCTCCACCGAAGTGGCAGGGTCCGCATGCAGTTGCACTTCGATTTCTGTGCACCCCTCACACGTTTCGTAGCCCCATGGGAACTCCGCCGAAGATCCCAGGGGCACCTTCCGCACGCGTTCCCACCACCCATTTCGGCGCACCCCTCAGACTTTTCGTGGCCCCGTAGGGAGCTCCACCGAATGTCCCAGTGGCACCGTTAGCATGCGTCCCTGGCACCCCTTTCGGCACATACGCCCCACATGTTTCGTGGCCACATAAGGATCTCCACCGAAGAAAATGGTCACACCTGAGTTACTCACAACTGCAGATTGGTTGGGTCCTTCGCCAAGCTAATTGTCAAAACTTGGCTCTCGCCTTGGCGCCGCGCACATCCATTCGACCCAACCCAAACCATCTTGTGCAAAATCACACTTTTCGGTGCACATCCATCCGACATCCTTCGCAAGATTATTCAAATCTGTCCACATCAGCATGACCCAAATCTCACCAACCTACATAAAAGATGCACCGGCGCACATCCATACGATCCAACCCTCACCATTCCATGCAAAACCGAATTTGGTGTACATCCATACGGCCCACCCCTTATCATATTATCGCCCGAGGATAAAAGATACCATTCGGTGCACATCTATTCGACCCAACCCACACCAACCAATGTTGAAACAAATTACACCGGTGCACATCAATCCGACCCAGCTTTCACCATTTTATGTACAGAACTGCACTCGGTGCGAACATGCTGATCTTCAACATCGAACCCATCCCCTGGCCCCGAAGAGCCTCTGGGCACAGGATACAGACGCACAAATACCCTGTGGGGCCAGGAAACACGTGAGAGGCATGTCGAATTGGGTGGTAGATGCCGCGATAGTACTGTGTCATCGCGGCGCTTGTGTCATCGCGGCCCTTGTGGGCCACGAAACGTGTGAGGGCTGTGCCAGAACGGGCGTGCCACCCACATGCGAACGTAGCCACCAGGGCCTTCGGTGGAGCGGTGGAGCTCCGTATGGGGCCACGAAACGCGTGACGGGTGCCGAAATGGCTGACATACGGCGGGCAGGGGCAGGCGCTATCTCTTCAGGCTTGCATAGATTTAGGATGAAGGGACTTGGGATGGGAGGGTTTACTGCAGCATCGGTTGATGCATATTGGGTTTATCATGGTCCTCCTCCTCCTTCTTCTTAGGCAAGCTGCGAGGCACACACACACACACACACACCTGGAGCGTAAGCCTCCTCCTCCTTCTCCTCCTCCTCCGCCTCCTCCGCCTCCTCCTCCTCCGCCTCCTCCTCCTCCTCTTCCTCCTCCTCCTCCTCCCGGCGCGCGCGGGCCTCTCCCGCCTCCCGAGCACAATAATGACTGGGAGCCGGCGCGCACTTCTACTGCCCCTCCCCCCCCGGGGTGGCCGGCTGTCTGAGACAAGGCTGTCTGAGACAGTTCCTCCTCCTCCTCCTCCTCCTCCTCCTCCCTCCCTTACCCGTCCCTCCCCCTCCCCCCTCCCTTCTCCCGCCCTCCCCCCTCCTCTCCCCCGCCGTCCCCCTTCCCTCCCTCCCCTGAGACAGTTCCTCCTCCCTCCCTCCCTCCCAGTCCCCCCTCCCTCCCCCCTCCCTCCCTCCCAGGTGGCGAAAGCGCCAAAGCGCCTCTAAAGGGGAGGATGAGGAGGAGAAAGAAGTGGATGTTTGATTCGGGACTCGGGTGAGGAACGTAACCCTACTCCAACTGGCGAACTGACTGAGAACGAATAGGGAACGGACAAGCAGGAGGAGGAGGAGGAGGAGGAGGAGTAGGAGGAGGAGAAGCAGAAGAGGAAGGAGGACAAGGAGAAGGAAGAGAACGAGGAGGAGGAGGAGGAGGAGGAGGAGGACGACGACGACGACGACACCGGGGAGAAGGGATGGGGGAGGCAAGAGAAGTCTACAGAATGAGGCAGAGGGGGGAACAGAGGTACGTAGGAGGAGAGCGGGGGAGGAGGATGAGGATGAGGATGAGGATGATGATGATGATGATGATGATGATGATGATGATGATGATGATGATGATGATGATGATGATGATGATGATGATGATGATGATGATGATGATGATAAAAAGAGAGGGAGACGGACGAAAGGCACAAGAGGAGGAGCAGCAGCAGGATAGAACGACGGAGAGGAGAAGAATGAGAATAACAAGCTGGAGCACATAGGACCAACATGGGGATGAAGGGCCGGAGGAGGAGGGAAGGAGAGGAGAAAGACGAGAGGAGAAGAAGGAAGAAGAGGACTAGAGTAATCCCAATACCCAAGGTGCATCACATATGCTGTAATAATGGCATGCTCTCGTCATAAGCAGCCGCCCCCCACCCTGCGTAAGCCCCTGAAGATCTGCACAACTATGGGAAGCGCCCCCCCTCCACCAGAGGAACAGCGCGCCTTGTTCCACGGGAAAACCCCTTATTGTAAAAGAACCTTTCTCTGTCCTTCTGAAACAGAAGATGCGAAGAGGCAGAGTCGTGCATTTCTAAAAATGTCCGGAAACAGCCCCACGTTGAAAACTAATCGCCCGTCTTGGCGGCTTGCACAAGGGGGCGGAGACAGGGGGAGGGCCTCTCAGAAAGAGGCTGTTTCATAGAAGGCACCGGCCTTCCATCTATCAGTAGATAAGGACTGCGCCTTCAAAGAAGTAGGGGTGCTTCAGAGAAGCCCTCCCCCTCCCCCCACCCACGTCTGCACGGGGCTGACATTCATCACTCCGACACAAACTGCCCCAAGAAGGCGGCGCGCAATAGACCTCGCGCGAGACATAGATCACGAAGTGAACACACCACTTAGCCCGAATACCGCTTCCGTCACGCCCGTCGTAGGGCTCGTAGTAGGCGCACGGGAGATGGACAAAGTCGAGCCCCTGGCCGGCCTCCATCCCTCCCCCTCCCCCTCATTTCGCCTCCTCCTCCTCCCTCCCTCTTCCCATCCCCTCCTCCTCCTCCTCCTCCTCCTCCTCCACTCCTCCTCCTCCGTCTTCTTCTTCCTCTCCGCCTCCTCCCCCCTCCCTCCTCAAACTTCTCCCTTCTACCCGTCATCCTCCATCCTCCTCCTCCCCTCCTCCTCCTCCTCCTCCTCCTCCTCCTCCTCCTCCTCCTCCCCTCCCCCTTGCAACATCCTCCTCCTCCTCCTCCTCCTCGCTCCTCCTCCTCATCATCTCATCATCATCATCATCATCATCATCATCATCATCATCAGCATCATATAATCATCAATCATCATCATCATCATCATCATCATCATCATCATCATCCTCATCATCATCATCATTATCAGCATCCTCATCATCATCATCATCATCATCAATCATCATCATCATCATCATCATCCTCATCATCATCATCATCATCATCATCACTCATCATCATCATTCATCATCATCATCAGCATCATCATCATCATCATCATCCACATCATCAGTCATCATCATCATCATCAAGCATCATCATCATCATCAGCATCATCATCATCATCATCATCATCATCATCATCATCATCATCATCATCATCATCCATCAGCATCTTGGAGCTTCCTCCTTCGTGGTCCTCGCTTCCCCTCCTCCTCCTCCTCCTCCTCCTCTCCTCCTCCTCCCCACCACCCACCCCTCGACCCCTCGACCCCATGCGACCCCCCCCCCCCCTCCTCCTGCCTCCTCCTCCTCCTAACTCCTACTCCTCTCCTCCTCCTCCTTCCCCTCCTCTCCCCTCCTCCTCCTCCTCCTCCCTCCCCCCCCGCGCTCCTTCTTCTCCTCGCCTCCTCCTCCTCCTCCTCCTCCTCCTCCCCCTCCGCCTCCTCCTCTTATTATTATTCTTAGTAGTATTCTTCTTGTTCGTCTTCTTCTTATTATTCTTATTATTATTCTTATTAGTATTATTCTTATTCTTAGTACTCTTAGTATTAGTATTATTATTCGTATTATTCTTCTTATTCTTATTATTCTTATTATTATTATTATTCTTCTTTTTAGTATTATTCGTGTTATTATTCTTAGTATTATTCTTCGTATTATTATTCTTATTATTATTCTTCTTATTATTATTATTCTTATTATTTTTCTTCTTATTATTTTTATTATTCTTCTTCTTCTTGTTTTTCTTCGTAGTTTTCTGATTGTTCGTCTTCTTCCTCCTCCTCCTCCTCCTCCTCCTCCTCCTCCTCCTCCTCCTCCTCCTCTTCCTCCTCCTCCTCCTCCTCCTCCTCCTCCTCCTCCTCCTCCCCACCCCCTCGACCCCACCCCCCCTCCTCCTGAGGGAAGGCCGCGCGGCGGCGGCGATCCTCCACCTGGTCGCCGACGCCCAGCTCTGGGCGCGCGAGCAGCGCCTGCGTGCGGGAGCGCATGCCCTGGGCAGCGGGCAGCGGAGCGGGGGGGGGGGCCTCAGGAGGGAGGGAGGGAGGGAGGGAGGGACGGACGGACGCACGGAGGGAGGGGAGGGGAGGGACGGAGGGAAGGAGGAAGGAGCGAGGGAGGGACGGAGGGAGGAAGGGAGGAGGGAGGGAGGGAGGGAGGGAGGGAGGAGGGCGGGAGGGCGGGAGAGAGCGATGGAAGAGGAGGACAGATCGATGGATGGAGAGGATAGTTATCCCGGCGAGGTGGCATTTTGAGGCTGCGGGCGCAGCCTCTTTAGAAGGGAGCTGCGGGGTCCAGTGGGCGGCCGACAGCAGCCCGGCAACTTCGACCCAACGAGAGGCGTACCCACTCGAGAGGGGGGGCGCGGGGTGGACGGAAGAGAGGGCAGGAGGTCCTTAGCACCAACATGCAAAAATCAGTGGCATTTCATTTTTCGTGTTTGAAGAATTGTCGTACTCTCACCGTTTCAGGACTCTGGAGATCCAAGACGGCACAAGAGGCCCACGAGATCGGCCCAAGCCTGCCCAAGAGGCCCTCAAAAGGGCATCAAGATGCCTCAAGAGTGCCCTCAGACGTTCCAAGGAACTCAAGACTGGCCAGGAAGCCTCAAAGAAAACCCCAAGAAGGGCCCACGATGGGAAACCCAAAATTACACTTGGAGCCCTGCCGCACAATTAGGCCCACGAGACGGCCAACAGAGCCCCCAAGGCTCCCCAGGCCTCCAGAGGCCCCAGAGAGGCCCATAAAGAGGACCAGAAGGTACCCAAGAGGGCCTGAGGAGGCCCCAAGGGGCACCCAAGCAGATTCCCAGTGGCATCCCAAGAGCCCCCACGATGCATCCAATAGGACCCTGGCCGACAACCCACGCACGGACGGATGCGGGATGGCCTGAAGGCCACAACGGGTGCTTGCCATAGGGGTGCCTGGCGTACCAGGCTGGTTCGCTGAGTGGGTTATTTTCAAATCATTCCCATTGGCCTTCGGGCCAAACCGCTGGCCATCCAGAAATTCCTGACATTCATCTCTCATCGACATTCCCGCTCAAGACGGCCCCATCGTGGTCTTCAAGACAGCCAATGTGGCCGCCAAAGACGGCCAAGATGACCTCCTGGAAGCCTCCAAGACGATCAAAGGCGGCGGGTTCCCCCAAAACGCTGGCTCCAGAATCCCAAATTGTTCGCCAGAGGCGGAGGAGTCCATCCCCGCGCTGCCCAAGGAGGAGGAGGAGGATCAGAGATAATGTTGGGGGGGACATCGGCTCAGGGGGGGCGATAGTCTGCGGGTGTTTTCGATGGGCAATCCATCACCCTCAACCGCCTTACCGGCTACAAGCCAATGCACAGGGTATGTAACATAGAACAGCGGCCGTGGTTAATAGTAGGATGCGTGCGACGTAAGTCAGTACTTCAGAAAAGCAAGTAAGCGTGCGCTCTGGTATGAACAATAGCTAAGGGCTGACACTGAAGAGCGAGAACGGTAAGAGCAGAAACAGAAGAAGGTACGAGATCGTGAAGAGGAAGAGCCAGAGCGTAGGAGAAGGAGGGCAAGGAAGCGATGGAGCAGGGGCACGAACAATGAAGAAGTGGCGACCACGGGCGCAGCAGAGGAAGCAGGAAATGACGCCTGGATCTCCTGCCGCAATGATCCGATGGCAGCCACGCTCACCAGCGACAGTCTATCCCCCTGGGGCGGCGGGTGGAATTCCACTTCTCCTTCCGTCCCTCCCTCCCTCCTTCCCTCCCTGAGCCTCCACCTCGTCCCTCAACGTTCCCCTTTGTGCTCCCAATCCTCCCACATCTCCCCCTTCTTCCCTGCCTTTCCCCGTCGCCCCAATTGCCCCGCGTCTTAAAACCAACAAACAAGCAATGCTTGCCAGCGTGGACCCCAGACAGTGAGTCTGCGCAACACGGATGTGCGAGCTACGTGGCGGGAGCAGTGCCATGGAAGCACTGTGGTGTGGTGTAAGCTACGTGGTGCATGCTATGTGGCGCAACCTATGTAGTGCAAACTATGTGGTGCACGCTATGTGGTGCAAGCTCTGTGCTACGTGGTACAACGTGTGTGGTGCAAACCATGAGGTCAATCAATGTTGTGCAGGCGATGCCCAGCCGGCGTACGAGGCGCCCACGC
>CAUYUJ010014473.1:27500-30000 GCA_963575745.1 Prorocentrum cordatum
ACGCGTGCATAAGACCGACCTGCATCCCTCCTTCCTCCCTCCTCTCTTGTGTTGACTACTTCTCTCTCTCTCGCTCTCCCTCCCCCTCTGCGTATGTACACATCTGCGCATTTCAGGCTCCACCATACTTCAGCAACAATGCCTATGAGGAGGTGTCGGTGGGGTGAGGCTCGCCGCTGGTCCGAGCACGCCAGTTGCACACAGCCAAAATAAAACGTATAATGGAAGCACGAACGCAATTCAAATCTCCCGATCCCGCGATGATGCAGTGCTCTGGCAAGGGGCAGGGGCCAAGAGCGACCGAAACTTGGTTGTTTCTTCCCGACACGCTTCCTTAGAAAACGGAGAGAAACTCCTCACAAAAAACTTCGGACACTGCCGGGGCCTCCTGGTTCGCCAGAACCCATGCGACTTACCCCGACGGCCCGCACACCGCTGACTTCCCAACGCAATCTCACAGCAATGCCACACAAGAAGCCTTGCAGGGTTTTTCCAGGGAGTGCAATGGGCATACTGACCCAGAGAAACTTCGTGATGGCCAGGAAAATTCTTCATTAACCTCAGAAGCCCGGGGTGGAGTCAGATCCTGGACGCCAAATGGTTCCCCATTGCGGCCACTACTCTGCTGGGGGGCAATTCGCGCAGGATCCCCAGCAAGAGCTCAACCATACGGCTTCCCCAAAAAACAGCCCCTCTACAACATTCTCGCGCATGACATGGGCACCCCAAGGGGCGTTCGGAATCATCGCGGGGGCGGGGCAGGGGAGGGCGGCCCCGCACGCGGGCCCGCGCCGAGCAGACCACCCCCGACCCAGCACGCCGCAGAAACTTCCCCCCTCGGCCCGAAACGAGTTCCCCCCCTTCGAAATCGGAGGCGATGCTCGCGAGGAGTGGCGCGCGAGGTCGGGTTTCTGACTGATCCCTGCGCCCCAGCCGACCCCCCCGGGGACCTGGGGCCCTTGCGCTGTCAGGGGTGCCGCGCGCGCCGCAGCGCAGCCCCTGGAGCAGCACCAGGGCCCGCCGGCGCCGGGCACGTCCGAGCACGCCACTGAGAAAGGAACCACCCGAGACTGGATCCTCCTGGTGGCGGGACTGGCCGCGGCCATTTGGCCCACCGACGGCGGCGCCTATTCCTGCCGTTCCCATTTGTCCAGGCGCGAGCAGCTCACGCGCCCGCCAGGACATCGCGGGGAGGCAAGGCGTGGCAGATCTGCCACGGACGGCGCAGCTGGCCGACATGACGCCCCAGCTCCTGCTGGGAACGAATCCACTGCAGACCGACGCGCAGCTCGCTGACGTCGAAAGTCCCGGCTGGCCCCTGCCTCCACAAACGCCCCCGACGGGGGGGCCCCCGCCTGAGGAAACACGGCGACACGAAACGCAGCGCCCCGCCGGGCGCCCCGGCCTGGGACATCTCGCCGCGGCGGGCAGGGTGCACGTCGTTCAACCAGCGACCCCCTCTCAGGCCGTGGACAAAGGCGGGGCGGGGGCAGCCTGCGACCTCGGACAGCGGACAGAGCGGGGTGATCCAGTCCAGAAGGAAGCGGAACACGCGCGGCGCTTCCTGGCGGAAGACCTCGGCGGGGGGCGGCGCGCATCCTCCCGGGAACGGGCCCATCGAAGCCCACTAAACACAAGTGGCCCACGAAGTCCTCGAGCGCGGCGACGGCGCTCTTCGCGCCGTCCGCGGCGCAGTCGTTCGCGGCGCGCAAATCCTGAAGCTCCCCCCACCAGGCTGCGCACAGGGCGTGCGCGGGCGCTGTGGTCGAGCAACGTTCGGGAGTGGAACGTTGGCCTGCTTGGACTCGCCCCTCAAATCCATCAGAGATGCCCGCGTCGCCAATCGACTGCGCTGCTGGAGGCGCCAGCTCGCCACCCGGTTGAAACGCGGGGGGGGGGCCTCGCGCGCCCCCCCCCCCTTCGGCCGAGAGCTCGGGGCGTCGCTGCCCATCGGAAACCCGGCGCTGCCCGCCCATCGAGCGTCGGAGCGGCCGATCTGCAACATCGCGCAGTTCCAACGGGGCCCCGCAGGCGACGAGACTCGAGACAGCGGCCAGCATTCATGCGGCAGTGGACCAGATGACGGCGAGCAGTCTGCCGGAGACGGCACGACGACGCCCCGAGGCCAGAGAGTTCCCGAGCAGGTTTCCGATGAGTAGCAAACGCTTCCCCGAAAAAAACGAGCTGACCTCACGCAGCGCCTCGCCCCCTATCAAAGACGCCCCAGCTCTCGAGATAAGCGCGGCCTCACCTCATGCCACTTGGCGGGGTCCAGGAAGGCCACTGAGATCTCCTCAAGACCCGGGTTCACCACCAAGCCCTCTGGCGGCCCCCCAAGAGCCCGGCGGGCAACTGGTGGAACGGCATCCACATCTCGCGAAGGAGCCCCCCCCCCCCCTAAAGCGCGCAAGCGAGGGCGACGATGAAGAGGATGGCGCGATCGCTGTCGCCACTGTCCCCGAGCGCAGCCGCGGTTGAAAACTTCGCCGGGGTCGGCGCG
>CAUYUJ010014473.1:35000-47500 GCA_963575745.1 Prorocentrum cordatum
TCAACCCAATCAAGTCCACTGCCTCCACATCATCTCTGGATCTCTGGGGGCGAGATTGAATTGGTAGTGGTCCCCGTCGGCTGTGAGCAGCGTTACTTCCGTGAGGTCATCAGCACCCACTCCTGTGATCAAGACCTCGTGACACAGATCCTCCCCGACTTCACACTTGAGCAAAATAAGCTCTCTCCTCACTGTCATCCTTACGTTCGCGGCTGCACCGGAACTTTCACGATGGGCACGGACAACTACGACATGCTCAGCCGCCAGCCGCCTCTGACCGTCTCCACTAGTGCCCGCCGCCTCGGCTCACGACGCCGATGGGCACCTCTTGCTCTTGCTCGGCCTTCCCAGTAAAAGCCCTTCCACCAAAGCCACCACCACCGAGCTCATGAGGAGGCCCAGGAAGACCTCCTCCTGCAGGGGTACTGCTGGACTGCCACGGGCTCGTAGACCACTGAAGGGCACTCCGCTTGCGGGCACATGGTATAAGGACAAGTGCAGACAACCTCTGTGAGCACCCGCTTCTGGCCCTCGGGCTCAGCCTCGCCGACACCTGAGGCGGCGTTGGAAATAGGACCACCCAAGGCTTGCCAGGAGAAAACTGCCCATCCTGGCACCCCAGCTATGGCGGCTGGAAGCAAAGCCTAGAGATATGGGTCGAACATACACCCCGACACAACCTTAGCCAAACGCTGCGGAACGAGTCAGAAACAAGCGGCGATGACGTTGGAAGCATTTACGCTTGTCTGGTCACACACGCACATCCACCGCTACACCGTCTATATCCAGTATGTAAACACACATGGGTTGCTCTCTCTCTCTCTCTCTCTCTCTCTGTCTTTCCATGTATCTCTCTCTATGCATATATGTATATATATATATACATTCACTAACCTGCGTGGCCAAGGAGGCTACATACTGACCCACAGTCTGAGACCACTTGAGAGCCTGAAGGACCTCCAGAGCTCCTCTTTTTCTCGGGACCGTGCGCAGCCAGCACACGCTTGGATCTGTAAAACATAGGCTCGGAGCGCGCTTGCCAGAGCCACGATCGCAGCGAGCGCGACCGAAAAAGTCAATCATGCAACAGTCCCCGTTAAGTGTAGAGTGGGCTGGGTTCGTTTTGAGCACAGCGAGAGGGTGGCGGAGGGGACGCAGGAGGAGCAGAAAAAACTTGAGCACAATGGGCGATGGATCGAAAAGACCTGGCCACGACTCATGCCGCAAAGAGACATCAGTGATTGCTGCAATCTTTACATTCACTAACCTGCGTGGCCAAGGAGGCTACATACTGACCCACAGTTTGAGACCACTTGAGAGCCTGAAGGACCTCCAGAGCTCTTCTTGTTCTCGGGGCCGTGCGCAGCCAGCACACGCTTGGATCTGTAAAACATAGGCTCGGAGCGCGCTTGCCAGAGCCACGATCGCAGCGAGCGCGACCGAAACAGTCACTCACGTAACAGTTGCAATATACCTTGCATTAGACCAAAGGGCTGGTTGGCGGAGGGCCGTGAGCAGGCAACTGAAGAGAGTGGCAGCGGCGGTCGAGGCAGGGCGCTGATCGCCCAGCTGCAACGATCGAGACACAGCGTGCAGACGAGTGTGATTCCCAAATCTAGATACACTGCGATGGTCGGCCCATTTTACTCGGCGGCGCACCTGCTCTAGAGTGTAAGCTCTGGTGTATACGTCCGTTGACGGGCCACCGTGGCGCAGGCACTGGGGTGACAGACGGGAGTGCGATATGCCGAGCCGCCAAACCGAATCCTTGAAACATTTCACGAATTCTCGGTGCTTGGAGGGGAAGACGAAATGATCACACTGGAACTGCAGCAGCCGGTGGCGTGACTTTGGAGTGGCGCAGTGTGCACTCTACGCCAGCCCGCAGACAACAGTCGAAGCCCAGGACGATCAGAAAAGGCGACAAGCACCGCACCTCGCTGGAGCATGTCGTCAGCGATCCGCCCCGTGACCTCGGCGGGGGCTGGATCGCGCGTCCCGCCCGGCTCAAAGTTGCGCCATCCCGCGAGTGCAGCACGGCTTCTGATGTAGAGCCTCCGGTCTCAGTGAAGCATCTCAGGATGGCATCTCGCGAGGCCGTGCAGGGCGGAGCGGGCAACTGACTGCGGCTCACCACACAAGAATAACAGCTCCATGAACATCCTCAGCGCCTCGTCGACGTGACGAGCGGTGTCGAACTGCAGCCCACTGCGGCGGACGCAGGCAGCGAACTTGTTGTTAGCCTCCGTGTAGGTCTGGAAGCCCCCTGCCGACCGGGTCGTGAGCGCCTTCAGGAACCCTGGTCCTCCTTCCGTCCCGAGACGTGGAGCACGCCCAGTGGCAAGTTGGGCCCGTGCCCCAGGCGCCCGTAGCCTCGGCCCAGGGCGAGGTCCAGCGACGCGGGAGAGGGCCGAGCTCGAGCCGCGGCCGATGGAGACTGGCTCCAGCGCCTCGACGCAGCTCCTCCAGCCAGGCATCCGACAGCAGGGCCTCGCCTGGCGAGCGCTCTGCTCCCCTCAGCGGCGCGGCGTGCGGCCCACGCCCACGACCGGCGCAGTTGGGGGGCGTGCGAGGCTGCAAGACTGGTCTTCCACTTCCAGCAAGGATGTCCGTCTCGAGCCAATAGTCGCACTTTCCCTTGAAGGATCTCGCGAGGCCCCCCACATTCACACTTCAGACTCAGGCTATTCAAGGAATCACAGTTGGTAGCTCGCAGGGTCGGCTTCTTGTACGAACAGCCGTATCGACAACAGTCATACTCGACAAAAGAAGGCGTCCGCATATTTCAGAGCCCCCAGGATCTCGGGCTGCTTAAACAGAGATGAGGTTTTGGGGTTCTCGAGGGAGAAGTATTTCTTCAGGTCTGTGCAGAGCTTGATTAACTTTGCGGTGAACCGAACGTGCTCCCGAGACACCCGCATCGACGATTTCGAGGGCCGAGACTTCCTCGCAATACTCCAAGGAGTACACGGCGCCACAAGATGCAAGTACAAGATGCGGCCCTCGACGAGCCACGTGACCACGACATCCTGGACACCCCGCTTCTCGAGATTGAACTCCGGACCCTCGACGATATCGAACGGCACGGACACCCTGAGGCCCACCTCGGCCATCCCAGACGTCAGAGCCCCGCATCCCGAGTAGAGCTCCAGGAAGGCTGGCGCGAAGCGTCTCGTAGAGCATGGTTAAGTCGGCGGACGAGACGAAGACTGTTGGGCACTCACGCCCCTGCCTACCCAGAGGCGCTCTTTTTCAGATCCAGTGAAACTCCTGCAGGCGGCATAGCTCCCCGAGACCGAGGAGGACGTCCGACGGCGGGCCTATCGCCCCGAAGCCGGCGAGAGAGAGCTGACGAGGCCGAGCAGCGCGGAGGGCCCCGAGTGGTTGTGGCAACATGATGAGCTTCGTCGTCGAATCCCTCATCTGCGGGATTTCGTTCGGATTCGATGTATCGGAGCCCCAGGTCGATGCCACATCCAATCGAGTAGGCGGCACAGCTGCGGGCTAGGGCAAGCAGGCCGAAGTCTTTGGCTCGGCCCGTCTCGAGACAGCACAGAGACGAGGTTGTCAGACAGCACGAGGAGCCGACGTCCATGACCTGAACGAGTGTAGGACTCTCTGCGGAGCGCCATCAGAATCACCCTCCCCTCCTTCATATGGATGGCCTCGTCCCTCTTCCACCTCCCCTCGAATAGAGTACGCCAACGACCAGGATCGACAACGTTCTCGGGGAGGATCGGGACCATGCCAACTATCTCCTTCTGCTCTAGCTGTCTACGTTCTTTACCCCGGAGTTTACAGACTCCCGAGCGAAGGCCCCCCGACTCCAGGACACCTGAGGACGGGGTGGGCATCCCAGCAGACTCCAGAAGCCACCGCGAATACGACGTGTCAGGCACCTCGAGATCAGCGGACCAGCCAGGGTTCGGGGGCGGCAGGTTTCCAGAGGCCTTCAAGATGTCCCCGCGATCCCCCTCCACCTCCACGAACCTCCAACGCTCCTTCCACCTCGTGAGCCTACGGAACTCCACGGGGCCCATGGGGGTGTCCATGACGGCGTATCCCTTCCATGACGCGTCTCCACAGTAGGCTCGATCCGATGGTGGAACAGACAGCCGCGCCTCTGCCAAGAAAACGAGTCCCGCCATCAGGCGGAACTCACGCTTCACCTGACCAGGTAGCTCACATGTACCTCCGAGGCTGCTGTTCACAAAACGATAGGCGTGGGCAAAGACAGACATCGCCGGCCTCAGGAGGACAAGATTGTGGATGCAATGACCCAGCAGCACTCGAACTGCCTCTCCAGTCACCCGACGCAACTTCAAAACATACTTTATTCCAAGATACAACCGCCAAGCCCTCTCGGGCTTGTGACGAATGCTGCACCTGCTCTTGTCTACCACAATACCCACATTCTCCACTAGCATAGCGTCACCGCCCTCTTCATGCAGCGTGAAACCCGCGCTCTCAAGCTCCCTCTTGATCGCCGCGTAGTCCGACGCAACCTCGGAGCTCGAGAGGCCCACAGTGGCAAGGTTATCCACGTAGACGCTTGAGACAGGACCAGATCGAAGATCAGGAGCAGGGAGCCCCACATGCACCAGCCGGTGTTTCCCCCCGATCGCAGCGGAGGTGAAGTGCTTCACCGAGGTGGTACAGAAGTGCAGGGCCCAAGACCACCCTTGCGGCATCCCGAGAAAAACGGGAAACACTTTCTCCGTGGGACGGGCGGGGCGAAGCCTCCCAAGATCGTTGTCGAAGATCTGCGAGAGGCCGAACTCGGAGCACCGGACGGGGTCGTCTAGGCCAAACCACTCAGGCATCGACTCAACGGAGAACTGGTAGAAGGCGTCCTCCACGTCGCCTACGCGGTTCGGGATCTCGGCAATCGGGCCACATCCCTGCGCCAAGCTAGCAAGCTCATCCTGGTCAAGCCAGCCGTCGAGCTGCGAGAGGGCGCTGGCACCGCCCAGTCTAGTCTTCGGCGGCAAGCGGCGGTGGCCGCTCGGCATTCTGGCGCCCACGATAAGCCTGATCCCGCGGCGAGACGACTTCCACACGAAGAATATCCCCACCTTCGCTTTGATACGAGTTCGGAACCCCAAGAGTCCCTTGCTATAGAGTTTGCGATAGAGGTCGAGCCGCGCAGCCCGATCTTGTCGCAAGTGGGGGTCCCAGTAGGGCCTGAAGGTCGGGTGCTCCTCATTCCATGCATCGATCTCAGGCTGCGAGCGGACGAGGTACCTATCAGGATCGATCAAGAACGCCGCCTCCTCAGGCGGCAGCAAGTCGACGGCGGGCTTTGGCACCGTCTTGCCCTTCACGATCTTCAGAAGATCGGGCTGGTACGGGGCGAGGTTCTTCTCGCCGACGCAGTACAGGTCGTTAGCCTTGAGAAGCTCCCAGAAAGCTTCCCGAGCTGTCATCCCAGCCGGCATCGGCCCATAACTACCAACGACGTCTCGAACTCGATTCATCACAGCAGTCTGGGTGGAAGAGAAGCGCGGCGGAGATGAGGTCCCAAACCAAGCACCTCCAGAGCGTATCGAGGAGGCAGTAGAGGCAGCCAAGGTGTTAAGACTGCGCACCGCTTCGGCGACTCTGAGCTGTCTGCTTCTTCGAACAGTCAAACCAGGCGCTTCGCGGTGTGGAGGGGGCCCACGATCACAGCGACCAGCAATACGAGGTACTGGCAGCGGGAACGGATCACCATGCTTAGGCCCGCCTCCTTTTTCCAAAAATCCCCATTTAGTACACGGGAGGCTCGGCAGGGAAGTGTCTCATCCTTGCCTCCCGGAGCCGTGACGGCCATGATGCTTGCCCCTCCTGCTGGCCAGCAGGAGAGGCCTTTGCTTTCGCCTTAGCCTTGGGATTTGGAGGCCCATCTCGATTGTCAGATCGTCGACGCTCGGCGGCCAGCTCCTCGCGCCACTTCCTCTGGGCCTCCATCGTCTTGGCCTCCTCCTTCTGCTTGCTGCTGAGCCGGGAATCGAAACTGTGCAGGCGGGCTCCGCCGATCTCGTCGCAAGACCCGATAGTGCCGATGTCGAGGCCCGTGAAGTCCGGGTGCTTCGGGTTCCGACGGATGGCCTGCTGAATCTCGTGAATCCTGCGCACGGCCTGCTCGATGCAAGCCAGGTTGGTCGGATCGATCTGGTCGTAGCTGATCCCGAGCCTCACAATCTGGACCAGGTTTCGGAGCTCATGCGCCACCGAAGAGTTTTCGCTGACCCCAGACTTGCGCATGAAAGCGTTGAGCCACACCTGCAAGTCCCCGCCGTTCTCGAGCACCGACTCGAGGAACTCCTGGGCCGTCTTCGGCCCAGGATGAGGCCAGCCAGCGAACGTCTTAGGCGTCACAAGCTCCATCGCCCTCGCCAGCGGCAGCACTCGTCTCTGCGCAGAGTTCGAAAAATGGCCGAGCAGCCGCAGATCTCCTGAAGCTCCTCCAGGCAGCCCAGGCCGCTTCCGAGCGAACCAGGCGTCGTGGTCTGTGTCCTTCACTAACTCGACCAGCTGGGTGACGCCGCTGATGAGTGCCAACCGCTGAACCTTGATACCGTCGTCGCGATCCTCGGTCGAGTCGGCGAGCCCGGCAGCAGTGATGACCTGATCGAACTCAGCCGATGAAGGATCTGCCACACGCCAACTAGAGCCTGCAACCCGGCCAGCGCCCGGTGCAGGAGCCACGCCCAGCACCTCCGCGATTCCTCGCGCCTGCTCTCGCATGGTGGCGATCCGAGCAGAGGCCGCTGTGGGCCTCGAAACACGTACATCATGCCTGCTAGGTCCACTGGGAAAGCTCCATTCCGTGCCAGCGGTCGCACCTCAACCCCATCGAAGTCCTCTTCATAGACGTCACCGTCGGGGGGTCCCTATGATCCAGCGACCTGCGGCCACCTTTGTGAACAAGACACGATGGTGGTAGTGCAGCCCAGCAGCATCGTCCTCGTAGTGGACGAGTATCTGCAGCTCATCCACATCTAAAGTCCGATTGACAGCCGCCATGCCTCCACCCACTCACGAGACGCTGGTCCCGGGGAGGCAGCAGGAGTGGACGACTCCGTCGCCTGGCGACGTCCACCGCACCTCTCAAGCACGTAGCCGAGAGCAGACTCAGGAAGCTGAGCTTCACCGCGAACTCCAGACCCACCGCCCGCCCGCCGCTTGGCGAGCCTGCAAGGGGTGACGCTTGGCACGGGCAGACTGGGCGGCCGCCACCGCTGCAGAAGGGGCCCACGACAACGTGCCCAACGAAGTCTAACACGGGCTCGCAGATCTCCGCAGCGGCGGGCGGAGCGTGACAGGTCCACTCTCACGAGGTCGGCCCGATCCCGCCCCTGGTGAGAGGGTATATGAAGTGGGCGGTCGAGAGTTAGGAGAAGGCCCACGCGAGCCTGCGCTGCTGAACTGTTCAGCAGAAAAAACTTGAGCACAATGGGCGATGGATCGAAAAGACCTGGCCACGACTCATGCCGCAAAGAGACATCAGTGATTGCTGCAATATATGTATATATATATATATATATACCGCCCTCCCTCCCTCCATCCCACCCTCCATCCCTCCTTCGTTTCCCCTCTTCCCTCCGCCAATCCCTCGTCCCTCCATCTACCCTCCCCCGTCCCTTTTCGTCTCTCCCAGTCCCCCTCACCCCCTCCTCCCCCAATCTGGGTCGTTTGATGCACGCACTGGATGCTCCATGATATCCCCCATATCCTCCAGCCCTCCTTATCCTTCTCGTCGCCCCGAGGAAGGATCAGGGAGGAAACGGGAGGGACGAGGAGGAGGAGGAGGAGGAGGAGGAACGCGAGAACATGGGAGGAGGAGGAGGAGGAGGAGGAGGAGGAGGAGGAGGAGAAGGAAGAGGAGGAGGAGAAGGTAGGCGGAGGAAGAGGAGGAGGAGGAGGAGGAGGAGAAGGAGGAGGAGCAGGAGGGGGAGGAGGAGGGGAGCCCCAGGGGGAAAGAGGGAGGGAGGGAGAGAGCGAGATGGAGAGAAGAGATGAGGACCACCACTACCGCTACGACCACGAGTACCACGACCACGACCACTACCACGACGACCATGACAACGACCGCGACCACCACAGCCGGCAGGACCACGACCATCTCGCCGCTCCGATCGCGGGCCCGATGGGAGCCCTGGCTGGAGGCGGGTTCCCCGGAGGAGGCAGGAGGGATGCCAGCCTGGGATCCTGGAAGCCATGCTCTGTCGTCGATCGTGGGGGGGGGGCGTCTTCTTATTGGGTGCGCGATGAAAAGGCCGCAGGATGCATACCTGCCAGCGCACGCAGCTAGGCATCGTGGATTCGATTGGACGCTCGCTAAACGGCGCCCCCTGCGAGCTGGTGGGGGCGCCATCCCGCGAAGTGGCGGAGAGGGAGGCGGAGGAGGAGGAGGAGGAGGAGGAGGAGGAGGAGAAGGAGGAGAAGGAGGAGGGGGAGAAGGAGGAGGAGGAGGAGGAGAAGGAGAAGGAGGAGGAGGAGGAGCAGGAAGAGGAGGAAGAGGAGGAGGGATGGGGAGAGAGAGGGGAGGATGACAAGCTGGGTGCGCTCGCGCCATATCTGGCATCCTAAATACCTCTCCGACCCATCCCTTCCCCCTGCGCTGGCTTTCCAACATCCGCCGACGCGGGTGCCGGAGTGGACATGGAAACCCACAGGAGTACCAGGAGAGGGAGGAGCAGGAGGACCAGAGGAGAGCAGAGGATGGGAAAGGAGCGGGGCGGCAACGACGAGGAATGACTCGGATCCGGAGTTGTGGCCGTGCTGGGGCGAGAGCGCTATCCTCTATTCTGAAACACGGGAGCACAGCGTCGATCCGCAAATGAGACCAACGCTGCCGCGGAAACACGGTCTTGAAATGCCGGAAGCGTTCCCGACTGAAGAAAACATGTGACAATCACTGGGCGAATACCTATACGTCAAGACACGATATGCGGGAGAAAAGCGACCCCGCTCGGGCTGTGTCCTTGCAGAGAGCAAAGTAGAATACGTATTGAGCAGTTGCGAAGGAGGGTGGAGAAGGGAGGGAGGGGGGAGGAGAGAGGAGGGAGGAGGGAGAGGGAGGAAGGATAGGGAGGAGGAGGGATGGTGGTAGGAGGGAGGACGAAGGGAGGAGGAGGGAGGAGGAGGGAGGGGGGGAGGAGGGAGGAGGGGGAGCGGGGGGAAGACAAGCTGGGTGCGCTCGCGCCACGTCTGACGTCCGACCCCTCCCTCCCATCCTTCCCATTGCACTGGTCAGTGGTCTTCCCACTGAATCGGGCATCGATGCGTGACCCGTCGTTCACCGCGCGCAGGGCACATGGGGCCAAGGGGGACTCGGTCGCCTTGGCATGCAGACCGATGCCGAGACCTCGGAGCGCCTTCGACGCGGGGCTAGAGGGGGGGGAGGGGGGGGAGGGAAGGGCTGCGATGGAAGGAAAGGGGAGGAGGAGGAGGAGGAGGAGGAGGAGGAGGAGGAGGAGGAGGAGGAGGACGAGGAGGAAAAGGACGAGGAGGAGGACGGGGAAGGAAACATATAAATGAGGGAGTCACGACGATGAGCGGACCGGAGGAGAAGGAGGACGAGGAGGGGGCGAACGAGGAAAGAGGAGCAGGTTGGAAACAAAGGATGAGAGGAATGAGGAGGACGAGGAGGTAGGGAGCAGGAGGGGGAGGGGGAGGAGAAGGAGGAAAAGGTAAACATCGACGACGAGGACGGAGGGGATGACGAGGGCGACGACGAAGACGGCGGCAGTGGCGACAGCGGTGGAAACGAGGCCAAGGCTGCGGCGGATCGGCACAGCGAGACCAACTACTCTGAAGGGCCAGAACATGCAGACTGCGATCAATGCGACGGCGGGACTACCATCAAGAAGGACAGCGAACGCGGATACGAGGCGAATGCTGTAGCGGGGGCGCCATTTTGGAAGGACCGGGCACGCGGAAATAGCAGCGACGATGTAGCGGGAGCGCCGTTTTGGAATGAACACAACCGATCGAATTGAGAAGTCACATCAGAGACGCTCGCCCACGAAACACATTTCTATACAGAAGCAATACGCGGAGGGGGAGCGGCTACTCTCAGGATGTTCCCAGCACGTGTTCGGGGGAGACAGGAGACTAGTACGCAGATTGTACAAGTGTAAAGGAGGGAAGGGGCGGAGGAGGTTGGTTCAACGCTTGGATTGGGCGACGAGACGGTCTCAACCTCTGCGGGTGGGGGCTCGGCGGGGTGGCGCACGACGAAACACCTCCGCCATCCGCCGAGCCAGGGGCCCCTGGGAGCTCCAGGAAGGCCCAGAAGAGTCCGCGAAGGCCCGCTCGGGCCCGGGAGGATGGAGAGAGGAAGGCGGAGAAGAGGAAGGGGAGGGAGAAGGGAAGAAGAGGGAGGGGGGGAGGAGTGAGGCAGGAGGGAGGAAGGGAGAGTGAGGGAGCATGGGGGGCGGGCACAGGCGTCGGCCACCCCGGGGGGGATATCCTGGTCGCTCCCGCGGAACCGGCTGCGGGGAGGCCGGCTGGCACGCCGCGTCTTTTTGTCGATCCCGCCCTGCCCCCCTCCTCCTCCTCCTCCTCCTCCTCCTCCTCCTCCTCCTCCTGCCCAATTCCCTTCCTTATAAATACTCCTCCCTGTCGCAACCCGAGGCTGGTCGAAAAGGCTGGCCGGTCGTTTCCCCTGAGACTTCCTCACCACTTGTATCCCTGAAGCTTAGAAATTGACAGCAGTTGCGCATATTGAATGCGAGTGGTTTCCAAAATGTGGCTCTCGCCTGAGCGCCGCGCACACTCGTCCTACAAATCCGAAAGAGCTTCACGGATTGAGGGTGGGTCATTTGTTCCCAACCATCCTGTGGCGTTGGGTCCTCGTTTTGAAGAGACGGTCCCCGCGTTCTCCTCTCTTCCTCTGCCCCCTCCTCCTCTCCACCGTCCGCATGCGTCCCGCACACCCAGTACAGCGTTTCGTGGCCCACCTCCCATCCCCACCCAGTACGGCGTTTCGTGGCCCCATAGGGAGCCCCACCGAGGGTCACAGTGCTACCGTCCGCATGCGTCCCGCACACCCAGTACAGCGCTTCGTGGCCCCATTGGGAGCTCCACCGAAGGTCCCAGTGCTACCGTCCGCATGCGTCCCACACACCCAGTACAGCGTTTCGAGGCCCTCCTCCCCCTCCTCCCTGCGTTTCACCCACCCAGTACAACGCTTCGTGGCCCAATAGGGAGCCCCACCGAAGGGTCACAGTGCTACCGTCCGCATGCGTCCCGCACACCCAGTACAGCGCTTCGTGGCCCCATAGGGAGCTCCACCGAAGGTCCCATTGCTACCGTCCGCATGCGTCCCGCACACCCAGTACAGCGTTTCGTGGCCCTCCTCCCCCTCCCCCCTGCGTTCCACGCACACAGTACAGCGCTTCGTGGCCCCATAGGGAGCCCCACCGAAAGGTCCCAGTTCTACCGTCCGCATGCGTCCCGCACACCCAGTACAGCGCTTCGTGGCCCCATAAGGAGCTCCACCGAAGGTCCCAGTGCTACCGTCCGCATGCGTCCCGCACACCCAGTACAGCGCTTCGTGGCCCCATAGGGAGCCCCATCGAAGGTCCCAGTGCTATCGTCCACATGCGTCCCGCGTGGCACACCCAGAACAACGCTTCGTGGCCCCATTGGGAGCTCCACCGAAGGTCCCAGTGCTACCGTCCGCATGCGTCCCGCACACCCAGTACAGCGCTTCGTGGCCCCCCTCCCCGTCCTCCCTGCGCTTCGCCCACCCAGTACAACGCTTCGTGGCCCCACAGGGAGCCCCACCGAAGGTCCCAGTGCTACCGTCCGCATGCGTCCCGCATACCCAGTACAGCGCTTCGTGGCCCCATAAGGAGCTCCACCGAAGGTCCCAGTGCTACCGTCCGCATGCGTCCCGCACCCTCCTCCCCCTCCTCCCTGCGCCCCGCACACCCAGTACAGCGCTTCGTGGCCCCACAAGGAGCCCCACCGAAGGTCTCAGTGCTACCGTCCGCATGCGTCCCGCACGCCCAATACATCGTTTCGTGGCCCCATAGGGAGCTCCACCGAAGGTCCCAGCGCTACCGTCCGCATGCGTCCCGCACACCAAGTATAGCGTTTCGTGGCCCTCCTCCCCCTGCTCCCTGCGTTTCACCCGTCCAGCACAGCGCTTCGTGGCCCCATAGGGAGCTCCACCGAAGGTCCCAGTGCTACCGTCCGCATGCGCCCCGCACACCCAGTACAGCGCTTCGTGGCCCCATAGGGAGCCCCACTGAAGCTCCCAGCGCTACCGTCCGCACGCGTCCCGCACACCCAATACAGCGCTTCGTGGCCCATAGGGAGCTCCACCGACCCAATTCGGCACACCACCCACACAGTACAGCGTTCCCCCCCCCCGCCCACTGCAGCGCTTCGTGGCCCCATAGGGAGCTCCACCGAAGTAGATGTGCACAACTATGGTACCCACAACTGCATATGGTTGGGACCTTCGCCAGGATAAGTTTAATGTGGCTCTCGCCTTAGCGCCG
>CAUYUJ010014473.1:50000-57500 GCA_963575745.1 Prorocentrum cordatum
GGGCCACGAAGCGCTGTACTGGATGGGTGAAACGCAGGGAGGAGGGGGAGGAGGGCCACGAAACGCTGTACTGGGTGTGCGGGACGCATGCGGACGGTAGCACTGGGACCTTCGGTGGAGTTCCCTATGGGGCCACGAAACGCTGTACTGGGTGTGCGGGACGCATGCGGACGGTTGCGCTGGGAACCTCTTTTGGGCGTCGCGGCCACGCGCACAGCGACGCGGCGGAGGCAGTTGGACAGTCGGTGAGGCGCCCGAAACGTCGCCGAGACCACAGAACATGTGGAAACCAAAAGGTACGGATACCGCTGCTCCCCGTCTTCCCAGTTGCGCTCTGACCAGGATTTCGAAGCGAACCCAGCGGTGGCGACGAGGGCCTCCCAGGAGGCCAAAAAGGGGAAGTCGAGGGAATGGGTGGCCGTATCGGTGCCTTCTCCTCCTGTGGGAAGCGGCGGGGGGACCCACGCAGCCCGGCGAGGAGCCACAGGGCTCAACCCTCGGAGCCGCGCCGTGCGGCCGCCCTTCGGGGGGTGCAGGCGACGAGGGAGAGCGAGCGAGGGCGCAAGACCACTGCAAGGGCGGCCTCGCGGGGAAGGGGGCGCGGCGGGAAACGCACGGGGGCGCACCGACGCGGGCAGCGACGGGCCGCGATGGGGTTGACAAGCACGGCGCAGCGACACGCACTGTTTTGCAGTCGCGGCGTCGCGCGCGGCGACGAGGCAAGGAAAGTGAGCCGGAGAGAAGTAGCGACGCGCGCGGCTGGCCCCTCGGAAGAAGGGACAGGGATCCACAAGAGATCAACCATGCCATGCGCCTACCTGGGCACGGGCAGCGATAGCGGGGAGCAGCCAGCAGTGACCCCGGGGTGGAAGTGACACACGAACACACACACACACACACAGCATAAAACAACAACAACAACAACAACAACAACAACAACAACAACAACAACAACAACAACAACAACAACAACAACAACAACAATTACTAGCACCTGGGGACACTCCGTTCTCACCAGTGCCAGGGTTTTCATAGGAGGCGGGCAATACCCCCACTTTGTGGGGGGGCCGGTTCAAGCTCTACCAAATTTCCAAACGACTCTTCGCCACCACCCACACCCAGCTTCCCGCCCTATGACGTTCGGACACTTCACTTCGTGGCATGCGGACGACCGTGGCTACTATTCAGGGCCCCGCGGCCGACGACGACGGCGTGCGCGCGCGAAGAAAAAACGAATGTGTCCCGCATGGTATTATTTGACAGGGATGATGGCCCTGGCAGGTGCGCAACCGTTGTCGCAGAAGTTCGAAAAAGTTGCTCGCAAAAGCCCGTTTGACAGAAATGTTTAAAAAGTGTTGGGTTTCCTACGAATCCGCAAGAGCGCGCGGGATGAGATTTTGACAATTTTTTGTTGAAAAACCATTGGTTTTTTGATGTTTTTATGTTAAAATCGCTGCGAACACTAAGGTTTTGGAAGGATTTCGTCTTGCGCGCGCGAATGTCCACTTTACCTTATTTTTTGCAAGGGATTCTTGAAATTTGATTATATTAGAACAAGAAATGTCATTTTCTATTGTTTTTTGCAAGGGAAAGCGGATTACAACAAAACAACCGGATCCTGTACACACCCTCTTTTCTGAGGCTTCCTCACGAAAATGATGAAAATGTAGCTGCGGCCTAGGCGGCGCAGGGGGGGCGCGCACCAGGGGGCCCAACAATAATTATTCTTTAGAATAAATAATGTTCAACAACAACAACAACAACAACAACAACAACAACAACAACAACAACAACAACAAAAACAAAACTGACAACCTACCAGAAGAAAGCAAACTGCCAGCAGCGGCCGCGCCACCGCCGCGCGCGCCTCGTCACCCCGCCGACGGCGTAGCCGACCGAGCCCAGCTCTGCCCTGACAGGACGAGAGGCAGGAGGGGCAAGCGTAGGGAAGAGGGGGGGAGGGAGAGGAGGGAGGGAGGACGAGGAGGGGAGGACGGGAACGAGGAGGAGAGGAGAGGACGAGGAGGAGAGAGGACGAGGAACAAGCACAGGGAAGAGGAGGGAAAGAAGAAGAAGAAGAGGACGAGGAGGGTTAGGGATGGGAGGGAGGGCGCGAACGGGAAATGCAGATGCCAGGGGTCAAGAGTGGGAGCAGCAGGAGGAGAGGAAGAAGGATAAGGCGAAGGCACAAGTGTAGGGGGAGGAGGAGGGGGAAGAGAAAGGATAAGGAGAGAGACACGGAGTGGGAGAGGAAGGAGGGCGAGGGGGAGCAGGATCAAGAGCAGGAGGGAAAAGACAGAGGAGGAGGAGGAGGACGACGACGACGACGAGGAGGAGAATGCGCCAGGGACAAAGCGCGCATTTTTGCGAGGGGAGGCACTGCAGAGTACGTTGTGGGGCACGCACGCGGGCGAAAGATAGCGCACGCAGAGACCTCCCAGGTGACCCCTTGCGACCGCGTAGGACCACGCCCCTCGCGTGACGGAGTCGCAAATTAGCGGGGCCTTCCCTGCCGCGAACGCTTACCCGCCATCGTCCCGTCAGGGACGCGGTCCGGAGACCCTGAGATCCTGGCGTCTCGATCTTTTCGGGCTGGTTTCGGGCTGGGTGTTGTCGCGCGGTTTGGGGCCCTGGCTCGAGAAATGGCGCAGACAGATGGGGTCCAGGGCTGCGGCAGTGCTTCTCTACGATATTGCCACGTTTCCGCTGTGCCGAATCTCAGGGGATGCGGCGGCCGGTGCTGAGGCAGGCGGGCGGGGAGGAGAGAGGGGAAGCACTTTTGGTAGGTGGATCTCTCAAGCTCTCCGCCGCCTCTGGCGGTGTGCGTTGCGAACAGGAACACAGCAAAGCCACAGGAAAGCGCGGCATTGACAGTGTAGCTCCGCACACGTGACGAATGTTAACGAGCAGGAACACAGCAGAGCCCCAGGAGAGCGAGGCATTGGCAAGGCGGGCAGGCGACGAGAGCAGCAGCCACACGCTCCCCGCCGCGCAGGACGGGTGCGCTGCCTCGCGCTGCCTCGCCTCCGCTGCGGCGCCGCGTCCGTCGGCGGAGCCTGGGCAGGCAGCGCGCTGGGCCGCCACAAGCCATGCCTCGCGGGTGCTTCTCTCCCCGTCGCTCGGACGTCCATTCCCTGTGCTTTGTTCGGTCTCGCGCGTGGCTTTTCCGCAGGATGATGCAGGATGCTCCTTAAGAATCTCCGCCGAGGAAAAAGTGCACACGTCCGAGAGATGCCAAGTTCTTGTTCTGGGCCACCAGCGCAGCGCCATCGGCCCCACGAACGCGCGCACGCCGCATCCTCCGAGCGGGCCCAGGCCGACGGCGGGGCCCACCTGCAGCAGGCGAGCCCGCACCATCGAACCTGAACCTTGGCTCGCGGGGGAGGCAAAGCCGTGGTGCCGAAGCCTCCCGCCTCCGTGGAACCAGTCGGGCAGGAGATCGACTACAGAATTGATCTACCCCAGAATTCGTGGTTGATCGCCGAATCTACGAACAGAATGCACAGAAGGCTCGCATGCCTGCGAAAAGTCTACGCATCCTTCGTAGATTCGGCGAAAAAAACAAGTTTGGCGCACATCAGATCTGTAGACGATCCCGACTCGAACCATCGGCCATGGCGCACGGGCACGCGCAGGCGCATGGGAGTGGGGGGCGGGCTCCGAGCGCTTCCACCTCTCCCCTCCGCACCAAAAGGAGCGCTTCAAGGCCAGGACTTCGACTCCTGCCGCGTCCGCGCCAGGGTCGGGAGCTTATGCAGTCAAAACAACTATTAACGATGCGCGGTAAGGATGCAAGTCCCTTGTATGCCCATGTCGAGGCTCTCCGAGCGGGGTTGGCCATCGAAAGTGGCCAAGGATGGACCGAAGAGGCAAGGATGCAAGGGCACCCTGGGGAAAATGACCCATCTCTATCATCGGTTTCGCGACTGTACCGACCCCGGGGTCGGGCCTTCCGTTCCTCACCCCTTAGGCCCCACGCTCCCCACTCGGGGACGGCACCCTCCCGCGTCCCCTGCGCCGTGGGGCCCTTGGAGGGGGGACACGAGCTGGCGCCGGGTGCGTCCTCGCTGGGCCAGCCGGACGCGGCCACGCGTAGACCCCGAGTGTGCTCGTACCTTCCTGGGGGCCGCATCCGCAATGGAGGAGGAGGAGGCAGAGGCGGAGGAGGAGGAGGAGGAGGCGGAGGAGGAGGAGGAGGAGGAGGAGGAGGAGGAGGAGCCGCGTGCGCCCGAACCCTCCCCCCGAGGGACAGGACCTCAGGATTCGCGACGGCGGCCAGCGCGGCGGTGCCCGCGCCCGCGAGAACGCACTGCCACATCCACATCAAGCTCTGTTGTTCTCGCGGCGCACTAGGCCCCACGCCAACAACGTCATCCAGGACCTACCGATCCCGCAGCCCCGCCTGGCAAAGGCGGCTGCGGAGGGCGCGTGCCAACGCGCGAGTCGGGTTGCGCATCGCCAGCGCATGGGACCTCCTCAGCGCTCACCACAGCGCCCAGCAACCACGGCGACGTTGGTCAGCCACCATGGCGCAAAAAACAAATGGCAACCACGATCACAACCGTCACCGAAGCCAGCTGCACGACCCAAACCAGCAGTCGGCGCAGAACTGGCCAAAGGGAAAAAGGAACACCCCTACTGGAACTTGAAGAAAAACAAGAGCACTCAGAAGTACAAGAGCCATATCACCAAGCATGAGAAGGAGGATGACAGCCGGGACGACAACAAGAAGACGACCGCACAGCACAACGCCATCATCGACACCATCATCCCAGACGTCTTCTTCATGAGGAAGAGGAACGCGACTGACCACCTCCAATGGGAGGAACCGCCAAGATCCTCACTGATTCGCACTACGTGGAGTAACAACAACCTCCGGATGCTCAAATCCTACGCGCTAGTCCACTCAGGAACAACCACGCCAAACTCACCATAGAGGACCCATTCAACATGATCGCACTCACAACAGCCATGATCCATAACAGTTCCCCCATCAGAGACTAGCTCAAGGGCCTCGATAATTACAGGAAGACGTTCAAGGATGCAAGGAACAACGTGCAGAAATACCTCACCCAGATGAACAAAGACATCGCCGAGACCATTCCCGAGTTCGACGGGTACACACAAAGAAAGAACGACAGAATTGGGGAAGACGAGGAGTCGGGAGCGGACGACGAGCACGAAGACCACAAACCGCCAAGAAGCGCCACCCAACATCGAAGTCGACGACACAGTGGATACGTTCTGCAAGTCAGACCGCCACTGACCGCTACGATATCCTCAACGAAAAGCTCCACAGAAAAAGAACCAGCGACGGCACACTATAGGGGCGAGGTAAAGGCCTACAGATGCCAAAGGGAAAGCATACAGGGCAAATACGAGAGTGACGTAGCCAACAAGGAGAACAACAGCGAGTACCGCAAGGAAATAGACACCCTCAATTACGATCGGCAGCAACGACTACAGACCGTTAGAGACCTGAAGGCCAACAGCGACAACAAAATCCACTCGACCAAGGAGGAGGACGAGGAAACAGAGAAACACACTTCAAGTCAAATACATAACCAAATCAAAAAAACACGAGGACTGAAGCGCCGAGCAGGAGGGAGGCTGCGCTCAGGGACGAACTCGGGACAGCGAATCCGCACATGTCCAACGGGGAAAAATGAAAGTACCTGACCGACGAAGTCCAGAAGGCACTGAAACAAAGGAACTACATCGCAGAGCACTACGCCGCTAACGACAAGGCCAAGAGACAGAAGAGCGAGGACACCATCACGAACCTTCGACTAGAGCTACAGACAGCCGAGTCCAGATGCGAACGTATGCTCCACGCCGGCAACCAGCAGACGGAACGACAGGAACAGGAACACAAGAGCGAATTTGACTACCCCAAGCAAGAGACCTACCTGCAGAAGTAGCTCCAGCACAATAAGCGCAACAAGCACGACAACAAGAACCCAGAGCCAAGGACTTCGAGGAGAGCCAGGTCACCTGATTTCAGCAAGAGGAAACCAAGACCCAGCTCACCATCAGCGAGGGCAGGGCGATGACTAATGCAGCCAATGAGGCCATCCCAGTTGAGCACATGGAGATACAGAAGCAGAAGAAGGCTCACGCGGAGGCACAAGAAAATACACAACGACTACGACATGAGCACATAACCTAAGAGGAGCACGCATAGGAGAGATGCCCCCGAAGAAGAACAACAGCATGTTGCGCCTTCCAAAATTGGCAGAACACCAGACACATCACGATCAACAGGCACTTGCAGCAACCAAGATGCAGATCGACCAGGCGAAAGGGCAATAGATGGTATGGAACATGCGGGTCACCATAAAGGAGGAAGACATACGGGGGGAAGCCAACAGCGACAACAGCAACCACAACGAGCACCAGGAGACAATGCAGAGGGAGCAGACGTTCAAGAACTCACTGGAGAATGCCGAGATGTTCTACAACATGTGCACAGACCAGGGAAAAACAGCAATGAGCGACCCCACAACTCCGCAAACCACTGAAGGAACCGACCACGACGGCACAGCAAGGCCGACACCGACGAAGACACCAGACGACAATGTCGCCGTCGTTTTTGACGATACACCGAAGCCACAGCATCAGCCAGGCGACGCATCCCTACCGGCGCTGGCCCCGTCCCCGAGCTGTGCTGGGTGCCGATCGATGAGCGGAAGAAGAGACTCTACAGCACTGGAGCATCCGACCCCCAGAAAAAGGTCGAGGTCACACACGAAAGTTTGGTCACCCGACGAACCAATGGACCTGGGGAGCCAAACGTCGAAGCACGAGAAACCCCACACGACATGGCAGTTCAAGATCTCAACACCAGAACGTGGACAAGACGACACGAATATCCCCATCGGAGACCTCACCCCGATGGCTTCGGGTTCGGCCGCGGGTTCGAGATCGAAGTCGGCACCCAAAAACAACAAAAGAAAAACAATGTTGCCGATTGGTTCCTTTTGACTCCGACTGATTCCTGTTGATTCCTATTGATGCCTGGTTGCTCCGACTGATCCCTACAATTGCAGCTGCTTCCTACTGATCCCTTGTGATTCCACTTGTTTCGAATTAGTTCGCGTTGATTCCTGATGACTCGGGTTGATTCCTGACAGTCCTGTTTTCTTCCCATTGATTCCAATGGACCTTGGTTAATGTCTTGCTGATTCCAACTGCTCCCACTTGGTTCCGACTGGCTGTTGGTTTTTGTTGATTCCAATTGTTTCCTGTCAATTCCGAATGACCCCTGGCAATTCCCATTGATCCGGGATGCTTCTTATTGATTTGAATTAATGTTTACTGAACCCGACTGCTTCCAAATGTTTTCCCATGGATTTGTATTGATCCCCACCGGTTCCCATGACTCGAACGATTACTCCTTCTGGATTCGAACGATTCCGAACGGTTTCTGTTGATTCTTATGGCTTCCATATGAATACACATGATTCCGTTTGACTCCGATTGATCCCCATTGATTCATAA
>CAUYUJ010014473.1:63058-140185 GCA_963575745.1 Prorocentrum cordatum
CTTACTACTACGACCTACTACTAACTACTACTACTACTACTAATACTACTTCTACTTCTACTTCTACGACTACTACTACTACTACTACTACTACTACTACTACTACTACTACTACGACTACTACTACTACTACTACTACTACCACTACTACTACTAATACTACTACTACGACTACTACTACTCATACGGCTACGACTACTGCTGCTGCTGCTGCTGCTGCTACTGCTGCTGCTACTACTACTACTACTACTACTACTACTACTACTACGACCACTCCTGCCACTGTCCATCCTGGCCCTCCTCAAGCTTCTCCTACTCCTCCTCCACGTCATCCTTCCAATCCTCATCATCACCCGCTGATGCACCAGCCATCACCATCGCACATTATGCCTGGTCATCCACGTAATCCTGCTCCTCGCCTCGCCCGCCCCATCCTAGTCCTCATCCTCCTCCTCAGTTCATGGGCATCATCGTCACAATCACCATAGTCGTCGTCGTAGTCGCAGTTATCATCATCATCATCATCATCATCATCATCATCATCATCACCATCATCACCATCAACAACGACATCAAAGCAACGTCAACATCAACATAATCGTCGTCATAGTCATGATCGTCCCCAACACAAGACCATCCTCATCCACATCATCATCATCATCATCATCATCATCATCAGCAGCGGCTTCATCAGCAGTAGCATCATCATCATCATCAGCAATTTCATCATCCTCATCATCAGTATCATCATCATCATCATCATCATCATCATCATCATCATCATCATCATCATCATCATCATCATCATCATCATCGTCATCATCATCACCATCACCGCCACCGCCATCATCATCACCCCTCCACGTCATCACATGAATCACTGTTGTTTCCTCCCCGCACCCCATGTCACCACCCCATCCTCATACCAGTTCCCCGAGTCTCCTCTCCCACCTCCTCCCTGCCCACCTCCTCATGATCATCGCCATCAGCAGCAACACTACTACCACCACCATCATCGTCACCATCACCTGCCTCCCTTTGACCTTCGACCCTCCAAACTCGATCCTCTAACCTCGATGTCCGATCCTCCACCATCGGTCCCCGACGACGACGAAAGACGAAGACCGAGGAAGATGGCGACGACGACGACGAAGACGACGACGACGACGACGGCGGCGGCGGCGACGATGACGACGACGAACAGCGAGGAACGACGAACGATAACGAACGACGACCACCGCGCCTGCACAGAGGGCACCGCGAGTCCACCGCGGCGGCGGCGCGCATGCAAACGCCGTGCAGGGGCTGCGAGCACGCCCCGCACAGCGCGAGCTGCGGGCGCGGGGGGCGAGGGGACAGCCACGCCGAGGGGGCCACAGCGTGGCGATTCCATCCCGTGGGGAACGGGTCCTAACAGACGACGACGCCGACGCCGACGCCGTCATCGACGACGACGACGACGACGCCGCCGCCGACGACGACGACGACGACGACGGCGGCGGCGGCGTCGACGACGACGACGACAAACGAGCCGACGGCGGCGGCATCGGCAAAGCGGCCAGGCGCCGGCCCAGTCAGCGGGCAGCCTTCACGCCGTCCGGCACGCCGAGGGAGGGGAAACGCGGGGGGGAAGGACGGAGAAGCGGATGAGAAGTTCAAGGTTTAGCGTGTTGGGGGCGAGTCCAGACAGACGAGCCAGCGGCCGTGCCAAAATAGAGATGCCTCTGCGGGAACATCCGCCGACCCTTCGGCGTGTGAGAGACGCTGTCGTCGTCGTCGTCGTCGTCTTCGTCGTCGCCGCCGCCGCCGCCGTCGACGTCGTGGTCGTCGTCGAAGCCGACGTCGTCGTCGTCGTCGTCGTCGTCGTCGTCGTCGTCGTCGTCGTCGTCGTCGTCGTCGTCGTCGTGGTCGTGGTCGTCGTCGTCGTCGTCGTCGTCGTCGTCGTCGTCGTCGTCGTCGCGTCGTCGTCGTCGCGTCGTCGTCGTCGTCCTCGCCGTCAGCGTCAGCGTCGTCGTCGCCGTCGTCGTCGTCGTCGCCGCCACCGTCAACGTCGTCGTCGCCGTCGTCGTCGCCGCCGTCGTCGTCCTCGTCGTCGTAGGATCAAGGAACGTCGTAGTTCAGTCGATTCCCTTTCCCTTGATATCTTCCTTGCCGGGGGGGAAGGGTTGAGGGGGGGAAGGGGGGTTTTCCCGGGTCAGAACCAACCCCCTGCAGGGAACCCGGCGGGTCCCGGGGGGAGATCGTTGGCCTGGGTCGGGGGAAGGTCCCGACTTCAGGGTCGGCGGAACTGGCAGCGAGGCTTTCGAAATATGGATGCAAATCCTGCGCTGGCAGTGGCCTGCCTGGGAGAAAATTGCGGAGGGAGCCGGCTTCCGCTGGCAGCGGAGGCTCCGTCGGGAGAGAATGCGCCTTCCGGCGGGGGTTCCCCCCGCAGGGCAGTCGCGGGTCGCTGCCGTCGGGCGCCGCTGCGATCCGTTTTCGGGGTGGCTGCCAGGGAGGGAGCGGGGGCTCGAGACGCCACGACTTCGTTCTGGCCTAACGGGCCCCGTTTCTGTTTGGAAGACCGGTAAGACCGAAACCACGGTCCCTTCTGGCCTAACGGGCCCTGCTTCTTCTTGTGAATCCGATGACGCAACCGCGGCGATCCCTTCTGGCCTCACGGGCCCTGCTTCACTTGGAGAGGTCTGCTGGCCGCCAGGGGTGCCCGGTAGGGCATCGGGACTCCGGAAGTCGGAGGGCACGAATGCGCGCGCCGCTTGCGGGGGGGGGGGGTCGCAACCCTGAGGGGGCCCGCCGCCGCAGAGAGCTGCCGCGACGCTCGATGAGACCGTCACTCCATTCTCTTCTGGTCTGACGGGCCCTGTTTCTCCGCGCGGGGTCTGCTGGCCACCAGGGTTGCTCTCGCGGGCGTCAGTGCTCAGACGAAAGGAGGCAGGAGTGCCTTGTTCGGCTGTGGATGGGGGGGGGCAATCCTGGGGGGGAGTGTTGCCCGAGAGGGACGCCGTGCCGGTCGATGTGACAGCATGTCCCTTCCCCTCTGGCCTAACGGGCCCTATGTCAGTTTGGAAGACCGATAAGACCGAAGCCACGTTCCCTTCTGGCCTAACGGGCCTTGTTTCTCCTTGTGAATCCGATGACGCAACCGAAGCGATCCCTTCTGGCCTAACGGGCCATGCTTCACTTGGAGAGGTCTGCTGGCCGCCAGGGGTGCCCGGTAGGGCATCAGGACTCGGACGTCGGAGGGCGCACGTGCCTGGGTCGCCTGCGGGGGGGGGGTCACAACCCTGAGTGGGCCTGCCGCCACAGAGAGCTGCCGTGCCGCTCGATGAGACCGCCACTTCATTCCCTCCTGGCCTAAAGGGCCCTGTTTCGCTTTGCAAGGCCTGCGGCCGGCCAGGGGTGCCCATGGGGACATCGAGACTCGGACATCGGAGGGCGAGAGGGCCTCGCCCACCTGAGGGCGACAGGGGGGCGCGACTCCGAAGGGGGCCTGCGGCCGCTGAAGGCGCCCGTGCCTGCACCTGTTGGGGAGGCACCGCAGGACACCCTTCTGGGGGGGGGGGGCGGGCGGAGATCGCGCGAGGCGCACCCGTGGCCCAGGGCCCTGCGATCGGGGTTGGGGCGGAGGCCCCCTGCAGAGTAGGCGCCCGCGGCGTCGTCGCAGCCGCACAAGCTCCCCCCGGGAGAGAGGGCTGTCGGAGGGCCCCGTGGATGGAACGGAAGGGTGGGAGAGATGGAGTCGAAGGTGGGGAGGGGGGGGGCGGCGCCGTCTTGCGTACCAGAGCTGCCAGGGTTACCAGGGTTGCGGCTAACGGCCGCTTCTGCTCTTGAGTCAGTCGGGTCTGCCCCGCGGAACCCGACCTCTCCTCGGCTGACAGCCGAGTTGTCGATCCTTCCTTCACAAGGGTCTGCAGAATCGATCGAGGGATCCGACGTGAGATCGATCATTCTGAAGCCAGTCAGGCTTCCCCCCGAGTCTGGAGGCGATGGCTGTCCGGCGGGGATCTGGGAGAGGGTGTGATCCGGGGGGGGGGGGGGGCTGCGGCCACTGCGTGGCCTCCCAGGTCCTGCGCTAGGCTCGTACTCCCACCCTGTCTTCCATCAACCCGATCGATCTCGAGATCGGAGATCCCATCCTCCATCGCGCTGGGCGCCTCGCTGGATGCAGGGCCGCAAGCGAGGGCGGCCGGGTATCAAGCGGGGCTCGAAGAGCCGCGGGCAGGCGGGGGGGGGCGGCCAGGCGGTGCGTCGGGCGCCCCCTCGAGAGCGGGGGTTGCCCGCACACGGCTTGAGCCAGGGGGGCTACGGACGGGCTGGTGGGGTTACGCGAAACGTCTAAAAATTGTCCCTACAACAGTTGCATTCCTCATTTCCCTCTCCTCCTGTTTTCTATTTCCTCATGAGGCCGCGCCCTCCCCCAACTGGAACGCTCAGAGAAGGACCCCGGACCGCACATCTTCGGCTCGCCCACGATCTATACCTCCAAGCAGCCCATCGGCGGGTCCAGACAACACCCAGAAACTCCCAACCTAAGGCCCCGCAAGACCTCTCCCGAGGACTTCTTCATCGTCCAGAATTTCGTCTTCGTCTTCGTCATCACCACAGCCATCGTCATCTGAGGGTAGGAGGACTCGCATAATCCTGTTTGATAAATGGTATGGTTGATCCCCCTGGTCCGGGCCAAGGAAAGGCCAGAACTCAGAACACCATCACTCAACTGTAAATTGCGATGTCTAGCATCATTGAGAGTCTCTGCGTGCAAGCTGCTGCATACGAGCCTCAGCATTATTCTGCAGCCGAGCTGGTGTGAAGGAGCGGCAGAATCGGCCAGTCCGCCCGTCGCAAAGCAGCAGGCACTCCTAAGATATCGTAGACCCCCCGCGAATAAGCCGATATGGCCACAGATTCTCTCCCGCGGTGTAAGTGTACCCATGTTTGCTGCACAAGACATATCTGAATTGCAAGATTCAGCTGGGCCTGTACTGGCCCCTCCCCTAGGAGTTCCCCCGCGCGCCTTTTACGAAAGGGCCGCGGCCTCTCGCCACCTCGGGGGTGTCAAGCGAGGGACGTTGCTGCCGGGGGTGGGGCAGCGCAAAGTATGTCACGCCGTAATGGTCACAATGAGATGGGCGCACAGCACACGGGCCATGTGGATGCAGCGGGGAAGAAAGACGACAATGAAAAGACGGTGATGCATTTCTGTTGCACGTGGCAGGGAGGAACCCGCACGCAAAAAGAAAATGAAAAGCATGACGAGTTGAGCCGCGCACAGGCTGCCAGGGCAGAGCCAAGAGGGCAGGCTGCGTGGCGCCGCGCCGACAGGGCCATGTGTGGCTCCGAAGGCAACACGCGGATGATTGGATGATTGAACAGTGTATTCAAGGCACGGAAACTCATAACCCGATGCCGTACCCATCTCAGAACTAGAACCTTGGGAGCCGATTACCCAAAGCCGAGAACGCTGTACATTCGAGCATCGGAACCATCGTTCATCCACTTCCTCCGTGACCCGGACCCTCAGCGGCCACCTTCCTGTCTGGCCACCCGCCATCACGTCCAGGCTGCCAGCGCTAATCGCCGAGCCTGAGCCGATCAGCAAACGTGATGGCAGTGACGCCTACAGGTCGCTGATGGCCTACGAGATGCTCGGCGTCACGAGCACGGGGATGTCAACGAGCTGCTCGACGCCAGGCCACGTGGCGTCTTCACCGGAGGTAAGCGACGCAACGGGGACCTGCATCGTCTGCGGCAGGCCTTGGTGGGCCACCTGGACGTCAGGGGAAACGGGCTCTTGCGCGGGAGGACTCGGCGGCATGTAGCGATGACTTGCGCAGGCCGCCGACGCGTCACACCGCGTGAGAAGGTTGCTTGTGCGCGACCTTTCGCGGGCAGCTCACGCACGAGTGTACGCACAATCGACCCCGTTTTCCTGCGTTGCTCACCTCGCGGGCAGGGAGAGTAGCAGCTCCATTTCTTGGAACGGCGAAGGACTGCACCGTCGTCTCGCCCTCCTGCAGCGGCGGCAGCTCCTTGAAGGTGTGTCCAACGCACATTGGGTGCGTCTCGCACTGCATCTGGCACACGGGCTTCGGGCACGTCGTCGGCGCCTTACACTTCCACTGGCACTGGGGCTGCTCACACTCGTTGTGGCATGGCTGCGCTTTCGGACACTGCAGCATGCACATCGGCTCCGAGCACTTCGTCTCGCACTGGGGGCAGTCCTCATCCATACAGGTGTCCTGTGGACAAATGACAGCGCAATGCGGCTTGCCACAATTCATCCTACATCCAGACAGGTCGACGTCCTTGCATCGAGTCTGGCATGTCGGACTCTCGCACACCTGGTGACACTCCTCGTCGCACTTCGGCGTCTCGCACGTGTAGGAGCACCGTGGTGTGCAGTGCTCATGCACTGGCTGGTACTCGCTCGTGCCAGCCGCCCTGGCAGCTTCGATGCGCTCCTGGTGTTGGCGCTGCGATCCGTTCCGCAGGAGGTCTTGCTCCAGCTGCTGCAACCTACGCTGCTGGACCTTGAGGTCGGTCATCGCCTCTTGGACCTCGTGGTTGCTGGACAAGTCTACCTCCACAGGCTGGAGCGCTTGGTCCGCCGCCTGCCGCGGCTGCAGCAGCGGCTGCTGCGAGGGAGGTTCACGCCTGGCATGATGCAGGAGGGGCTGCTCATGCAGCGCCTGAGGCGGGGCCTTCAGCGGCTGCTTGTGTTGCGGATCCTGCGAGCCCGTGTTTCTGGAGACACCCCCCCAGAGGCGAGTCAAAAGCCCTGGATTCTCCGTGGCCGATCCCTGGGAGGCTGGGTGCTGCTGCTGCAGCTCCTGCTGCTGCGACACTTCGGCTGCATCGGCCTCCTGCTGCAGCTCCTTCTGCTGCTGCTGCCACTCCAGCTGCAGCTGCTCTTGTTGCTGCTGCTTCTGCAACTGATCCTGTCGCTGCAGTTGCTGCTGCTGCTGCTGCAGCTGCTCCTTCAGCTGCTGCAGCTGCATATGTTGCATCTGCTCCTCCTGGGCCACCTTCCTTCTCTGCTCCTCGGCAGCCAACTGCTGTTGCTCCAATTGCATTTGCAGTTGTTCCTGTCGCCGCAGCTGTTGCTGTCCCAGTGGCCCTTGAAGTTGCTGCTGTTGCTGCAGCTGCTCTTGTTGCCAGGGCTGCTGCAGCAGCTGTTGAGGCTGCGGCTGCTGCTCCTGCAGTCGCTGCTGGGGCTGCGGCTCGTGCGAGCCGGTGCTCCTGGGGAAAGTCCGGGAACTAACACTCTCCCAGAGGCGCTCGAACAGCCCAGGAGCCGTCGCAGCCGAGCCCTGGGCGCGCTGCTGCCAGCTCGCTGCCTCTGCGGTGGCTTGCTGCTGCTGCTGCTGCTGCTGCTGCTGCTGCTGCTGCTGCTGCTGAAGCTGCTGCCTTTGCACATTATCCTGCTGCATCTGCTGTTCCCACATCTGGGCACTCTCGGCCTGCTGCTGCAGCTGCCGCTGCAGCTGCTGCTGCACTTGCTGCTGCGGCTGTTCCGCTGCCTCGGCCTGCGGCTGCAGCGACATCTGGGCTGCCTCGGCCTGAAGCTGCTGCAGCTGCTGCAGCTGCTGCTGCTGCTGCTGAAGTTGCTGCTGCGGCTGCTGTAGCTGCTGCTGCAGCCGCTGCGGCTGCTGCTGCTGCTGAAGTTGCTGCATCTGCTGCAGCTGCTGCGGCTGCTGTAGCTGCTGCAGCAGCTGCTGCGGCTGCTGTAGCTGCTGCTGCTGAAGCTGCTGCGGTTGCTGCTGCTGCTGCTTCATTTGTTGCAGCTGCTGCGGCTGCTGTAGCTGCTGCTGCAGCTGCTCCATCTGCTGTTGCTGCTGCAGCTGCTGCTGTTGCTGCTGTTGCTGTAGCTGCTGCTCCATCTGCTTTTGCTGCTGCAGCTGCTGCTGTTGCTGCTGTTGCTGTAGCTGCTGCTGCATCTGCTGTTGTTGCTGTTGCTGCTGTTGCTGCTGCTGCGCCTGGACCATCGTTCTTTGATCATCAGCGGCTAGCTGCTGCCGTTCCTGCTGCTCACGTTGCTGCCGTTGCTGCTGTTCCAGTTGCTCGCGTTGCTGCCGCTGCAGCTCGAGCTGCTGTTGCCGCTGCTGCTGCTGCTGCTGCAACTCGCGCTCCCGCCGCTCGTCCTCCTGCGCGAGCTTAGCCTGGCGCTCCAGCTGCTGCTGAATATCCCGCTGCGGCGTCAGTGCCGTGGCGGGCTTCCCGTAGGACGCCGCGGGCCCGTAAACCGACGCGGCGGTGTATGCACCCTGCACCTGTGCAGCCGGCGCCAGCTGCTGCACCAGCGACTGGGGCTGCTGCGCCAGCGACGCCGGTTTCGCCCAGGCCTCGTACTGGTTCAAGGGGACGGCATTGTTGCCGACGTCAAAGGGCGCCTGCGCCTGGGCAGTTGCAATGTCCTTGGCCGCCTGGGTGGCCTGGGCGGGCGCGTCCTCGAAGAAGCCTGTGGGCACGGTCTGCCGGGCCTTGAACTTGTCGCCCGCCTTCGGGAGGCGCCAATCATCCACATACGCCGACCCTGGCCAGGCCAATCCTGGGCCTAGGCCACCGCCACCCAGGGTGGTGCTCTGTAGGCCCAGGCTCGGACCGATGCAGGGAACTGGAGGTTTCTTGCCACTCTCCTGCGCTATCCCGTGCAAACGTGACGCGTTTCTGCCAGTTGAGTGCCACCTTCTTGCGCATTGCCAACATATCCATCACCGCGTAATTACTCACTGTAATGGCACTGACCACGGTTGGCGGCGGGTACGCCGTCCCCTCTCCACCAACATCACGACAACTCGCGGCATGAGTCTCAGGGACCCTCGACCCCTTTCCCACGGGTCAGCCTGTCATCCTGGCACGCTGTTGACGGCCCTTGGGCCCGAAACGAGCCTCGGCTAGCCCGAACCAAAGCGAAAAAACAGTTGTCGCGATTTGCCCGTGACGAAAGAGGCCCAGGCGAAATCGGCGGTGGATATCTACAGAAGGCACCTATACACAACCATGCCTGGCCAGGGCGATCCTGCGATCCTGGGCCCCGGCCAGGGCGATCCTGGAATTGGTGCGCGCGCCCTCTTGGCCGAGGCCAAGAGGGCTCATACATCGTGCCCAGGGCCCTGAACACGGCGCAACATATCCATATGGAGCGAAGCCGGAACGGCAAGAATCGGCAGAAATCGGCTGACACATCGTATCGGAGGGAGTCGGATCGGGCGAACCCGAAATCGAAATCGCAAATCGGAATGTCCGCATCGAATCGATTCGGATCGGCAGCCTGGGAAATCGAATCGAGCCAGCACAGTCGCAATGACCCCATGCAGGGCGGCCCTGGCGAGGCACGGTGGCGGCGGTTACAAATGCCCCATCACGGGATGCGCCGTCCTGCCCGGGCCAAGGGGGCACGCGCGACAATCCTGGGCCTGGGGCGGTGCTGGAAAGGACCGACGCACACCCTGGAAGGCTAGCGACCCCCTCGAGACATCCGACGCTATGATCTCTGCTCCGCGCGGTTCCCCACGGTGCTGGGCCCTGTGTCTGGGGACCGGCCTCTCACTCTGAGCCGTTCTCTGTCGGTCCCAGGGCCCGTCGAAGTCTCCAGAGGCTGAAACTTGTCAAAGACCTCCCGCCGCAATTCAGGACGCCAAAACCCGACGCGAGATTGTCGGGGCCCGTAGACGTCATTGAAAACACGGGCGACGTTCTTTTCAAATCAGCGTTTCCGCGCTGGGGCCGTTTATTTCCCGTCGCGGGGTTCTCGTTCGCACCGTTTTCGGTTCAGTTCCGTTTTGCACCGCCGCGCTGTTCATTGTTGGGGATGGCGTGTTTTGTCGTTGCGTCTTGGTTGGTTGAATACCGAGAAGTTGAAAACGGGAATAACGAAACGCCCCCTGAACGGCATTCCAAAACAGAACCGAAGAAACGAAGGCGCAAACGAGAATCCCAGAACCGAGAAAACTGCTCCCAAACTGGAACGACGTCGTCGACCTAGAAAACAAAGACCAATTACGCGACCGAGGAACCCCACATACTTAACTTAAACCGTAGGCGTTCGCTTATCATTGCCATACATGCGAAAGCCTGCGTTTGTAACCCCTCGTTGCGAACGTTTCCGAATGTTTTGCATTCCATCGCACCATTGATGCAACCTTCTCCCCCGCCCCCGCCTTCCATCCTCCATCGGGGAAAGTTCGAGGCGGTCACCGAGGGCAATTTCCTGGGGCGGCAACAAGCAATGAGGTAACGCAAGACGAGCTGCCACATCGCGGTGAACCACGGGGACCACTGTGGAAGTCGGTGCAAATCAAGCCCCTTCGCGTAAACGCTCTAGGGAGCCTCTAGAGCGATCTTTTCTCCATCCCCTCCCGCACCCCTGCCTTACTTTCTCACCTAGGTCGGCCTACTTTTCCTTTACTTATTCTCATGCAGTTTGAACGTCTGTCCCCGCGTCTCTTCGGCGGGAAGTCTCTGAGCTGCGCGCGCAAAAGAATTTCAAAGCAAACATAATCCGCCTGCGCGCAATCTGCGAGTGCCCTTCGACGGAATATTTCTGGGCTGCGGTTGCCACGATGACAAAAGCTGGGCGGCCGCTCCGAAATCGTCAAGGAGCGGCGCGGGCCGCGCGAATTCGACGCAGCTGGACAGCGCTGCCTTTGTCGGAAAGACTCCGGCGCCAGTGCGCACCAACGACCTCGCGCCGCCGGCAAGATCCATTGGCGTTCCAGGGCGAGGGCCTCGACATCCCGCGTCTCCATGGCCATGCGCTCATCGAACTTCTGGACCGCTTTGGGCACGGATGGGGGCGGGCTTTTCTGCAGGACCTCCGTTGGCGGCGGCCGAAGCAAGAGCAAATCGTCCATGCAACAAGTGGCTCTGCTGATCATCGCGGACAGGTGCAACCACCAGTTATGAGCCCTGTCCTCCGGTCTGCCAATTCTCGCGTCCTGCGCGCAATCGATGGTCACCCTGGTGCGGATCGTCTGGCCCTGTGACGCGGTGGACGTCAGGAAGAGCCCGTGCGTGAGCGCGTACCCAAACCTTTTCACCCGGTGCATTATGTTAGCGCTTTGCAATTTGAAGTGCGCCTTGCGGCTTGCGGGAAGCAGAACAAGCCGTTTTCCCCTCTCCTTCTGGATTACGAAGGAATTGACGCGGGACCACGTCCGGGCTCTGCTTCTCGAACTTTTGCACCTGCATCCAGATTCCGGCGGGCACCCATTGTGGAGTCGAGGAAATGCAACGCCTGCCACGCCCTGGGAGCCTGCAACGCATGGCGCCCTCAACCCCCAGCGCACCCTCTGTGGCGTCGAAGAAATGCCACGCCTGCCAAGACTTGCCAGCCTGCAAGTCATAGTGCCGACGAAATGCCACGCCCGCCACGCCCTGCGAGCCGCAACGCATAGTGCCCCCACCCCCAGCGCACCCCCTGAAGCGTCGAGAAAATGCCACGCTTGTCACGCCCTGCGAGCCTGCAGCGCATACCCCTGTGGCGTCGGGGAAGTGCCACGCCTGCCACGACCTGCGAGCCTGCAACGCATAGCGCCCCCACCCCCAGCGCACCGCTCTGTGCGCTCTGTGGAGTCGAGGAAGTGCCACGCCTGCCAAGACCTGCGGGCCTGCAACCCATGGCGCCCCCACCCCAGGCGCACCCCCTGTGGCGTCGAGGACATGCTACGCCTGCCACGACCCGCCAGCCTGCAACGCATGTCGAGGAAGTGCCATGCCTGCCACGACCTGCGAGCCTGCAACGCATAGCAGCCCCACCCCCAGCGCACCCCCTGAAGCGTCGAGAAAATGCCACGCCTGCCACGCCCTGCGAGCCTGCAACGCATAGCGCCCCCACGCCCAGAGCACCCCCAAAGGCGTCGACAATATGCCACGCCTGCGATGCCCTGGGCGACCGTGCGCATACGTCTTGGGTGTATGATGCAGTGCGCCTGCCATGCCTGCCTCGCCCTGCGAATCTTGAGCGCATGTGTTTTGCGTGTGTGCATCCGTGCGGTTTTATGTAGAACGCGTGTCTCATGTACGTGCCGTGCATGTGTTGCGCGCGGGTGAAGCGAGGAAGAGGAGGAGAGGACGAGGAGGAGGGGAAGAGGGAGGTATGTGTGGGAGGAGACGCGGGTGCGACGCGGCAGGGAAGAAGACCAGAACCCCTATAAGCAGATGGGGAACAAACAAGCGCTTTTCCACCCCCTCGGCGCCTGCAGGAGCGAGACGACGAGGCTGGGCTCGTCGGCGCCGGGCACGCACGCACCTCCCTGACCCCCTCTCGGCGGAGCGCGAGGGAACGGGCCTGGGGCAAGGGAGCCGTGGGACATGGAAGAACAGATTAGCACGATGTCCTCCTCAGAGACGCACGTCAGACCCGACCAGATAGCACAACATCTTGCAGCGTATCGCTTCCCGAGCGGGATGGCCAGAACGCGGCCGCCACCGAGCGTACACTACAAGATTTCTCGGCGCGCGCGACGCCCCAGTGGGGGCGACGCGCACACAATACTCGTATGTGGTGGTGACGCCGATGCGAGGCCCTCTGAGCAGGAAAGGGGGGGGCCCTTCCTATGGGATCTCAAGGGGGGGGCCTCTTCCTACGGGCTTCTAGAAAGGGCCCTGAAATCCGACGCATTGACAAAAAGCAAGCACATTGTTTACGCCGTTGTTCGTTGTTAGCCTCTGAAGGACCTCGGCAAGCCCCAGGACAAACAAGAAACGACGCAGAATGAAGAGTTGGTCTCCGGGAGGTGGGGCCTCCGTGTGCGGGATCTTGAGAGGTTTTCTGACAGGGTTTTTCTCCCGCACACACCACCAACATGATGCCTCCACCTTCGAGCACTGCATATCGCCGCAGCCATGCTGCGCCAAACGTGAGACAGGGAGAAGTGGATGGAGGGCGTCTGATCTCTCCGCAATGCGTGTTGCCTCCAACAGAAAGCCGTGGTACCAGGCCGCCGAGAAGACAAAGCAAGGCGAGCCGACAACCAGAAAGGTGCAAGGCCGCAAGGCTTCAGAAAAAGGGGGAGTTGGAGGCCGCCGAGGGGTCTGAGCTGGTCAGGACCGCAGAGGATCGGTCAGGAGGGGAGGAGGAGGCCCAGTCCGCTCAAAATCGGTCCCCGAACCCCTCCTGAGGTCCGTATGATGCTGCAAGTTCCCATCTTAAAACAAGTGTTCAATATCTCGGGGCCCGAAAAAGCCCCGGAGGCAACCAGTGCTGGGCTTGGCTGTCCGAAACGCAGCACGCAACACATAGCGTATTGATACGGAGCTCAGCACGTAGATTGAAAAACATGTGTAACGCGAGACGTTTGCCAAAACGTGGGCCAATACGATGAGCCAACACGCAACGTATCGACACGGACGTCTTAAGCACGGCACGTGTTGCGTGTCAGAGCGGGCGTATCGAGGCAGCTAAGGTGCTGAGCCACCTGAGAGCCCCAGACGGCTTCAAGGGGTAGGGCTGTTTCAGAGCCCTTCCCCCTTGCCACCCCAGGAGACCGTGCCGCCAGCCATCGTCTTCGCCCTAGTCCTCCTCCTTCCCCTCCCCCCCCCCTACCGCCCCAGTCCTCATCCGAACCCTTTCTGGTAGAGAAAGGGCGTGAGCGGGAGGATGCGCAGGAGGAGAAGGGGGACGGTAGGGGAAGGGAGGGGGGAAGGGAGGAGGAGGAGGAGAAGAAGAAGAAGAAGAAGAAGAAGCAGAACATTATGCATGCATACACAAATAAACACATAAATAAATATGTTTACATATATAAGAACCACGCATCCGACGCCATGGCATTTTTCAAAGCATAGGCCCCCAGACCTCTCGATCCACCCCAAAGGCCATCACTTGTTTGGCTCGGGTCGTTGTTTGGCGGCCCTGGATCCCGAGCCGGGCCTCCAAAAGCTTAGTGAAAACAGCCGCCACTTTTTTCCGTGACGAAACAAGCCGGGATGACCCCGTTCAAGATCGCCCCCCTGGACACCCCGGAATGGCCTAGGTTGCGTTCCAACCGGACGTTCAAGGCGGACCCAGCCGTGGCGAGCCTCCTCCTCCTCCCCCTCCCCCTCCTCCTCCTCCTCCTCCTCCTCCTCCTCCTCCTCCTCCTCCTCCCCCTCCTCCTCCTCCTCCTCCTCCTCCTCCTCCTCCTCCGCCTCCTCCTCCTCCTCGTCCAACTCTCTTCCTCCTACTCCTCTTCGATCCTCCCTCCTCTTCCGTCCTCCTCATTCACCTCCTCATCCGTCTCCTCCATCCTCCTCATTCACTCCTCGACCCTCTTACGTCTCCCCATGCTCCTCCTCCTTGATCCTCCTCCTGCTTGATCCTCCTTCTTATCGTCCTCCTCGTCCTCCTCCTCGTCCTCCACCACACTCCTCATAAATAGCTCCTGCCTGTCGCAGTCCCAGACGTGTCGGTAAGCCGGGCGTTTCGCCAGAGACTCTCTCACATTCGACTTACACGTTTGCAGAACACCTTCACGGATGGAGGGCGGGTCCTTTTCAAAATGTGGCTCTCGCCTGAGCGCCAGCGCATTCGCTTTACGCGCGCATTCGTTTGAAAAGTTTGCAGCAGCTTCGCGGATGGAGGTCGGGTCCTTTTCAATATGTGGCTCTCGCCCCAGCGCCGTGCACATTCGTCTTGAAAGATTGAAGCAACCGCAAGCATGGAGGGTGGCTACTCTTCAAAATGTGTCTCTCGCCTTAGCGCCGCGAACATCCGTCTTCACAGTGAATTCACAGTGTGCAATCGTTTCCAGGGTTATCATGCTTCAGTCCCTGGAATCACGTTCTGGCGCTGTTTAAGATTGTCAGGGCGCAACAGTCACTTTGATAATTCGCGGTGCTGAAGTCCCAGATAAGGTGTTCTTGTACGGTTCAAGATTGTCAGGACGCAGCAGTCACGTTGACTAAAATTGAAGATTATCACACGGTCACCTTACAAATGAAACTACCCAGAATGAACATGTAAAGACTTATGGAGGTGGAGCTTGAAAGGACGGTGTATTGCTACATCGTTGATGCGCCGCGGACTTGCACTGGTTCTTCTCCTCCTCCTCCTCCTCCTCCTACTCCTCCTCCCCCTCCTCCTCATCAGAATCCTTCTTCTCATTATCCTCCTCCTCCTCATCATCATCCTCCGTCTCCTCCTCGATCCACCTCCCTCCTCCACCTGCTCCTCCTCCTTCTGGATAGCATGCTCTTCGATCCTTCCTCCTCAGTGCTCCTCCTCCTCCTCGATTATCCCACCTCCTCCTCCTCCTCCTCGATCCTCCTCCTCCTCCTCGATCCTCCTCCTCTCCTCCTCGATCCTCAACCTCCTTCTCCCTCTCCTCCTCCTCCTCCTCCTCCTCCTCCTCCTCCTCCTCCTCATTTCCTCCTCCTCGATCCTCCATCATCCGTCCACCTCCATGCTCCTCGTCCGCCTGCTCGACCCTGCTCCATCCTCGATAGTCCGTCCTCCCCTCCCTCCTCCTCCACCTCCTCCTTCTCTTCGATCCTCTTTCTCCTGGTTCTCCTCCTCCCCCACCCAATTTCGTATAAGTGACTAATCCCTGTCGCACCCCCAGAGGTGTCGGCAGAGCGGGCCTGGCGTTTCGCGGGGTACTTACTCACCAATTGCGACCCTGAACTGTGAAATTCGATGTAATTTGCAACAGCTGTACGGATGGAAGGCGGGTCCTTAACAAATGTGGTCCCCTTTTTGCGCCGCGCACAATCGTCTTTAAAGCTCGCACACCGTTTCACGGATGGAGGGCGGCTCCTTTTCAAAATGTCGCTCTCGCCTTAGCGCCATGCACATTCGCTGTACGCGCACATTCGTTTGACAAGTTTGCGCAGGCGTCATGGATGCTGGGCGGGTCCTTTTCAAACTTTGGCTCTCGCCTTAGCGCCTCCTCCTCCTCCTCCTCCTCCTCCTCCTCCATATCTTTCCTGTTAAGTAACTCCTCCCACTCGCATCCCTGGGTGGGCGTTTCGCCTGAGACCTCCTCACCATGTGTGATCAGAAGGCGCGGTGCACCATGGAGGGCGGTTCGTTTTCGAAACGCGAGCTCGCTTCAACGCCGCGCAGATTCCACTTAAGAGATCTCCACACACTCACGGATGCAAGGCGGGTCGTGTTCAAAATGAAAGTCTCGCCGGAGAGCCGCGCACAGTCGTTTGCAAAGTCTGCGACACGTTCAAGGATGGAGGGCGATTCCTTGTTTAAAATGCGGCTCTCGCCACAGCGCCACGGACTTTCGTCTTAACAGATTGCAGAAGGTGCAAGGGTTCGTACGGTTGAAGTTATTGGAATGATGTTCGGGCACGTCGAAGGATTGTCAGGACGAAACAGTCACGTTGACTCGCGATGTTGTAGTTTCGGGCATTGTGCCCAAGCACAACTTAGGATGGTCACGACGCGATAGTCACACTAATTTGCGGCGTTGAAGTCCAAGGAAATGTGTCATGCCACGGTTGAAGATTCTAAGCCAATTGTCATCCAAAGAGGCACTTGCCGCAATGCACATGACTTCCTTGTGCGGACTTTTGAACCTGGAGGGAGGGTTTCTTGCTGCATCGTTGATGCGTCTTGGATTTACGTTGGTCCTCCTCCTCCTCCGCCTTCTCAATGATCTCTTCTCTCCTGAATCCTCCTCCTCCTCGTCCTCGTCGCCGTCCTCGTCTTCCCCCTCCATCCCCTTCCTTACAAAAATCTCCTCTTTCCCGCACCCCTCGTCGTATCGGTAGGGCGGCCTGGGCGTTTTGCCTGAGACTTCCCCACCATGTATGGTCATAAAGGATGAAATGCGCAACAGTTTCACGATGGAGGGTTCCTCGTTTTCAATATGTGGCCGTCGCCTTAGCGCCGCGCACGTTCGTCCCAAAAGTTTGCAATAGCTCACGTGCGCAAGGCAAGTCCTTTTCAAAATGTTGACCTCGCTGGATAGCCGCGCACGTGCGACTTGAAAGATTGCAACGCCTTCGAGGATGGAGGGCGGGTCCTTTTCAAAATGCGGCGCTCGCCGATACGCCACGGGCATTCGTCTGAAAAGTGCGCAACCGCTCGACGGACTCGTATGGATGAAGTCCCAGGAGTAATATTCTAACGCGGTTGAGGATTGCCACGACGAAACAAACACGTTGATTCGCGGTATTGCAGCTCCGGGAATGGTGCTCCGGCACGACTTCGGATTGTCAGGACGCGACAGTCACATTAATTCGCGGATTCTAAGACGGGACTATAAACCGGTTGTCTTCCGAAAGGGCACTTCCTGGAATGACCATAGAAACTCGTAGGGCTTTTTAAACGAGGGAACTTGGAGGGAGGGAATATTGCAGCACCGATGATGCGTCTTGGGTTTGCACTGATTCCCCTCCTCCTCCTCCTTGGCCCGCCTGCTCGTTCCTTCTCCTCCTCCCTGGCCCAATTCTCGTACAAGAAGCATGCTGACACGATGATAACTGTGAGTTCGAGAAACCTGACTGATTTGATGAAGGTTCAACCACATGTTGCGAACAGCTCAGATTTGACCCAGCAGCAGCGCTAGGATAAAGGTAGACAACGACGCAACTGACAGAGTCGCTGGGTCAAAACTGGACGACCATTCGACTGGCTCGAATATATATATATATATATATATATATATATAGATGTGTGTATATATATGGTATATATATACAATATACATAGCAGGTGGGCAGAACTATCATGATTGCCAAGGCCGAGTGTAGTCTGTTGTGGCCCGCGCTGGACCTCCAAGGCTGCGCCAGGACCCGTCGGGAACCCGAGCCCAGGACCGCGGCCCCTCGGACCAACACCGGCGGGAGTTGTGTAGCACCTTTTTGGAGGTGCGCAGTCTGTTTGACAGTTCGCCGACCTTTGATAAGGATGTTGTTTCTGAAGAGAGCGATCAACCACCGACGCTTGGCTGCTCGGGGGTTGTGCCAGCTTCGCTGAAGCAAGTAGGGGGGGGCGAGAAGACACTGTCTCTTGTCTTCTGACTGCAGCGACCAATACATTCTTTTCGTGTGCTGTGGCTGCAATGCGATTTCAACACTGGGTCCTCTGGCTTTACCCCCCGCTCGCGACAATCTCGAGCAGTGGTAGCATCATGTGATGAAAGGGCGACACCCGAAGATGGACAATGTGGCCATCGAGGCGTCCCCTGATCGTTTTGAGGTGCCAGAAGCAGCGCCCAAAGAGACGGCAGTGGCTCCGCCTCCTCCCAACGATGAGGAGACGGAGACTAGCAAGCAGCTCGGCGAGGTGCGAGAGGTACTCCGCCGAGAGGAGAAAGGGACTCTCTTGGCGCAAACTGCTCGCGTTCACCGCGCGGAATCCTCCGATTCCGACTGATTTCCTGGCCTGGTGGCGGTGGTTTTCATTGCGCGCTTGTCACTGGTAAGGTCATAATTTTCGGCTGGCGGAGCTAGAACGGCTCGTCAGTAATGTTCACGTTGCAAAACAATCCTCTTACTCGACCCTCCTCCATCCTCGATCCTCGAATCCCCCCCCGTCACGAGGCGGCACCCGCGGCGGTCACCAGCTCGCAGATCGTTTCCTCCGCGTGAGCCCGCTCCAGCCCCCAGCCGCCGAAGGGTTTGCAAAAGACACAGCTCGCGCCCACGGCGGCCCTCCTGGAAAGCGGGACGGGGAGGACGAGGCCCAAATCTCCGGCGATCCGGTTGCTTCAACCTGCGATGATTCTTCCATGTCGGCTTCCGGGGACCGCTCTCGGGCCCGGGGACCATCAAAAATGACTCAGGGGCGAAAAACTACCCCCGAGCCCCAAGAGGGCCCCGAATAGTTCCCCGATTGCTCCTTCTGGAAACGGGGGGGGGGGGTTGCCTGTGATCCCAGGAGGGCCCCAAGAGCGCCCATCAGGCCCCCAAATGGTCCCAAGAGGGTTGGTTTCAAAATGGTTCCCCGAGGTCTCCAATTTCACCATTGTTGGCCTCGTTGCTTCGCTACACACTATAAGCTTACCTATGCCCATCCTGGCCCCTCCTCAAGACATAGCGTCGTCGTTCCTGGATGGGCTGCTGGGGAGACACGAAAACTCCGGATTTTGACCGGCACTGTTGTGCTGAATGCCGCCCCAGTTTCTCTGCATTTTCTCCAAGATCCTGATTATGGAGCCCCTGCAAAAGAAAAAAGATGGAACAGAAGGAGGACAAGGATGACGAAGGGCATGAGGGTATAGGAGGAGGATGAGGAGGAGTAGGAGTAGGGGTAGGGGAGGGGTAGGAGGAGGAGGAGGAGGAGGAGGAGGAGGACACGGGGTGGAGGAGGAGGAAGAGGAGAAGGAGGATTTTTCCAGTGCGCCGCTGCCAGCCAACCTCCTGGAAAAATCCTCCTTCTCCTCTTCCTCCTCCACCCCAAGAGGAGAAGGAGGAAAAGGAGGAGGGGGAGGAGGAGGAGGGGGAAAAAGAAGGAGTAAGAGGAAGAAAAAGAAGAGGTGGAGAAGGAGGAGGAAAAGGAGGAGGAGGAGGACGAGGAGGAGGAGGAGGAGGAAAAGGATGAGGAGGAGGAAGAGGAAGAGGAGGAGAAGGCTCGAGGAGGGAGGGCAAGCAGAGACGGGGAACGAGCGGAGGATAGGGAGGGTCGAAAGGACGGAGGAGGAGGAGGAGAAAAACGGGGAGGCGGAGGAGGAAGAGGAGGAGGAGGAGGAGGAGACGAGGAGGAGGAAACGGAGGGGAAAACGAGCAAGGAGGGAACAACGGAAGGAGCAGGGAGTAAGGAAGGAGAAGGAGAAGGGAAACCGGCTGGGAGCGAGGAAAAAGGGAGGCGAAAGATAATCGGATAATGCCCAAGAAGGACGGGAGGGGAGGAAAAGGGGGGAACTCGAGACATGGACGTGAGAAGAAATAATTGAAAGATCGGGTGTTTCGTAACAGCGGAATGTGAAAGTCAACAGCGAATACACTGCAGGCGCGATGCTTGGCCAAGGTGTGAACGGCCGCGAAAACAGGGCAGTGAAGGCACAGGCAAGGAAGGGGCGAGATATCAGGAATACCAGTCGAGCCTGGTTTTCCAACAAGTCCGCCGTGCCTTGCGCAAGTGTTCTGCCGACCAGGTTCGTGTCAACAAATCCCACGATGAGCGCTCTGCTGACCGCTCTCAAGAACTTAAGGGTGGAGCACTGGGGGGAAAAGACTGCTGTCGCTCAGCTGGTACAGTCGACTGGAGCAGCACTCGGCGCGAAAACTCAACTTCCTCGCAGCTTTTGACCGCGATCGACCGCAAAATTTGGCGATCTCGCGGTTGCTGGGCAGGGCGGCCTGAAGCCTGGCGAGCGGAACTAAGCTGAACAGGCCGACCTTGCGACACAGTCACACGATTCACCTCTTCACTGCTATAGGAGAAAACTGTGCTGGAAACTCTGGGCGGCCTTCTTCTTCACGTCGCAAAAAAATGACCGTGTCATGGTCATTGCTCCTTTGGCCGTCCATCACACAGAGGATGAGCTCCTGGCCCACGCTGCCTTCGGTCACGGGGTCGGCCCGCATGTCCCGAATGTCGCACCAGACACCTCGATCTGCTCGGTGCGCAACTGGTCGTTTAACCGCCACATGCGGCTCACCATGCCCGTTTCGGAAAGCGGCCGCGCCGGGCCCATGGGCAAGGCGCCGACAATGGACGCGCCGTCGATGACCAGATTTGCAAGGATCGCGTAATCTCTTTCCTCTATCAGCCTCCTGATCTCCTCGGCAGAGGCAGGGCCGTGCACTACCTCGCCGGGCGCGAGGAGGCGCGCCTGCAGTCCGTCGGCTGCCACGCGCGCTGCGAGCAATTCGGGGCCGAACGAGGATCTGCGCACCAGCTCGCGCGACCGGCTCACTGCGTCCAACAAATGGCAAACCTGGTTGCCAGTGCGCTTGGCTCTTCTTGAAAATGCCCAAGGTGCTATTTTTCTTGAAGGGCAGTTTTTAAATCGACGCGTTGGAATAAATTGCTTACCGCTTGAAGGTCCTCCCCAACAAAAACACGCAAAAACAACGAATCCTTGTTTCACGTTGTCAGCTACGTTTTTCCCTCAGCGTCTCCTGATCAGCTGGTTGCATCGTTGCCGTGGTCATCTGCAACGTCCTCCGTTCCATCTCCCGGCGCGCAGTCCGTCTCCTGGCGCGCATTCTGGCGGGCCTGATGGACGATTGCCCATGCGGGGCGCGGGGCCATCGGGCCTCCATGGGCCTGTTTCGGGCCGGCGCAAGACCATTGTTCAAGCTTGTCTTAAAACAAAGTGTTTCTAGTTCCGGGAGGGGGAACGGCGGCAGAAGCGGGCTGGAACGAAGACAGCGGGGAGGGCAAGGAACAGCCTTCGACCAGAACGCAAACCAAAAAAGTGATAAAGACATTAGCACGCAGCGACGGGCCTCCAAACGCTGAAAAAACGCAAGTCGAAACGCAAAACAAATCGTTGTTTTCTGCTCAGTCTCATTTTTCGTTGGTCAAGAGCCCAAATGCAAGACTGCATTATTGGTGCGCGACTGTATATATATATATATATATGTATGAACGACCAGGGCATTCTTTTTCCATGGTATAAAGCTGGCGCGGCGGCGCTTGTCGAGAAGCATGTTAAAGACCCCTCTCGCGCAGCGCCCCGTCTGCGCCTCGCCCCTCTTGAACGACCCGTCGCTGCGCGCGCTCAGTCGCCCGGCAGACTCCACCTTGGCAACGCGATGCGTGCTCTTATCGCTGCTTCACGCGTCGGATGAGCAGATTGCGCATGGCTCGTTGCAGGGCGACGATGCGCGCGGCGGCGCGGCGCCGGGCGCGCAGGGAATAGGCCGCTGCTGCCAGGAAGGCGACAATGAGGCCTGGAAGCTGACCTCTGGCCAGCGCGTCAGCCTTGGCCATGACCAGGTCGACGTGCCTGATCGGCGTCAGCGCGTCGATGCATCACCCTGGTCGAGCGTCGCGGCGCCGTCGGCGCCGCGGGGCCGGCGCGCGCCACCCTCAGTGGAACCATCATAATGACCTCGCACTTTTCCGAAGACGATCTTGGCGGCTGGTCAGCCAGTCGGCGCGCCCCCCGTGCCCGGCGATCAGCGGGCCGCAAACGCGCTTGCACAGCGCGAGCACTAGCTTCGAAACGCCGGTGCCACAGGCACCCGGCGTCTCGCGCTCGACCTCGAGCTCCAGGCCCCGCCCGGCGGGCCTGGCGCCGCGCCCCGGCGAGCGCGTGGCCCGGGCGAGCGTCGCGGAGAAGACTCTGGGCGCATCCGCGCGGCCCGCGCCCGGCGGCTCGACGCAGCGCAAGCGCGCGGCCCGCTCGTCGCAGCTCTCGCAGCCAGGCGCCTGCTGGAGGATGCCCGCACGACTGTCTGGCGACACGGCAAAGTTAACCTCGCGGGGCGCTTCGCCTTGTTCCTGTATTTCGGCGTAGCTCATACCTGAGGAACGCCTTCTCGACGCCCACGGCGCGCGCGCAAGGTCTGGGCGACGCGCCGCCCCTGAGAGCAGCAGGCGCTGCGACGCCCGCGCCATGCGGCGCCGGATGATCGGGGAAGTCTTGACGCCGGGTCCTTCCTGGTGCTGCCACTGGAACGCGCGTCTGGAGTCAATCGCGTTTCAGGGGCCCTTGAGCGGTCGAGCTCAAGGTGACCGCTCAAGGTGGAACGCACTTGCACTTGACCCAGGTGGCGAGCTCTCCGAGGAACGCCGCCGCGGCCTGGACAATCTCGACACTTCTTCTTCGGACGGAAGGTCGGCGTCGCGCTAGACGACCGCGGTCTCAATGGCGGCACAGCTAAATTATCAGAGCGGGTGTCCGGGGGGTGCCAGCGACAGTCGCTGAATGCTTCCTCGTTGGAACTCACAAATGCTTCGCGCGCCCCTGGACCAAGATGCAACTCCACATGCCTTCTTCCTTCGCCCTCCCCCTCTAGCGCGGCGTAGTCGTCCGAGGAGGCCCCGCGCAGGTTGTAGTGGCGCTGCGAGTGGATGCTCTGACGCTGGCGCTGCGTCTCGAGGCGCCGGGGCAACTCGCGGGACCTGCGGCCATGTCTGGCCGCGGCGTGCTCGGCGGCAGTGTGAATATTATGGTGACCGTCGGCGCTCTTCAGCTCCTCGAAGGCCCGGGCCAGGGCCAGGTCTTCCGCCCCCTCCAAATCGCGCCAGGCTGCCAGCATCCCATGTTGGACGTGGCCTGAGAAGTCGCTGTCGGTCTCCTTGGGCATAGCCGACAGGGTTGATGGTGAACCACCCTCGGCGGTGATGGAAGCGTCCTCGGGAACTTTGATGACGCGGCCATCGAACGCTCCCACTAACAGGCGCACGTAACGGCTGCTGCCAGTAACGGCTCGTCACCCAGGATAAACATAATGATGCGAACGTCCTTCCCAATCTCGTCGATGAGCTATTGGGCGTCGAACTGGACGCCGTTGACGCCTTGACGCCGTTGGCGACGTCGACTGGTATTCGATGGGAAACCAACAGATATCCAAGCTGCAGGCGCAGCTCAGCCACTTGCCCACATATTCTTGGCCGCGCATCAGAGGTGCGGCACGAACGTGTGGCAGCTGAAAGCATCTACGGGTCAGATGGCGCATGGCCTAGAAGATGTCTGGGCGCTGCCTGTATTGCTCGGTGACCTGCGCAGCCTTCACGCCCACCCAGTGGCCGAAGGTCCAAGCCTCGGAGTCTGGCGCGACATGTTCCAGGCGGTCGCCCACACGGTCCCAGGCCAAGCCTGCTCACGCCATGCCAGTGCCCATGTCGTCGAAGACGGTACCGATGAAGGCCCAAATGTCTTGCTCTCTGCGCGCCATCTCGGCTCGGCAGCACTTGGCCGCCACCTTGCCTCGAGCCCTGCCAGCCGAAATGACCGCCCCCAGGCCGGCCCATCCCAGCGCGTCCTCCGTGCTCGGGGGCCCGTGGATCCCCGCCTGGTCTCCAGCGTTGAAACGGCCCCCCTGGACACGGTTGCACGGGCCCAAAGGACGCAGCTGACGCGTGAGATCGACGTGGCCTCGGTCATGCGTCGCAGAGCGATATCTTGGATGTGCCACTGCAGTCGGCTGAACTGCACTTCTCCACCAGCACGCGGTCCAGCATCGGTGCCACAGGCACCAGATGCCTCGCTCTCTTAATTGCTTCGAGTGGTAGCAGCATGAGCGGCCGCCGTCGAAGTCAACGCTGCATGGTGCAGCGCCGCCCGCGTGGGTGAGGCCGCTGCCAGCAGCGATGGCGCGTGCTGCATCGAATCGAAGTTCGCCGCGGTACCTTCGCGCTCTCGCAGATCTTCCGCGGCGCGACGCGCGCGTCGTAGCACAGCGCCACGTCGCTTGACGAAGCGAGCGCGTGGACAAGGAGCCCGAATGTCCACTTGTGCTCCTGGCCACATCATCTCCTCCACGAAAAATGCAAAACCATCCCGCCCTCGCCGTCCACGATGAAAGTCCCCATAGCAACGATTAGCTAAGCCCACGAGAGTTCGACGGCGGCAGATAATGCCAAATCGTGCTTGGCCGTGATCTCCTGTCCACTATGCCACAGCAAGGCGCAGCAGATCAGATGGGTGATCGTGAGATCCTCGTAGCACAGGATGTCACACTCGACGCGCAGGTTGAACAGCGTCGAGAGGCGGAATGCATGGATGGTCTGGCGAGCTGGAGGTAGCCACTTACGGCGCCCCCTCCAAGCGTCGACCAACGTTGGGATGAGGTCGAGGATGTTTTGTGGCATGCCGGCTGCTCGTAGTGCTCGCGCCATCTCCTCCTGAGTGGCGGGCCGCCGCCAGATGTGCAGCTTGCGCAGTTCCCGCGTGCTTGTCCAATGCGAGTCGCCGCGAAGTGCTCGCGCGGCTGGCCGTCGGGGATCTGCGCCTGCTGCTGGACTGGCTCGCATCCCCAGTCGAGTGACACTGTCGCCCGAACCGCTACTCCGAGGACGAGCGACGCAGTCACCCGAACCGCCGCCATGAGCCCACTGCTAAATTATGAGCTGGTTCGCGATTCCCGCGCGGTCACGGGCGGCAGAAGCCTCGCCTGCTGCTCCAAGGTCTGCGCCGCTGGGGAGTTGGGCCCGACGATCGCTGGAGCGACGCGGTATGCTGGCGCGCGCGAGTGCTGGCCGGCGCGCGGGTTCTGCCGCGCGCGGGGGTCCGCGGAACTGCGATCGCCGAACCCGCGGGCGCACGCGGGGCGGTCGCGTTCCTGCTCCCCCTGGCAGCCCAGGCACTCCCAGTGGATCGGGGGACTGTGAGGATAGCTGCGCGTTGCTGGTGGACCCCTGGAGCACATTGGCGAGTCAGCCAGCGCGTTGCGCTTGCGCGGCTCCCAGGTGCAGCGCGCGCGCTCGGCAGCCACTGCGCGTCCGATCGCGCCCTCCGCGGCTCCGGTGGCCAGCGTTGGGAAGGCTGCCGATCGGACGTCGCACTCGCGAGCGCGGTGCACGAAGCGCGGGCGCCTCAAACGCCGACGTGCATCCACTTTGCACTGGGCGAGTCGCTCGACCACCTTCCATGGCCGCATCTGAGCGCCCGAGCTGTCTGGACATTACACGTGGACATGGCGCACCTGTCTGGGCATCTGAGGTTCGCGAAGTGCTCGAGGATCTCCAGAAAGTTGGAGACTGGCCCGGCGATCTCTCTCGAGATGCCTACGCGACGACCTCGAAGCCCAAGCTGACGTTCGTCGACGATGGCATTGTCCACGCCTGGCGCAAACAGCTCCACTTGCCATGGCGGCTCGTCGCACAGCCATAATGGCTTGGGCTGGCCGATGACGAAGTATCTGCCTAGCTCGAGCTGAAGCTGCGAAAGGTAGCCACAGAATCGGCCGCGGGGTGCCGCGCCCTCGTAGGAACGCAACCAGGTGTGGATTTTCCGCACGCGGTTGGAGGTTGCCCAACAAACGAAGGGCTGGCAGGTGACAAGTGGCCGGCGTTGTCGAACATATCGTTCGTGCGCGGCTCGCTGCTGGCTCTCGTCGTTGAGGTCACAGCCAGCGATCAAGTCGGAGTTGTCGCAAGCTCTATATCACTGTGGATAGCCAGGTCTGCCAATCTGCGCTTCTCCACCGCAAACCTCCATAACTTCGGAGCAGTAATCGAATCAAGCGAGGTAGGCTTGGAGCTGGTAGAAGGTGTCGAAATCGGCGGGCCGTGGTGGTTGGAAGGCCGAGAGCCTGCTAATGCTGGGACTTTGAGCGATAGCCGTTTGACGAACAACTTCTGACACCGGAACTGATGAGACTTGGAACCGCCACGTGGGCAGACCTGCGGCGAGGTTGCCAAAGAAGTAGACCTAGTAGCACTCGTCGGCGCCGCCAGAGTCGCCAAAGGCCGGAAGGCCGAGTGGACGAAGGGGCCAGGCGAATGAGGTCGGGGCCGCAGTTCTCGCAGTGGCCCTAGACCTGCCCGCGCGTCTTTGGAACATGGCTCTCCATATGTATAACTTCTGGCTTCTGCGCTCTGCTGTTGGGCAGGCGCTAGCGACGCAGTCCCCAGACGCCTCCCGCCCTCGTTCGTGCTCGTGGTCCTGGGTGTTCGACGTGCTCGAAAAGTTTATTGCACGAGGTCCTGGGCGCGCTGCCCGGTGTCGCGCTTGCGTTTGCCATGGGACTGGAAGAGGTGATCGGGTCTCGCGCGCAAGCTGCCGTCGTGCCACGTTGAAAGCGCACTTTCCTCGATGCGACTTTGCCAAGTGAAACACAACTGCAGGGCGGCGCAAGTCGCGACATTTCGCGGCACATCGCGGCCGCATGCGCTCGTCGGCCGATGATCGTTCAGTCGACTTGCTCCTCCAGCGCGATGTTGCACTGGAACAGCTGGGTGTAGATGGGCGCCCCGATATGCACCGCCACGAAGACAACGTTGCTGCGTTCGGCATCTGAAACCAGAGGCTTGTGGCGAGCCCGATGCTGGCTCAGGCGAAGCACGAAGGCGCCGATCATCCGTCGCGCTGTTGGTCGTTTCCACTGATGGCCACTCCGGCCAAAGACCATTTTCCACGCGCTGGCGCCCGCGACCCCGGCGCAAAAGTTAGGGCGGGAGTTGCGGGGGGCGAGGTGCACCCAGCCCCTCTTCGCCTCGCGCGCACGCCACGGCACGCAGTAGTTGGCGACGGGGAACGCGCCGTCGGACAACGACTTGATGGCCCCCTCGAAGTCGGCGGCGCGGGCGACGTCGAAGCCATGATCCAGCAATGCAAATGATGGGTGCCGTCCGCGTTCTATGACCCGGGCGAGGCGCCCTGGCCCCGCTGCCCACCTCTGCCGGTGCAGGTCGGCACGGCGGGCCTGGCGGGCTGGCGCGGCTGCCTCCTGGCGAGGCAGCTCCGCGGAGCCTCCAGTGCCGCGCGCGCCGACAGACCCCTCGGATATAGCCCTCCCCCCCCCCCCCTCTCGTGGAGGAGCCCCGGGGAACGCCGCGGGGGCCCAGCAGGCGCCGCGGCAAGCGCAAGAAGAGCATCAACACGTGATTCGGTCCAACCCTGCGCGGCCTGTCGCCGCTGCCCGCCCTGCTCAAGCGCCAGCCGCGCGCCGCGCAGCTCGCCGAGGCGCCGTCGCTGCGCGCGGTCGAGGGCGGCGCCCGCGTCGCGCTCGGATCGGCCGCCGCCGGCCACCTATAGGCCTCGCGGCCGGCGAACCGCGTGGCCAATTCCTGGCGGCTGATTCGAGTCGACGGGGCTGTTCTGGCTGAACGGAGCCAGCCCCTAGGGGGACTCCAGCACTGGCGGCGACGCCGCAGCCGGCGCGGACTGCGGCGGCAGCGCGGAACTCGATCCACATGGGGCGATGATGCCGAGAGCGGAGGCCGCAAGCGCACGCGCCAAGCACGGCGACTGCACGTCGGCAGGCGGGGCCAGGGGCGCAACGACTCGCGCGTCGAGGTCGGCCCCCAATCGCGCCCCTGGGCAAACCCCAGCGGGCGCGCGCGGACCACTCGCACCCGCCGTCGCGGCGCTGGTGAAGCGGCTAGAGCCACTGCTGCTGCCGGCGCGGCCGCTGTCCCTGGGGCCGCGGCGCCGGCGTTGATCCCCCCGCCGCTGCCGCGCGGGCCAGCGGCGCAGTTGCGGGGCCGGTCGACGGCGCAGAGTTCTGCGCGAGGCTCGCGAGTTCTGCCATCTCCGTTCGAAGTCGCCGCAGTTCTCCATCGCGAGGGTTGGGGGGGGCGTCGAGGAAGATGATGCATCCGCCCATCGCGACCAAGGGCTGCGGCCAAATTTTTGCCGCGCGCCCACTGACGACGCACTCGCAGCGGCCGCGGCTGCTGGCCGCGGCGCCGACCCCAGTGGAATCGGCTGTCCGCCGCGCCAGGGGCCCGCGCCCCGCGCGGAATCGCCTGCCCAAGTGCACGGAGCCGCGAGCCGCGGAGTTCCAGGGGCGCCCCTAATCACCCACGCAGCGCGCGCCCCCGGCACGGGCCGCCGCCCGACGCCCTGGCGGACCAGCAGACGCGCAGATGGCGAGGGCGCCGGCGGCGACGGCGGCGGCGCTGGGGCGCGCGCCCCAGGGAGGGGCGCGCACCTGGCCACGGCGCCGGGGGCAGCCGCGCACGAGGTGTTCGTCAGAGTCGCACTCGCGGCATTCGAGACGCGCCCCGCCAGGGTCCCGAGAATCGCCTTGGCGGCCCGACCCCGCGCCGCCGGGCCTGAACACCCCTTCGCCTTTACCTTCCCTCTGCCCCCCTCGAAACTCATGACAACTTCTCGGATGTCGTTCTCGGACACGTCGGCCGGAATGGCGCGGTAGCCTTTGCCCTTGCCCTTGCCATTCCGTCCAGGGCCCTCCGGGCGCGGCGCGCAGGCTCGCGGCTGTCGAAGCCGCGCTAGAGCGCGTCGGCGCGCGCGCGCGAGCCCAGAGGAAGCGCCCTCCGCGTCGTTCCGAAGGGGCGCCACGCAGCTGGGGGCCGTCCGCGACAGCGTCTTCGCCGCAGGTGCTGGCGGCGTCAGCGTCGGCGCCCGAGTCAACCTCTGCCGACGCCGCGCCGGCGTCGCCGGCGGCTGCTGGCGCGGGCGGGCTCGGCGCCGCCCCCGAAGCGGCCGAGCCCGCGCCGCCCCGGGCCGACCCGGCCGGCACCCCGAACGCAATCTCGCGCAGGCGCGCCCGCGCGGAAGGCGCGCCGTTGGGCAGCGCGGGCCGCCGAGGCGAGGTTGCCTGGCGAGCCCTCGACCGCGCGCCCGAAACGCCGCAGCCGGCCCGTCGGGCGCGCGAGCTGCCGGGCGTCACTGGGGCAGGCCACGTCGCAGCGTCGCAGGATCATGGCCAGTGAAATGCCCGACGCACCAACGGCGCGCAGCAAGAGGAATCGGAGGCAGCCGTAGCCGACCATGGGCGGACCAGCTCGCTGCGCCAGGTCGCGTAGGGCGTCGAACCTCGCGAGGAGGTTGCCGATGCGTTATTGCGGCAGTCAGCGGAAGTTCACAAGTGCAGACACTGCCGAAATGGGCCCCCTCGCCGAGCCCCGCCACTCGGTCAAATTGCGCATGGGGAAGGTCATCGCCGCTTATGAAACCGCCCTGGATCAGGACGCACGGCGGCCATTCGTTCACGCGTTCGCGCCCCGTGCCTGCGGGGCGCGACGAGACGTCGGGCGCCTGGCGGAACTCGTCGAGATCTGAGTTCGCCACTGACCGAATCATCACCTCGCGCACCCACATATGGAAGGGCACTCGAGTAGGTTGCTCGGGCCCCCGGGCGCGGAAGCGTCGCACGTTGCCGCCGCCGCCGCCTGCGCCCCTGGCGGCGATGCAACTGGCAATGGCAATCGCGATCAGTTCGACGGCCTTCCATCCTCAATGCACGCCCTTCCACGCGACGCGGAAGCGCCGGCGGCCGGGGATCCACCTAAGCGGCGCTGCTCGCGGGTGCGCCTCCGAGCCGCCGTGAACCCTTGACCCGACGCGTTTGTCTAGCATGCGTATTGGGCGCGCGCTTCCGTCGCGCGGTTGTAGTTCTCTCCGTACTTACTCGGTGACTCCCGTGACACAATTCATGAATTGGGGGGATACCCCTTCCCACGTCGCGTCGTCGCCGCGCGCGGCGCGATAGTCACGAAGAGTGCGCATCGGGGCCCAGTCCGGCAGAGCTGCCCGAAATGCGCGGGGGAGGTGGTAGGTTGCGCCACAATGGCTCTGAGACGGTCTGGGATGTAGCAGTGCTGGTGCGAAATGTTTTCTCGCTGCCCCTCGGAGCGCTGGCGACGCACTCGCCAGACCCTCCGATTAATCCCCGGTCGTCTCTGCCTGCTCCCCCAAGGATCTCGCGACGCACTCACCAGATGTTCAGGGCCCCTAGCCGACACCGTAAATATGAACGTTGCGTCGAACAGCTGTCTGACATGCGCGACTGCGCCCACAGGCGGGTTCATGGAAGGCGTAGGGCCTGCGTGCTGCGCTGACACAGTCAGGACAAGCAAAGGGAGGGCCGCCGGGAGTTCCGGGGCGCCACGATATTCGTCGTCGTCGTAGGCGGCGCGGCCAGGATCCTTGTAAGTCACGTGGGCGTCCTTGTTGAAGTGGGTGCGCACCTTCCCCGTCGCCAGTCCTGGCAGATCTGCCGCTGCCTTGACTAACGGGAATAGGTGCACGAAGGCGAGACTACTTACGCAGGGCGAGAGATTTTCTTCTTGAGGTAAAATGGCCATGAGGAGTTCGCGAGACAACGTCGGCGCCGGAACGGACGGCGACCAGACGAGCTGTTTGCAGCAACAGGGGTGAGAGGGATGTATGTATTCATTTTGAATGGGGCCCGCTCGCGCGGGGAGCTGATGGGAGTGCGCGAGACGACGCAGAAGCGACCATCGTGGAAAGTTAAGTACCGAACCCCCCATCCCCTGTATAATCTTAACACGAGCGGTTTGCGGGGTCCGCGGATCCGATGTATTCCGGCTCCCTGTTTAAATTTAGTGACAATAAATTTAAAACAGGGTAGAAATCGGATCCGCCGTGAACAAAAAAGGCCGAAGACGGATCCAGCAAATCCGAAATCGGATCCGCGCAGACAGAAATCGGACCCACCGAAACACACACCAAAACCAAAATTGGACCCGCGCGAACTTCATTGGATCTGACGGCGGGTATCTCACACGCGTCTGCTTAAGACTTCAAACCTTCGTTCCGGGCCCAAGAGGAAAACACTTTCGTCCTGGGGATGTAAGAGCCGATGGGCAGCGGAGTGAACAGCGGCATGAAAGATGGCAGGGCACGTCGAGGCCGCGGCAGTGGCGCATGATGCTTCGCTAGAGAACTGGCGGAATTGATACGAGAACAAATTGGCTAATGATCAGGTCTTCGTAAATGCGGAATGCAATGGTCAACGCCGACTGATCGGCGGGCGCGATGATTGGCCAACCTGTTAATGGCCGCGGAAACAGAACACTGAGGGCACAGGCAAGGCAAGGAAGAGATAGGCAGAACCACCGCACAAGTGGCGGGGGGAGAGAGAGGGCGGAGGTTGAGGACGAGGACGGCGTGACAGAGGGAGGAGGGCGACGACGAGGGCGAAGAGCAGGGGAGGCGGGGGCGAGGAACGGGGAGAAAGAGAAGAATGTGGAGGGAGGACGAGGCGGAAAACGAGGAGGAGGACCAGTGCAAACCCAAGACTCATCAGCGATGTTGGAATAAACGTTCCCTTCAAGCTCCGTCTTCACAGGTCCCCGCAAGGAGTCGCTGCCACTACTGGAAGTGCCCCCTTGGGGAACAGTCGCATGAAGATCCTGAAGCGCACCAAAAAAAAACAGCATCGGGATCCCAACGCTACATGTCAACCAGACGGTTGCGTCTTCATCATCCTGAGTCGTGCCAAAAAAACCACTCCTGGGCCTTCAACGCCACGGATCAAAACGATTGCTGCGCTCCGGCAACCCGCAACAGTTCCAAAACACGGCTTCTGGCACGATGGCCATGGGAACCCGTCAAACGATTGCAAGTTATACTTTAGAATGAACGCGCGCGACGCTCACGCGAGAGCCACACTGTGCAAGCGACCCGCCCTCCATCTGCGAAGCTGTTGCCAACGCATAAAAGATTATGCACATAGGAAAAAAGCCTCGGGCATAACCCCCCGCCCCCGGCGCGCGACGCGGCATGGTCACTCAGGAGGACAAGGGATGGAGGAGGAGGAGGAGGAGGAGGAAGAGGAGGAGCAACTCCTCTTGACCCCCCGCGGCCAGACGATGCATTTTGCGATGGCGAGCGACGCAGCGGGCACCAGACGCGCGCGCGTCTGCGCGGCGAAAGGCAGCAAAGGACGAGCGAGACGAGCAGTCAGATGACAGAACCCACAACGGGGAGAAGCAGGACAACAAAAAAAGGCGGAGACGGGGGACGGCTGGCGGGAGCTTAGCGGGGGCAGCGGCGGATGCAGCGCGGCTGCCCTTGTCTCGTTCGTTGCTTCCCGTGCTGAAGACGGCACGGCAACTCCTCGGGATGAATTTTGCGAACGCGGGCGAGGCATCGGGCGCTAACAGCGCAGCACCTGCGCAGTGCAATGCAGCACTGGACGAGCGAGATGAACAGCTATACAACAGAACCCGATCCCGAAGGTCAGACTGGCCGACGGGCCGCAGACACCCCTCAGACTTCAGAGAACCCCAAACTAAGAACAAGCCAGGCAATGCTTCTTAACGTCAGAAGAGGCCCCAGTATGCTTCTTGAGGCGGAAACTGCAGCCGAGGAGAAGATTGCAATATCTGGGGGGGGGGTAGCGACTTTAACTTTAGTCCGCAGCTCGTTTGTCCCAGGAGCGCAACCCGATAATATCATATGAAGCAGATTGGCTCGTGAAAACTTAACCTACAAGCCTGGCGAAGCTTCTTCAGGGAGGGCGCGCCAGCGGCGATTTACGAAGAAATCGAGATGACCTTCTTCCAAAGAGTACCGTAATGAGAAAAATCAACTTTATGCAAGACGTAAGTAGGATGCTGGGATACTTGTAGCAAGGGCGGCATGGACGAAATCTGGAACGGTCTGGGATCCTCTTAGAAGACAAGGCAATCAATAGCAACTGCGGCCTGCCCAATCTTAACGCGCGCCTTCAACGCGGCGCCACCCGAACGCATACGAGACAGCGCGGCATCTGAAATACTAGAGACACCCCAAGTAAGCTCGGGATTTCTGAGAGAGTTTCGGAATGCTCTGCTGCAATTAACGCAAGGCGCACCCATCCACACCCCGATGACAGCCCTGGACCGAATCCACCCGATCGGTTTTTGATGACACCATGCCTAGTAGCGTAGATGACCCCGCACCGATGCATTCCCAAAGCGACTGACTGGCGGTCGGACCCAGAAAAGATGCCCAAAGAAACGCACCGCTTGAACTTCGAGGCCCGCCCACGCTCGCGCTGGAAATGGAAGCAAAGGTAACTGGCCGCGTCGGCGTCGGAGCAGCTCATCGCCTGCGACGGCGCCCGGGGAGCGGAGCCACGGCATCGGGCGCCGCGACCGCGCCCGGGCTCGCCCCCCCAAGCCACTCCCGACGCCCGCCAGCGCCTTGCCCCGCGGGGCCCTGTCGCGGAGGCACGACTCGAGGGCGAGAAAGACACGGTCCTGCACGGGTTGGCCGATCGCGCAAACGGCCCGCGAGATCTTGGCCTTGCCCATCAGCGGCCGCGTCTCCTTGCCGCGCCGGCGCAGGCAGGCTCGCTCCACCTCGGCGAGCGCGAGCCGCTTGGTGGACGGGTCGCCCGACGCGCCCCCGCGCCGACGGCTGCGCGGATGCGACCGCGGCGGCAGCGCGCCCAGGATCTGCGCGCCGCGGTTAAAAAATCCTCGCGCTGCGCGAGAACGATCCAGATCGCCGCGCGGGGCTGCCCACAGTAGCTGAGGGCGCCGGCGATGGCCGACGCCGCCGTCTCGGGCAGCGGCGGCCTCTGCTGCGAGCCAGGCACTCTCCGTTCCCAAGACGCGCGCGCCCTCGACGACCCTGGCAAATGCGCCCGCGGCGACCCGTGGATCTCTGGCGCGAAGTGGGCCAGGGCAGCGATGAGCTTGCTGCCCTTGCCTGGGACATGGGCACCCGGGTGCGTACTGCCGACGTAGGAAGCCGCCGCCAGGCTCGAGCGGGCGCAGAAATGCCATGGAGGAGCTGCCGGCGGGCCATGGCGGAGCGGCCGGTAGGCCCTCTCCGCTGCTTCCGAGACCGCGACGCGCCCCAGCTGCGCGGGCCGCCCCCGCGGAGATCTCGATGAATGGATCGACGCTGCAGAAGCCGCCCGCGCCGCCTGGGCCACTGTCCGGGCCGCCAGCCGCCCGATCGCACGGGCTGGCGCGCGGGCGGGCGCGCTCGCGGCCCCGGGGCCCCTCCGGGCGGCTTGGCGCGGGGGCGACCGCGGCGTGGCCCGACAAACCATCCGCAACGCCTGCTGGAGGACCCGTTGGCCGGGTCGAACTCGCCAGGCAACCAGCGGACATGCAGCGCGGCCCCCGCGGCTAGGGACAAAGCGGTAACCTCGCTGAGGGCCCGGCGGAGGTGCTCAGAAGAAGCTCGTCAAAAACCGCGGCGGCAATCGCGAGTTCGCTGTCGGGGCCCTCCGAGCCCGACAGCGGGCCCCCCGCGCCCGCCAGCGAACGCGACGACGACGAGGGAGAAGAAGAAGAAGAAGAATACGGAAGCCCTTCAGCACCAGCAGGGGCGACCAGGGACAGGGCCCACCGCCGGGCCCGAGCCCCGCCCTCGACCCTGCATCTCCACCTCTCGCTTTGCCAGCCCATGCGCCCCATGGCCCCCGCTCGCGAGCGCAGGCTCCGACGCTGAAACTGGGCGCGCCCGAACAAGCCACCGCAGGGCGCCAGCGCGCGGAGAGATTAAACCACAGCAGCGGCAAGAGGCGTCGGATCATCCACAGCTTCCACGACACGACGAAAGCACAACGGGCGTCGGGGGACACGAGGGCCCGCCGTTCCAACAGACGCGCCCAGGTAGCGCGGCGCGCCGGGACCTGCAACATGGCCCCGCTGCAACCGCGACGGGATTCAAGCCCGTCGACCCCAAATCTGACCCCCCAGGCATTCCGCCCCTTGAAACTCAACCGCGCGCCCCCATAAAGCTCCGCGCCGAAGACGGAGCAGTCGGCGGACCCCTCCTCGAGCTCCTGGACAAAGAGACCCCTGCCCCTGGTGGCCGATGATGGCCTGCGTGCTCTTGGTAGCCTGCGTCCGATCATGGCCGCTCGTGAAAAGTCAGCGCAAGCTGCACGGCCGACCTGCCGGGGCCGATCGAGACGCGCGCCCGCCCCACCGTCCTCGGCCAGACAGTCACCCGAGAACCCGGCTTGGGAAATGCTGCGCCGACGAACCTGTCGACATAGGCGCATGGCCCAACGCCGACCCATGGGGGCCGGGCGGCGAGGCGGGGCAGGACCGGGGCACCAGGTGGGACCACGGGCCCGCCCAGGAAGGAAACTCGACTTACGTGGGATCGAACGCGGGAGGCGGCTGGAAATGGCCCATGTCCTCTGGGGGCCCAAGACGATAGAACGCACAATCCAAGCCCCGGGAAGCGATGTACACGGGCCTCTCAGGGGTTCACAACGAGGACAGCGCACTCGAGGTTGGCAGCCGGGTGCTCGGTGGTGTCTTGATTTACACGTTGACACGCCTGGTATCGAGAACGATGCGAAGCCAGCCATTATTCTTAGCTGCGAAAGAAGCACCCCAGTATCCCCACGCGCCTGGCTGCCACCTCCTACCTCAGCGTTCCGCGCTGATAAAGCCTCGGAGCAAGGTTGCGTCGGCGGAGGGCTGCAACAATAACACGGCATAAACATAAGCACCTCGCGGCCAAGCCTCCTGCTGCAAGGCGGCGGCCGCCCGCGCCGATCTCAGGCAAGGTTCGCGCCGGCCGCCGAGCCATGAACAGCCGGTCGGGCTCGGGGCGCAGGCCGCAGGTCACGGCCCCGAGATTCGGCCAGGATGCGGGGCCCCTGGCGCGCGGGCGGCGGCAGCCCTGGTCGGGGGAAGAGACCTTGACCCCAGCGCCAAGGCGCCCTCGAAGGAACCGCACGTCGCCTGGAGGGGGCCCGACCTGGACGCAACGATCGGAGACGCGGGCCAGGGCCTCGGACTGGCAGGCGCTGGCGGCTGAGAGAGGCGAGGAGAAGAGAGGAACGCCTGGGTAGTCTTAGCAGGGCAATCGGCGAAAGACTCTGGGGGCCCAGATGAAGCCATCGAGCATCCATACAAATCACTCAAACTGTGGGTCGCGTCGTCAGCACAGTCCAAAGGTGCCCTATCCATGCGCCGCCGCCCCCCCGCGCTGCGGACCCTCCGCCCAGTCGGCGCTGCTCCCGGCCGTCGAAGGACACAGGGCTGACGAAAAATGCCGCGTTGTCGCGCGGGCTCGAAGGGAACTTAGCGGCTGCGACGTGGCTCCCGGGGCCGCCGCTGATGTTGTAAGTAACTTTCTGCGCCAGCGCCCTTCTGAAGTCTCTTGGAGTCCCTCTTGAGCCTCGCAAGCTGCCTCTTCTCCCAGGCTATCCGAAGATCTCTCCTCGCCGCATAATATTGACCCAACTCAATACTGATCTACTCCTGCAACGGTGGGCACACGCAACAGTTGTCTCTCGCCTCATCTGTGCCATCATAGACGTTGCTGTCGACCGTCTCATGCTGTTGCGGGTTGCCCGCCAGGCGGTCGCGGTACCTTTCCTCTGCCAACTGCAGACTACGAGCGGCGAGTTCGGCTGCTGCCGGGTCTGGCGAGTTGACCTGGTCACAACACGCCAGAATCTTCAGTAACCGGCAGCCCTGCTCGTGCCCAGGGACGACCTGATCCCCAGCGCCCAGAAAGCACTCGGCCCGCCATCTGTTGTGGCGGGCCATGGGGGACCTGCCATTCGCCAGCATAAACTGGTACACCCACCGCGCAGCACTTGGGCCTCTAATTGTCCAGTCGGGGTAGCTGTTCTGGGTCACGCCGTGGCGCCCCTGAACTACTTGTGCCGCTGCCCAAATGCGTCCGTGAAGGTGCCGAAGGCCCGAACGTCACCAGGAGAGCCGCAGACATTTGGACGCCCGAAATGGGTACGGAAAGGATGGGCACAATGCCCAACAACAAATGTTGTCCCAAACCAGCAGCGGCCGCTGTTGGACAGGCGGCCTTCTGTCTCGAGTGGACACAGGCCACGGCGGCGTGGACAGCGAGTCCTGTTCAAGACGAACAGGAACTGCTGTTGGGCATTGCACCCATTCTTTCCGTACCCATCTCGGGCGTCCAGAGGACAGGCCAGCCGCGCCCCCCACGCCGGCCGCGGCAGGAACATCGGCTGGGGCCGCGGGCGCCGGCGCCGCCGGGGAGGCACCCAGGCGCCGGCCGCTGCAGCACCAGCCGCCGACCCAGGGGCGCCCGCCCCCGCAGGAGCGCCGCCTCCAGGCACAAGGCCCCCCGCGGGCGCCGGGCCCGCGCCTGGGCCGCCGAGCGCGGCCAGCCAGGCCGCCGCCAGGGGCGGCGGGGCTGGCGGGCGCCACGGCCTCCGCTGCTCCGCCGGTGTTGGGCACGAGCGGGGCGCCTGGCGCTGGGAGGCCGAGCCTGGCGGCGGCCGCGTCCCGTAGGGCCCAAGCGACAGCGGGCAAGGGAGCTCCGCGAAAGTGATACACACGACTGGCAGCTCCGATGAAGCCCGCTGCGGCTCCGATGGCCTCGCCAGGCAGTCGCCCCCATTGCTGGACATCAACCCTGGGGCTAGGTAGACTATCACTCTCTCATGCCAGATCCTCGGGCTGGCAACGTTGTACAGCACGACGAAGTCGCCCTTCTGCAGGCCACTGCTGCCGCAGAGGGCGTGGGGAGGCGCGGCAGGCGCCGCGCCCGCGAGCGCCGCCATCTCAGCGGCGATTCCTCACCTGCGCCAGCTGCTTGGCTGCCAGGGCGTCCTTGACCGCGGACTGGGCAGCCGGCGTCTCGGAAAAATCCTTGCTTTTGGCTGCGGCGGGGTTGGGCCTGGCAAGCAGCCCGCCTTCCCGCAGACACGCCCCGTACACGAGCCCGATGAGGCAGCAGAGGACGACCACCAGCACGTGGATGAAGAACAGGGAGAGGAGGGACACCGACAGCGGTGCCGCAGCCACGCCGCTGAGACCGCACTCCAGGTGGCAGTCCCGGCAGAGTGGGCAATGGAGTGACGGGCACTCAAGGCACAGCGGGCAGCTGAGCGACGGCGCGCAGCTGTAAGGCGGGCATGGTGTCGACGAAGCCCGCAGCACCGCCCCCGTGGACAGCCCCCAAGCGAGCTCAGCCACAGCAGCGCGGGGCGCGGCTTGCAAGAGCTGGCCCTCACCACAGCGTCTGGGCGGGGCCAGCTTGAGCGGAAACGGCGGCGGATACCGTGCGGCCGCTCCCATCTCGCTCGTTACTTCCGGTTCCGAGACCTGCACAGGAGGAGGAGGAGGAGGAGGAGGAGGAGGAGGAGGAGGAAGACGACGACGACGACGACGAGGAGGAAGAGGACGAGGACGAGGACGAAGACGAGGACGAGGACGAGGACGAGGAGTAGGGGAGCGAGAGGGAGGAGGACGCCGACGACGAGGACGAGGCGAGAAGCGAGGGAAGGAGGGAAGATGGGAGAGGGGGGGGCGGGGGCGAAAAGGCGAGTGGGAGCAAGAGCACGGCTGGGAAATGGGGGAAGGAGGAAGAGGACGAAGAGAAGGAGCCGAGGAGGAGAAAAGGGGAGGAGAGGGGGAGGAGTAAAAAGGGAAGGATCAGGAGGAAGAGAGGGGAGAAGGAGGGGGAGACGGAGGGGGAGGAGGAGGAGGAGGAGGGGGAGGAGGAGGAGGAGGAGGAGGAGGAGGAGGAGGAGGCGGAGGAGGAGGGGGAGGAGGGGGACGAGGGAGAATGCCAACCACCTCCAAGGGCAGCGCCGAGCAGACATTCAGCGCCTCCACTGGCAAGGCCACGGCGCGTCGGACGGGCATCAACGCCGGGGCACGCGTCTACAGCACGGCATGCCCCTCGAGCCGAGGCGGCCACGGAGCAGTGGAACATGGCATGGCGGCAAGAGGAGTCAGATGAGGAGGAGGATTAGGAGGCGGCCGTTAGACATGAAAACACGTACAATGACGCTGACAGTGGTCAGTTTATTCCATGAGCCAAGGAGCAACGTCGGCAGCGTATTGATTGATGTAGTATTGACTGATGTGGGGTAGCAAATACCCTGTGCTACAACACGCCCCCTTCGAATGCAAAACCAGCCATGCAACTCGTGTGTGTGTGTGAGAGATGCAGGGTGGGTCGGGGTCGAGTTGTGTTGCCCAATGTCGCCCTGTATACCTATGTACGAAGTCTAACACGCGCACTTGAACACGATACCGACTGCCTCGCAAAATCGCACGCATCTATCACACTGTAGGCACTGATGTTCGTGCACATCCAGCTGGACATTGGCCAGTACCTGCGGCTCTGGCGTCGAACACGTGTATCCGCTCTTCCTACTCCTCCCTCCTCATCGTCCTGCTCTTCCACCAGCTCATCCTCCTACTTATCCGTCACCTCCTCCTCCTCCTCCTCCTCCTCCTCCTCCTCCTCCTCCTCCTCGGTCTCCTCCTCCTCGGCCTCCTGGCCAAATGCACACATGTACGAACCTCACCTGCATGATTACGCATCACACGATGGGGCCACTTGGAGGATCACGGCCCCCTAGGACACCCGAGTCGGCGGATAGGAATGAAGTCAGCGAAGTGGGAATGGATGGGTGGGAGGGGTAGGGTATCAGATATGACCTAAGCGTGTCTAGCGAGTCCTTCCTAACCATCCTCCTCCTTCCCCTAACTCCTCGATCCTACGAGCCCCTCCAGAAATCTTCGTGGGCCCCGGGAGGTTTACAGAAAAGTCCTCCATGGAGGATCCCAGGAAGCCCCCCGGAGGACAGCGGACTCGCCCAAGAAATGCAAGAAAACGCCAAGGAGCACCCCTCCTCGAGCCTCGACTTGGCACGAGGGGAAGAAGTCCTGCTGGTCCCCCGGGGCATTCCCCAAGACTCCAGTAGGAGATCGACTACATAATCGTTACCCAGAACGAATAAACGAAACATGCGACACATTTTCGTAGATGTACAAAGCATTCGATGCACGTCTCGTAGATCCGACGAAACATGCGGGGCAAATCATCCCTGGAGTCGATCTCCTACTCGAAAGACCGTTCATTCCTCCCGAGCCGTCCCTGATCCCCCCCCAGCAGCCAGCTCTTGTGGGTCCACCCTGGCCAGCTTCCGCCGAGGTGCGTCCGGCCGTGGCGACGAGGACCTCCCGACCCCACCCCCGAAGAAGCACCGGGACATTAGACGAGCGCGTTCCACTACTCGCAAAGGAACTACTCGCAAATGGCCTGGATCCGCCGCGGGGATCTACGATAACTTACATTCGTTGTTTAGACGTCTGCGAGCAGGCACTCTGCGAGTAGTGGAACGCGCTCGGCGAGACATCCAAACTCCCGGGGGTAGCAAGCCAGACATGTCGAGGCTCTCCGGCCTCAGCATGGGCCTGGGCCCCAGGCCCACGCTGTTGGCTTGTACGATGGCACAACGAGCCTGAGCCGAGAGTGGCTCCTCTCCGTAGCCATTTGTCTCCTCAGAGTCCCCTACGACGACGCCGAACCTCCAGCCTCGATTCTCAAGCCCCCGATCGTCGCACCTCGACGCCCGACCCTCGCCCCTCCAGCATCCAGTCTCGATCCTCGAACCCCCGAGCCCAGATCCTGGAAAACCCCTTAGCCTCGAACCCATGATTTGGAGCAGGGCGAGTTGAGACAACGGCAGCTCACGATCGGTCCACGGCCCTCCTCCCGAGGTCCAAGCGCACCAGTTTCCCGAGCCGCGCCCAGCAATGGCGACCAGGGGGGGGCCCCGAAGGCCAACTGCCGTTGCCTCGACTGGCCATCCTCTGCCTGACGCCACCCGGTAATCCCCGCCCTTGGTCTTTCGGCTCGTACCTCCAGTCTCCGGCGGCCGTTCGGGACGATCCACGCACCCCCAGCACGCTCTCGGCGAGGCGCAGCTGCCGGAACGCACCCCGAGGCCAGAACGCCGCGGGGAAGTCGCGAAGACGCCCCCAAAAAACCATTCTCGTGCCTCGATCCAGGCACCCCCCGGCACGCTCTCGGCGAGGCGCAGCTGCCGGAGCGCACCCCGACGCCGGAGCGCCGCGGGGAAGTCGCGCGGACGCCCCCCCTCCCTCCTTCCCTCCCTCCCTCCTGCTCCTCCTGCTCCTCCTCCTCCTCCTCCTCCTCCTCCTCCTCCTCCTCCTCCTCCTCCTCCTCCTCCTCCTCCTCCTCCTCCTCAAGAAGGACCGAAGCCTCGAGCCTCGAGCCCGAAGCCTCGAGCCCGCGTGGCCCCCGTCCTCGGAACCCTCGAGCCCCCGGGCCTCGAGAGGCCCCCGCCGGGGTTTCCTCGGCCCCCCGCCCCGCCCAGGGCCGAGAAGGGCGCCTCCAGGGGCGCCGCGCCGCCGATGGGCTCCCTGCAGATGGGGCAGGCGCCCGCGAGCGCCATTGCCGCGGGGCCGCGCGCCGCGGGCCCGCGCCCGCGCCCTCCTCCTCCTCCTCCTCCTCCTCCTCCTCCTCCTCCTCCTCCTCCTCCTCCTCCTCCTCCTCCTGCGGGAGGAAGAGCCAGGCTGCTGGGTGCTGAGCAGCGTAGCGAAGTGTGGAGAGGGCGGATTCGAAAGTACACGCTATAGAAGGGTCGAAGGCAGAGACCCTGGAGTGTGAATGCCAGTTGGCGAGGGGTAGGTACTCGGTACTAGGAAGGGGAGGGCTAGCAGAGAGGATCAAAGAGGGAGTGGCGAGAGCATAAACGGCCGGGAGGGAAGAGAGAGAGAGAGAGAGAGATAGAGATAGGGAGAGGAAACAAATGGGAAAAGAGAGAGAGAGAGCGCAGATAAAGAGTAAACAGAGCGAAAAGAACCTAAAGACAGAGCACATGATAATTAGCCTGGCGAAGGACCCAACCATATGCAGTTGTGAGTCCCGCAGTTGTGGGTATCGTCTTCGGTGGAGTTTCCTATGGACCACGAAACGCTGTACTGGGTGGGGGGGACGCAGGCGAACTTGCCACTGGGGCCTTCGATGGAGCTCCCTATGGGCCACCAAACGCTGTACTGGGTGGGGGCGAACTTTGCCACTGGGGCCTTCGGTGTTCCCTATGGTCCAATTAAACGTTGTACTGGGTGGGGGAAACGCACGTGGACTTTGCCACTGGCACCTTCGGTGGAGCCCCCTATGGGGCCACGAAACGCTATACTGGGTGGGGGTGGCGCATGCGGGCGGTAGCACATGGGAGGTCCCTATGGGGCCACGAAATGCCGTACTGGGTGGGGGTGGCGCATGCGGGCGGTAGCACATGGACCTTCGGTGGAGCTCCATATGGGGCCACGAAACACCGTACTGGGTGGGAGGGCGCGGGCGGGCGGTTGCACTGGGACGTTCGGTGGAGCTCCGTATTGGGCCACGAAACGCAGTACTGGGCAGCGGGGGGAGACACGCGTGCGGTAGCACTGGGGCCGTCAGTGAAGATCCGTATGGGGCAACGAAGCGCTGTACTGGGTGGGGAGAAGCATGCGGGCGGTAGCACTGGGGCCGTCGGTGGAGCTCCCTATGGGGCCACGAAGCGCTGTACTGGGTGGGGGAGACGCATGCGGGCGGTAGCACTGGGGCCGTCGGTAGAGCTCCCTGTGGGGCCACGAAACGCTGTACTAGGTGGGCGAGACGCATGCGGGCGGTAGCACTAGGACCTTTGGTGGAGCTTCCTATGGGGCCACGTAACGCTGTACTCGGTGGGGGGACGCATGCGGGCGGTAGCGCTGGGACCTTCGATGGAGCTCCCTATGGGGCCACGAAGCGCTGTACTGGGTGAGGGGGGCGCATTCGGGCGGTAGCGCTGGGACCTTCGGTGAAGCTCTCTGTGGGGCCACGAAACGCCTTACTGTGTGGGAGACGCATGCGGGCGGTAGCACATACACCTTCGGTGGAGCTCCCTATGGGGCAACGAAACGCTGTACCGGGATGGGGAGACGCATGCGGGCGGTAGCACATGGACCTTTAGCGGAGCTCCCTATGGTGCCACGTAACGCTGTACTGGGTGGGGGGGGGGACGCATGCGGGCGGTAGCACATGGACCGTCGGTGGAGCTCCCTGTGTTGCCACGAAACGCCTTACAATGTGGGGGTGGGACGCATGCGGGCGGTAGCACTGGGATCTGTGGTGGAGCTTCCTATGGGGTCACGAAGCGCTGTACTGGGTGGGCGGGACGAGGGGGAGTAGGAAGGAAGGAGAGAACGCGGGGCGCTGTCTCTTCAAAACGAGGACCCCACAGCACAGGATGGTTGGGACAATCTACGACACATTTGAGGAGGGAGGAGGGGGAGGAGGAAGGAAGGAGGAAGAAGGAACGCGAGGCGCTGTCTCTTCAAAACGAGGACCCAACACCACAGGATTGTTGGGAAAAAAGAAAGGCGTAGACCAAAGAGAAACCAAACGTATAACCTCTTGCCTCGCGGCCCACCAGCAAGCTCCCTTTTTTCCACATGTACACTCGAGCGAACGAGCGACGGATTTCGAATGCAATGGTGTGCTTGTTGTTGCTTTGACTGGTGATGTTCATTGGTCTCCCAGCCCCAATGTCAGATAACATCAGGTACAGCCACCCCCACCAGCACCACCCACAACAAACCAACAAACAAACAACCGACCGACCAAACAAACAAAAAAACAGACAAGCACTGCGGACTCTTCGGAGGCAGCTGAGGGAAGAGATTAGAACTATGTGTCAGAAACGCACAAGCGCAGCCATAATTAAATAGGGATCAAGTGGTCGGGAGTGAAGGGCAAAGGCAATCAATGAATACGGCTGGCCAACTCTCTCGCTGCAGCAGAACCCGCGCCGCGCACCCGTAACTGTCCTGCCACCATCGGGGACTTGCTACGGCAGGTTCGTGGCATGCCGACTCTGGCGTTGGTTTCTGGCACCGCGGAAATTGTCCAACCGTGAACTTTCGGCCGCTTCCGAAACCTCCGATCGCTCAGCATCGTTCGATCCTGGGTCGCCAGCGGCATCGGCGGGGTCGCCGCTGGTAGACACGACGCGAACCTGCCGTAGCGCACCTTGGCAGGCACGTCAGCGAGCGAAGCCTTCTCGCGAAGGGCGGGCGACCCGCGCGGGGCCGGCAGGCCCGAGCGGGCTAGCAGGGCGGGCGGGCGGCCTCTGACGGGCGGGCCGGGCGGGCGGACCAGTCCCGACGGGCGGGCCGGGCGGGGCGGAACATCCCCCCACGACGCCCCGATGGATGTTGGTGGATCGCCTCTGGGTGTTGCCGGAGTGTGGGACCCATCGCGCACGATGTCACCAACGCGCGGGTCCCTGTCGTGTGGCAGCCCGTGGCAGCACCGTGCCAAGTCTGCGTGCAGGGCTCGAGCTGAGCAGCAGCTCTGATTTACGTGCGGCTTTCGTGTTCACTCGTTTCTGTCTTCTTTGTGCTTTTGCTGCGAGACGAAATCAAAACGAAAGCGGCCCACGAAATCGCCAAAACACCGTTTAGCTCGAGCCCTGTTTGCGTGGCGACCGGGGTCAGCTGCTGGCCTGGCGATGCATGAGCTGATGCAGCGCGCCTGGACGCGCCAAGGTCGTGCACCGTGTGATGGCATCCGGACGGCGAGGGGGCTGTCACAGACGCCGAGGAAGCTTCGATTGAAGAAAAGCAGCGGTCGTCTTGCGGTTGTAGAAAGGGCGCACGCAGAAACCTGGCTCACATGCGATTGCAAGTGGCACCTTTTGGGAGGAGGAGGAGGAGGAGGAGGAGGAGGAGGAGGAGGATGGGAGCGCGACCGCAGATCTCCACGATGCTCGGCGTCAACTGCAATGCGGAGCAAAAGGTTGCCAGGCAAAGCACATCACAAAGCCGATCTGCAAGATGCAAACTTGTGCAGCGAGGCGTGGCCTGAGAGGGGGCGGAACGCGCTGCATGCCAAATTCTCAGAGACCGATATGGCCTATGATATCAAAGACGCGGAACGAGGTTGGCAGTAAGTAGGCTGCGTACCAGACATGCCCCAATCTGGCCCAAAAGAGGCAACCGCTTTTGAAACCAACATCATATCTGTAAGACGACTTGCGCCTTCGCCCAAGGTAAACTGTTAGGAGAGCAACGATGGAACTTGCTCCGAGAATTCGCCGGCCCAACGGGCCAGGGCGTGCTAAGATCTCCGGTACCTGGTTAACAGTATTTCTAGTTCGCGCGCGCGGGGCGGCCCCTGGGGGTCCCCGGACGAAAAGTACCCCGGCAAGGTCCCGGCAAGTCCCCGGCCCCGGCAAGGTCGGGTCAGAGATGCCGGAGTTCTGTTTCGGAGTCCAAGAGGGCTCCAGATCGGTCCAAGAGGGCCCCGAGAAGCTTTCTAGACGGTCCAAGAGAGGCCCGAGACGGCCAAAGATCGCCCGAAGACGCCCCAGATGGCCCCAAGACAGCCCAAGAGGCCTCCAAGACGCTCCAAGGGCCTTCCAAGAGGCCTCCGAAGAGGGCCCCAAGTTGCCAAAATCGTTGATTTTCATAAGTTTGTTCGATGTTTTTTTGCGTTCTGGCCTTTTCGCTTCCGGACGCTCCAAGAGGGCCCAAGAGGCCTTCAAGACTGCTCCAAGACGGCCCACGAGGCTCCCAAGACGGCCCCGGAGCGGCCCAAGAGCGCCCCCCAGACGGCCCAAGTGCTGCCCAAGGCGGACCAAGAGGCCCCAAGACGGGCCCAAGAGGGGCTCAAGAAGGGAACCGAGAACTGAAAAATCGAGCCCTCCGCCCCAGAAGGCGCCCAGGACCCCGAAAGAGGCCCCAAGAGACTCTCCAAGACACCCCCAAGACGCCCCAATAAGCTCCCGTGAGGCCCCAAGAGGACCAACAACGTCAGGCCCCAGGCCCCAAGAGGACCAACAAATACCGCCAAGAGCCCGCCGAAAGCCCCCCAAGAGACCGTCACGAGAGCTCAGGAGGCCCCCTGGAGGCCTCCCGAGTTCTCCAAGAGGCCTAAAAAGAGGCGCCAAGAGGCCCCAGACGGCCCCACCGAGGCTCCAAGAGGCCACGAACGCGCAAGCAAACGCCTGCGATGGCACAATACGGGCCGGCGGAATGAGCGAAGCGATTAATATACAGAAATGAATCAGCAAACCGGGTGGGAAACTATTGTCAATGCCTCAGCGTGCGTGCGTGCATCTATGAAGACTCGCTCTGTTCGTCAGACGAAGACTCAGCATTCTCATCATCGTCCTCTGCCGCTTCCGTTTCGAACTGCCGGAGACCTTCGTATACCCCCTGGGGCACCCCACACAACTCTACAGATGCGAGCATGTCCAGGGGGAAGCCATTGGCGAAAACAGGGGCTGGATAGAGGGCCTTCCCCACAGGAAACGCTTTACGACTAACGAACACTAGCAGCAGCTCCACGACGCAGAGGTAGCATCCAGTTACCAGCACAGCCAAAAGGCGATCATCCAGAACCCAGTTCCCGTTATCGTAGCTGCTGCCACGAAGACTGCTCTCGATTATCACGCTCACGAGTTTGACAGAAAGCATTTGTCCGGAAACGCAGAGTAGCCTTAACTTTGCCCACTTGCGGTGCTCACGGGGAACACCGTGACTGAGCAACGCGAATAGGTTGTTGAACGACCACACGCCCACAATGGTAGAAGTCACGTACAGAACATTTGCGGCGGTAACAACCGACGTTACTCCGTCCACAGACGCATACCCGGAATAGGCATCAATGGTGCCGAGAATGGGCGTGACGAAACTGAATTGCCTGACGCCCATGACCATGATACCGATGTCTTGGTCGGTCACCACACGGGTGCAAGGCTTCCACATGAAACAACAGCATAGGGGAACTCCAGCATAGGGCTTGATTGGATCTCGTGGAAGTCGTAGCTTCACGCGGTTCCAGCCACCGGACAAGATGTAGAGGAGCTCGATGAGGCGCACCATGGCGAAGGAAGCCTCGATGCTGCGCCACAGGGTGCACAATGGTTCCGCCCTCGGGAGGAACAGCTGAACTAAGGCCGTGGCAGAAAAAAGCCCGGGCATGACAAGGAGGTGCAGAAGCCTGTCCGCTCGTGGACCGTACGAAGCCCGCACAAACGTGTTGCCTCCAAAGCCGCTTGCTTTCGCCGCCAAAATGTGCTCAGACACAAGCTTCCATGTCAGACACACAGTGATCGCCGTCAGAATGGCACCGCCACCCCACACGACCACGAGCCAACGGGGTGGAGAGTCAAACAAAAAGTATGCAGCCAGGGAGGCACAGTTGTCGCCGTCACTCATATCCTGCCCGCTCGAGCCACTAACGTCCAAGTCTAGATTCTTGAGCCAATGGCTCAAGATGAAATACCAACAATCGTGATGACGATGGTGCTGCGTAGAAGTGGCGAACACATGAACGATACTCCTTCCTGCGATACGTAGCATGGTGTCCTTAGCTACGCATTGCCTTCCCAGGACAGTTGTTCCCCCTGCCGTCCCAGGACAGCTGCAACAGCACGCAACGGGGCGCTGCACCTTGCATACCACGCAACACTGGCAACGTAAATATAAGCAGGGCACTGTTAGCATCAAACGCACGAGTAATGCTGGCAATCAAGAAGACCGAACAAGCAGCAACAATACTCGTAATACTAGTATGGGCAAGACGGGTTTATCTGGAAGCATGTGCAACTTATGCGAAAGAGCGTGTTCTACCGCTGCTGGCGGAAAACCGGGGGGGGTCACTACCAGTTCGAACCCCTCCCCCCCCCCCCCTCCGGAAAACGGGGGCGGGGGTCACTACCGGTTCGAACCCCTCCCCCCCCCCCCAGCTCATCATGAAAAGGGGGGGGGGTCACTACCGGTTCGAACCCCCCCCCCGCCCTCCCTCGAAAAACCGAGTGGGGGTGCGGACAGAGGTGGGGACGGTGTTGGTGGGACAGTGGTGAGGGGGACAGCGGGACAGTGGTGGGGACAGTGGGACAGTGGGACAGTAGAGGGCCGGTAGTGGTGGGGACAGTGGTGGGGACAATGGTGGGGACAGGGGGGACAGTGGACAGTGGTGGGGACGGTGGTGGTGGGGACAGTGGTGTGGGCACAGTGGGAATGAGGTGCAAACAGTGGGACAGTGGAGGGTACAATGGTGGTGGGGACAGTGGTGAAGGCGGTGGCGAGGACGGCGGTGGGACAATGGGACAGAGGTACAGTGGTCAGTGGTGGGGACAGTGGGGACAGTGGTGGGAACAGTGGGACAGCTCAGTGGGACAGCGGCGGAGTCAGTGGGACAGTGGGGACAGTGGGGATAGTCGGGCAGTGGTTGGGGCCGTGGAGACAGTGGGGAGAGTGGAACCGTGGTGGGAACAGTGGTGGGGACAGTGGGGACAGTGCGACAGTGGTGGGGGCACTGGTGGGGACACAGTGGGGACAGTGGTGGTGAGGACAGTGGTGCTGGGAACAACAGTGGAGGATGTGATGCGGACGGTGGTAGGGACCGGGAGTCGTTTGCTGGCGGTGAGTGGGGGGGTGGGGAGGGGTTCGAACCGGTAGTGATCCCCCTCCGGTTTTCGAGGGGGGGGGGGGGTTCGAACCGGTAGTGACCCCCCCCCGGTTTTCCGGATCCGGGGGGGGGGGGGGAAGGGGTTCGAACCGGTAGTAACCCCCCCCGGTTTTCGAGGGGGAGGGGGGAGGGGGGGGGGAGGGGTTGGGGGAGGGGGGGGGTTTTGCGGGGGGGGGGGGGGGGGGGGGGGGAGGGAGGGGTTCCAGCAGGGGGGGGGGGGGGGGATTTTCGGAGGGGGGGTGGGGGGCGACCCCCGGGTTCCGGAGGGAAAGGTTGGCAATTTTCCACAGTAAAGCGGCGGTGGATCACGCTCTCTCACTTATGCACATCCCACCCCTATCCGAAATCTCAACAGCACCTACAAGCTGATCTGCAAGGCAACAATGGGATGACACTTGCGCCAATGAGGACCCCAGGGCAAGTACCCGCAGTTGTGGATAAGAGTGATGGGGTGGCGGGAACGTGGGCAGTCTGCGAGGCTTTGCAGAAGCCCGCCGCAATCGCTTACTTTTAACAAACTATATAACAAGCCCGCCGCAGGCGCCGATTTTTCCGCTAAAGCAATGAGGGTGGGTCGCGGGCCGGGTCGCGGGTGGGTCGCGGGTGACGGGTGGGTCGCGGGCCGGGTCGGGGTGGGTCGCGGGCCAGGTCGCGGGTGGGTCGCGGGTGGGTCGCGGACGTGTCGCGGGGTGGGTCGCCGGGGGGTCGCGGGGTGGGTCGCAGGTGGGTCGCGGGTGGGTCGCGGGTGGGTCGTGGGTGGGTCGCGGGTGGGTCGCTTGTGGGCCGCGGCCCTCCCCCGTGGCCCCAGCGCGGAGATGGCGACCTTTGATTCCTGGGTGCCGCTCGCCACGGGGACCCACCCTCCCCGTGGCCCCAGCGCGGAGATGGCGACCTTTGGCTCCTCCCTGATTCCTGATTCCTGGGCGTCGCTCGCCACAAGGACCCACATCCTTGAAATGCCCATGGCACGGCCGGCGATTCTTAAGTCTTGGCCCGTTGGCAAAATAGGCACCTATGACTACCCTCCTCTCTCTATAAATATACGTATGCAGCATTAGGCTCAAGCCACCCTCCCTCCACCGCGGCCCCCAGTCCTGTGCGCTGCACCGTGGCCAGGACGCCGTCCGCATCGGTTTCTCTCTCTCTCTCTCTCTCTCTTCCTCTCTCGCTTTCTCTGGATTTCTCCCTATTTGCCTCTCGCTTCCTCTGTCCATCTCTCCCTTTCCCTCTCTCCCTCTCTCTCCTTCTATCTCTACCTCTATCTCTATCTCTATCTATCTCTCTATTTCTCCCTCTCTCCATCTCTCTCTAGATGTACTGTATACATACATGTATGCTCTCCTGACCTTCCCTCTCACCTCCATTGCGCCCGCCCGCCCCTCCGCAGCAGCACCAAGAGACGATCCCTATGCACAGCCCACGAACAAGCAGGAAGCAGGAGGAGGAACAGGAGGGGGGAGAGAACAAGGCCGCAGGGCGAAGGGTGAAGGGGGAGCGCAGGAGGAGGAGGAGGAGCAGGGAGGAGGAAGAGATGGTGACAAGGCAGAGGTCGCTCAGGAGGAGATGGTGACAAGGAGGAAGAGATGGTGACAGAGAAGAAGATGAGGTCGCTGACCCGCGGGATCATCTCGCCCTCCCGCCACCTCCCTCCCCAGACCTCCGACAACTCGACTTTTTCAGGTCGCCCGCCGCTGGACCTTCTGACCCCGGGCCCCTTTTCATTCTGGACCCTTTCTCACGGTCCTGGTAGGCAACCACATGTGAGCCCTACCCTTGCACGTCAGAAGCACTTATGCGCAACGATATGGGCATATCACGCTCCAAGGTTCAAAACAGATTGCTGGTGTTATACGTGCATGCACATCAGACGTATGAACAACTGGTTGGGGTTGAGAATTAGAAGGAGGTCTGCAGCCAAGTGAGCGGGGCTATCAGGTACCCAAGCGTCGATTGGCCCCGTAAGGGTAGGATTCGCAATTGGTTGCAGACTTGGGGTTCGGAAACGACCCGCAGAAGCCGAAACTCCCGAAAACCCTCAAGCTGCAATGTTTTCCCGATCGCCGCATGGCTGGGTCCTCCGCCCATCCATTTGGCTGTGAAGGACCGCGCAGGGACGCGCGCGCAGGTTTCTGCAAATGCGTCACGGCCTGCCGCAAGGCATCCTGGATGGAGGGCATTATAGCAAGGCTGACGGCTTGAGCCGAGAAGGAGAAGCTGAGGGAGGAGCATCGAGGATCAAGGTTGCTGCATGTCTTCTGGCCATGTTAGACCTCCTGGGAGAGATCTCGTCGCCACGGCTGGATTTCCTCGAAATTCTGGACGAGAAGCATCCAACGGCAGGTCCAGAGGATGGTTGTTTGGGAACGAGGAGTGGCACATTGGGAGAGGAAGAGGTGTGGACGTATGACTCGGAAGAACTCTGCCTTCTGAGAGGCTCGGAAGAACTCTGCCTTCTGAGAGGAGGAAGATCACATAATGAACATACTATAATAAGAAAATACACCGCGTTTACCAAACTGCATGCGCTTCTCATGCTGAGGGTGCCATAACCGTGCAGGCCCCATGCTGATATGATCTACAATGTCTTCATGTTTGCCTGAAGCCCGTAGAGGAGGAGAAGGAGGACAGGCGAAGCGACACAAAGGAAAGCAGCGTCGAAGACGTAATTCAGACCTTGGCAAGAGTTCGGTCCCAGAGACGTCGAGAGAAAGTCACAGTGGACGAATGTAAAGATAACGCGATGCTGGGGGCAGCGCGAATCTCTCAACAACCACTGGGCTCGGCCAGACGCAAAGGCACTGAAGGGGCCACCACCAGAACCCACGCCGGGCGAGCTGAGACAACGGCAGCTCGGAATCGGCCCCTGGACCCCTCCGGGGGCCCAAACGCCCCAGCTTTCCGAGCTGCGTCCAGCCGTGGCGACGAGGGGGCCCTCGGAAGGCAAACTGCCGTTACCTCAACTCGCCCTCCTCTGAGCTTCGTTCGAAAACAGCTCACGGAATCTTCTGGTCGTCCCCGTGGCGCCAACACGCGCTCCTCATCGCGTGTAAAGGTGCCACAATGCATCTCCCTCACAGGGCGCTGTCGGGCTCTACTGATCGCTATAAGTCGCTAGCTGAGCGCTACTCGGCGATACTGGTCGCTATTGGGCGCAAGTTGGAGCTATTGAGTCCGCTCCGCCCGCCGCCGCCGTGGTCGTCGCCGCCGCCACCGCCGCCGCCGTCGTCGTCGTCGTCGCCGTCGCCATCGGCGAGCGGCCTGGAAGCTGCGCTGTCCCTCGCTGGCAGCCACTCCCGCTGCCCAGGAGAGCCCTGCCGCACAGCGGCGCGCTGCCCACCACACGCCCGCGCGCCCAGCCGCCGGCCGCTCGCCCGCGGGCAGGCCGCGGCGCCACGCTGCTCTCCAGGACGGAGCGGAGGTCGCGCCAGGAGGCCGCGGGGGAGCAGACTCAGAGGCGGCGGGGGCTTCTCAGAAAACCTCGCGCCTTCTGAGAAGTTATCTACATCCTCGGGGAAGGCTTAGAAAACTTCCCAGAAGGCCAGGGAACTCCCGAGCCTTCCGAGGAGGCCGGTCCGCGGTGGGAAGCGAGGCCTGGGGCTGCCATGTACGACGGGGCCCTCGGTCGAGGGCCAGCGCGCCTCGTGCGCCAGCCCTCCCTGGCGGCGCCGCCATCTGGGGCGATGGCAGTAGAGCGTTGAGCGTCGAGCGTCAAATGGTCCAAGGTGCGCACGCCTCTTGACTCACCCTGCTGTTTTTTCAGGGCCGCTGTCATCACCCTCGAAGAAGCTCCGAGGTAAGTGGCCAGATTTCCTCATCACCGAGCCCTAGAGCACCAACGACTGCAATTGTGGCTGCTTGCGCCGAGCCAAACAGAACAAAACAGGCCTTGAGCACCCAAAGATCTCCACGAGACTGGCTGTTCATTCCGGTCCGCTTTTGTTGGAAGCCCTGGGGCCCAAGACGTTTTGAAAACAGAACTACACGTCTCGGCGTTATCTAGACTTGCCTGCTCGCTTGAGGCTCCTAGCTGCCGAAGCACCACAAAATGATGGAATGCTGCTGCAGTTTGCCTGGGTCTCAGGATGCTCTCTCTGGGATGCCGAATGCAGCGAAACTAAGCTCAGGACCTCGCTCCCTCAGGAGCCCCCGCTCGTCAAGGCGAGCCAGGCGCGCCCGCGCGCCAGGCGCGCCCGCGCACCTGGCGCCCTGGGCACGAGCGTGGCTCGGGGGGCCGCCACACGGTGTGGTGACCACACCGTGCGCTGAGCCAGCGGGGCTTCGGGTGGTCACTGCGCGGTGAGGTCTCTTGGGATCTCGAGGTCACCACACGGCTTGGGGCCCCTCGAGGGGCGGCGGCGCCCGGCGCGCCTCGGGAGCTGACCGCGGGGGCGCTCGGACCTGCAGATTTCTCCCCGACCTCGCCGCTCCCGCGTTGAGCGCGGAGCGCGGCTGCTCCTCCGCCCTCTCGCGCGCCGCTCCCCCGGGGGGAGGTCCCGGAAGCGTCTGGTCGCCCCCACGGCGCCCAACAGCGTGCCCGGTCGCGGGGAGAGCGGACACGGTGCCTCTCCCTCACGTGGCGCTGGTGGTCGCTGCTGGTCGCTACTGGTCGCTTCTTGAGAGCTAGTCGGCGCTACTGGGTGCTGCATGGGCACTCTTTGGCGCTACTGGGCGCTGCTCCCTGGCATGCGTTCCATCCAAGACCAGCGGACGCGTCGGCGATTCACTGCCTCAGACTGTCTCCCGGGCCCAAGACGCGGAGCGCGAGGCGCGATCGACATCGCGCCCATGCGGGGACCCCCCGGCGGCTGCAGTCGAGGCGAATATGGCCCAGGGAGAGGGGGGCCCAAGACGCGGAGCGCGAGGCGCGATCGACATCGCGCCCATGCGGGGACCCCCCGGCGGCTGCAGTCGAGGCGAATATGGCCCAGGGGGAGGGGGGCCTTGCGTGTATCCACGGGCTCCGATCGCCCATGTCTTCGACAAGCCTCCCGGGCAAATACGTGTCGTGCCCGCCCCTGGGCTATATCCATCCCTTTCGCCTGCGCCCGTCTCTCCAGCGCAGTGCGTGGTGCAGGCACGTTTTGCCGCACCTCCTCCTTTCGTTCTCGGGCCTCCCCCAAAACTGCGCTGCTGCTTGGCTTGCAGGAACGAGGTGCTCCCCCTGTCGTCGTAGGCAAGGCGCTCTGAACAGAGGGTCACAACTACAGCTGAGTCGACGTGCGACGGCACGCGCTTGAAAGGGACTGCTGCGCACGATCTGTTGAACGCTAAACAGCAGAAAAAAACATGCTTCAAACGACGAATGCCGCTGCAAGTCTTCCTGGCGAAATGTGGCTGCGTAGGCTGCACCCATGCAGGCCGACCCCAGCGACGCAACAATAACCAGGTGCACCATTGGCCGCACTCATATGACAACAGATGTGGCCGACCCACGGGACTTCATGGAACCACATGTGCCCTTGTTGACTTTACCCCATCCTATCCGCTGCTGCTTCTTGTCGAATACGACATAATAGTTTTTCATGGTTGTGGCACCGATGATGAAGCCCGCCCGACCACCGTTACGGATACCGAGGCAATACTGTCCCGCCGAGGCAGCAAGCGGAGAGCCCTGCAGCAAATATTCACGGCTGCTCATCTCCAGCTCGACTCCGTCCAATTGGAGACGTAGCGGCGGAAACTGCTCCACCTCCGAATTGGACATCTCAAAACAGTCGTTGGACCACAAACCTGCACAGTGTGCCAGTGAAGAATTGGAGCACATTGCCTGCTGCAACTGACTGTACACCGACGATCCGAGCAAAAGAATGTTCGTACCGCTGTCGAGGACTGCGCCGTCTCCCACGTGCACCTCGTGGTTACCCAATGTCAGTGACTTCACTTCTACTGTATTGTAAACGAAGCCTTGGTCTGGCACGTACTGGATAGGGCCGTCCGACAAGCTCTCATCGACGCCTCCAACTGTCATGGTTCCATTGCTCTCCCGACCTTCATACATGCACACGCCCCAGATCCGATCGCACTTGCCAGCATTGGCAAGAGTGGCCAGAACATCCTCACCGTCAAAGCCTCCCAAGCCCATCAAACCACCGACAACTTTCTTTGTGTCGAAATTCGAGGTTTGACTTTGAATGGCACCGACCTTGACTACCACGGGACCCAAGCCACCGAGGCTCACCTCATCTGTGTACATGTTCCCATAGATGGTGCAAGTCGCAGATGGGTTGACCATGCTACAAGTCTGGTAGGAGTGGTGAAAGCTACCACCAGCTGATTTTGACGAAGCTGAAGCAGAGGGGTCATACTGACTGTTGGGCGGCCCTAAAGTGCAGCCCTTGCAGCCCTTGCCCTCTACGAACAGATCCCCGCTCCCTGAATCCAGGCCAACAGCGTAGTCTCGCGGCGGAGTTCCGACCTGCACCATAGCGTAGTACATAGCGGTTGGGAAGACGGCACCGTCCACTGGCAAATCATGACCACGGCTTCGTAATATCGGCGATGAAGGCGGCAGATGTTCCTGATGCATGTGGAGAGGGACCACAGGAGAAGTGTTGCTGGAAGCGACAGTGAGAGCAGATAATGTGAAGGAACCTATGCTCAGCATCCGTGCAGAGAGCCTCCAAAGCATCTTGCAATGCAAGGACCGATAAGCGTGCCCGCTTGATTGCCTGAGTCGAACTGCCTACGGATCCCCAATGGAGGGTGTGGAGGTGGTCCGGGCCGTACCGATCAGGAAGCAAGGGCAGCGGCCGAAGAGATCGGGCCCATGAGATGGAGCCGCCGAGCCTTCGAGCTAGCTCAAAGCCAGGAGACGCACATTCAGGGCCCCAAAAATAAGAGGCGCACGAGGCAAGGTCCTACCCATGAGCACGGGGACTGGAGACCAGTCCTTGCACACGATCTGATTCGGCCCGGCAAGTGGAGCCCACAGACTGAGCCGAGAAGCTCCCGCACCAGAGTGATCCTCACGATGCGCTGCGTAAAGGAGGCTGCAGGCCCACAGAGCCCACGCGCGATGCCCTTGAGACTGGGCACCACGAGAAGCCCTCTAGGCAGGGTCCGAGTAGATGGGGTCGGAGGATCGCGCCGCATCACCGATGCATCGCCGATACATCGAGAATGCATCGGCGATGCACTGGCGACGTCGCCGATGCATGGGCGCTATCGGCGTGGAGGAATTCTGACTCCGCATCGAGCCACATTGTCGATGCATCGACGATGCGGCGAGATCCTTCGACCCTATCTACTCGGACCCCATCTGGGAGGCCTAGGGGTCACGAGACTGTGCCCACGAGCTCTGGGCCATGAAACAGGCCGCTGCAAACGGATCGGCCGGTCTGGGGTCCGCGGCCATCGGCGGCGTTCTACCTTGAGCGTCTGCGCCGGGAGCGTCGCCGCGTCCGCGCGGCGAGCCCGCCTTCCGTGGGGAGTGGCGGACGAGAACGAAAAGGAAGAGTGGCCCTCCCCATGTGTTGGTGCGTGGGCACTCCAAGTGGCTGCGCAGCGATCCAGGGAGAGGGGACAGCGTGTGGCCCAGACCCCCACAGGTCACCCACCCTGCCGTGCTCTTATGGCCGCGCCCGACCGCTGCTGCGACGGGCACTGCTTGCGCCCGCGGGCCACTGGCTACCCCACTTGCCGGTCAAGACGTACATCCTCTAATGCGGTCTGCGTTCCAGACCCGCAGGGACCAGGTCGCCTGCTGGCTGTGGCCAAGCGGCCTGCCCGGACGGTCTGCGCGGCGTCCGCATCGGCGAGGCCTCGCGTCCCAAAACATCCGATGTCTGGATTTGTTCCCACACGGGGTCTCAGGAATCCTTCCGGAATGTTCAACGATTCCTCAGGATATCCCTCTGGAATCGGGAGGAATCCTCAGGAATCCTTCACAAAGCCTCAGAGGAACCCATGGGAATCCTTCACGAAGCCGGAATCCCCAGGGATCCCTCAGGGATCCCTCAGGGATCCCTCAGGAATCGGAAGGACTCCTCCAGAATCCTCAGGAATCCTTCAGGAAGCCTTAGAGAGGAACCCATGGGAATCCTTCGCGAAGCCGAGGAGGCGTTTTCAGGGAAGCGCCTATCAGGCGCCGATCAAGCGCCTCTGTAGCGCCTGTCAAGCGCTGCAAGCGCTCGGAAGTTCGAATCAGAAGAGTTGGGATATTGACCCATTCTTTTCTATTACCGGTTGGGATCTGGACCGTCTAGCTGGGATCTGAAACGTCCAGTTGGGGTATGGACCTTTCTCATCAAAACGCCTGCGATGTGACGCACGGGGTGATACAAGGGACTCTGTGATACCGTTGGGCCCCCTCGCTTTGATGTGCAGCGCAAGCCCGTTCGCCCCTCCTCGCTGACTATACCTGCGCTGCCTAAGTGGGATCTTCCTCCATGCAAAGGGGAGATTACATGGGCGGCGGATTCCGAATTATTGTTTGGGGGATCCTGCGTCTGCGCAGCGATCCCCAGGATGTTCCAAGGATCCTCTACTTCGTATGGGGGTCGGAGGGCCTGGGCAGATCGGTCCGGCTCGACGCACACCGCAGGAAGATCGGGCCCGGGGCTCCCGTCGTGCCTGTTCGCGACGCCGCCCCTTTCCCAACGCCCGGCCTGTGGGAACACGCCCTGGCTCGTGCCCCCAGCTTGTCGCTATAGAGGCCTCCCAGATCTGGGTCGGGCGCGTCCCTCCTCCTCCTCCTCCTCCTCCCTCTCCTCCTCTCCCTCCTCCTCCTCCTCCTCCTCCTCCCTCTCCTCCCTCTCCTCCTCTCCCTCCTCCTCCTCCTCCTCCTCCTCCTCCTCCTCCTCCTCCTCCTCCTCCTCCTCCTCCTCCTCGCCATGGCGGTCTGTGGGAACGCTGAAGGAGGAACGCACGGGCTCTGTCCGACCGCGGCGAGCCCCGGCAGCGAGCGGAGGCCCCGACCCGGGCCGCGGGAGCGGCCCGAGAACCGGGGCCCCTCCCGAGCCCCAAGCGGTCCTCACGCGGACGTCCTGAGCGTATGCCGTCAGCCATGAGCTGTGGTCAGCAAGCGCCCGCCACTCGGGTCGGGCGAAAGGGGGGGATAGCAAAGGGGGGGTTTGAGAATCAGCTCACGTGGCTGATTTTCCCGGCGCCTCCCGGCGCCGGAGGCGGCTGTGTATATCGAGGAATGGGCCCCTCGGCGAGGCCGAAACCAGCTGCATGCAGCAAATTTCGTACCCCCCCCTTTCCGGGGGGGGGTACGAGATTTGCTGCTTGTGGCGCGTACACGCGCTTGCTGTGTACTGTGAGGCTTCTGAGCGCGCGCATCGCCGGTGGGTGCCCGCGCACATGCAGCACCAGCATGCTTGGGCTGTGCCGCTTGTGGCGAAAGACGTCATGGCACGAAGCAGCGGCGTCTTGGTGGACACGGGTCCGGACCGCCAGGGGCTTCCCCAAGACCAGCCCTTCATCGCGAGCCGTTTCTGGACGGACCCGGGACGACCCAGGGCCCCGGAAGGGGCAAAAACGAAGGAAACAAATTCAGGACTCAGCGGTGGACAAACCTCCTTTTAGTAAACCTCCATTTAGTGAAAACGGCCTAGGACCGAAACCGACGGACCTGGACCCGCAAAAATGACGGCAGCGACGCCCTCTCGCGATCCGAAAATGGCCAATTCACTTATCGACGTGTCAGGGTAGGAGGTCTGTCAACCTTCGAAGGACCTCCATGGTCGCCCGGACTCGTTTTCATCTTGGCGATCCTCCAGGATCCGTTCAGGACCTGCCACCTGCCGCCTGCACCGCTCCAGGGGTCCGTCCTGGCCAGTTCTGCGCGCTGCGTCCAGCCGTGGCAATGACTGTGTCCAGAAACGTCCGAAAACCTCCAAAACGTCGACGTCGTCGTCGACGTCGTCCCTCGGCGTGGCCGTGCGTCGTTCACCTCGTCGCCGCCGTGCGTCGTATACCTCGTCGTCGTCCGTCCGTCCGTCGTCGTCCTCGTCCTCGTCCCTCGTCGCCGTGGTTGCCTCGTCGCCGACCCTCGCCGTCCCTCGTCGCCGTCGTCCCTCGCCCGTCGTCGATGCGGGGCGCCAGCCGCCACCCCGCGAGCCCGCGAGGCGCTCCACCACTGGCCGCGCGCGCGGGGCGGGCCACTGCCGGGCCGACGGCGGGCGGCCCCGGCGCGAGCGGGCCCTCCCTCCCCAGACCCTGAAGGACGGTCGTCGGGTTGGGAGGGCGGGGGCTGGGGAGACGCGGGGCACGGCTGTGCATTGAGCACGCTCGACATACGCGGTAAGCACGGGTGATGCGGTCATCCTCCCAACCCGATGGTGGTCTTTCTGGCAGACATGCTCCTGAAAAACGGGGCCGGAAGGTTTTCGGCCATTTGGGGCCTCCGGGGGCCCTCAAAGGCTCAAAGGGCCACGGGGCTGTCAAAAGTACAACCGCATGAAAAGCCAGCTCCTGGGAGAGGGTCGGGACCTTCGGGTGCACGTACTGGACAAATCAGGAAATCGCATGTCTGGGTCGGCAGACATCCAGCGCCTCGGCGAAATTGCCAGATTCCTCCGCAAGACGGGGCCAAGACAGGGACAACATCGGATCGGGATAGGTCCGGGATCTCTGAGATTCCGCGGTCCTGGAGGACCTACCGGGCGCCGCGGCTCTCAGAGCGTTCCAGAATGCTCGGGCGTTCTGGAGCGCTCTGGAGGGACTTATCCTGGTCCTGAGCCTGCTCGACTTCGCCCAGGGGAGGCCGAGCTTCGGCCATCCCCTGAGGAGATCCTGGCTCCTGGCGTCTCGACCTTTACAGGCTTGGGGTTTTCGCCCGGTTTCGAGCCCTGGGGGCCCTCACGGACCGATCCGGCTCGAAGAGTCGCGCAGGAAGATGGGGTTGTGATTGTGAGTCAGATCTCAGGGCCTGCGGGCTGCCAACAGAAGGACTCGGGGTGAAGCACCTCGTGGGCGGAACACACACACACACACACACACACACACACGCACGCACGCACGCACACGCACGCACGCACACACACACACACACACACACACACACACACACACACACACACGCACACGCACACGCACACACGCACACACGCACACACGCACACACGCACACACGCACACACGCACACACGCACACACGCACACACGCGCACGCGCACACGCACACGCACACACACACACACAAACACACACACACACACACACACATCCGTATCCACGGCCTCACGGGCCGGGCCCTTGGGCCCCGACCCTGTGGACACGGGGCGCTTTTCCGCGGACGCCCCGCGCGAAAGGGGCTCGCGCGACCGCGCATCGACGGGACCGCGCCCCCGAATCCAGATCGCGAGGACATGGACACGGGTGCGCTCGCCTCTCGTGAGCACGGGCCCCCCCGGGGAAGGGGTCGAGAGTTCTGTGGGCCAACGCGTGGGAAAGATCGGAGCGCAGGATGCCTGGGTCGGCGGGGGGCGCCGCGGACCGCGCGCCCCGCCTCAGGCTCCCTTGCTCTCATGCGCCGCATGGGTAAGCTTGCCGGGTGGAGCGGCAAACGAGGACGCTGATCCTTGCCCGCCGCATGCCTTCCGATGAAGGTGCCGTGGTCTTGTCGACTACCCCTTCGAGAGCACCTCCAACATGTTCAGCACCAGCCGCAGTCTCCGCCACCGTGCCTCCTAGCAAGCTGAGGCGTGGCAGAATGCCGAGTACTGCCTGGAAGGGTCTCTGCAAGTTTTGCAAACCCCAACACCCCGACCCCACCACGCCCGGCCAGGTTGCCCCAGGCAGGCCCAAGGAAGGCGCGGAGGAACCCCCCCCAAGACTGCCTCGCAGGAGCCCGAGACAGCCCTGGACGGCCCAAATAGTCCCCACGCGAGCCCAAGACGGCCCGAGACGGCGCGAAATAGTCCCCGGGACCCGTGGGAGCTCCCCAAGAAGTGCACACGGGAGGTGTTGCGCGTGACGGTCTTCTCGGCGCGGCGCTCGAAAAGGTCGCCACACTGAGCTGCATCGCTGGCACGGTGGCGGATGTGCCGCAAGCGCCTGGACACATCGGACTCACTTGTCCTTCTTCTCCTTGCGCTCCTTCTTGTGCTTCTTGTCCTCTTTTGTGTCGTCCTTGTCTTTTTTACCTTCGTCACTCTTGTCGTTCGTCCCCTTCTCCTCCTTGTCCTCTTTTGCCTTCTTATCCTGCCACGGCGCGTGTGGACCGCTATGACTTACAATGTCTGCAAAGGTTGGTAGAAGGCTAACCACTAACCATGATGTGCAGTGCGGACAGTGCTAGTGTAGAGCATGAGGTTGCCGCGTAGTGAGTGCTGATGCTGGCCACGCAACAAATTGAATGACTTAGATGCACGGATGCAGGGAGAGCATGCGATAGAGAGGGAAGTGGACGGGAAAGGGCTCAAGGGAGGATCCGAGCAACGGGATCTCCAAGATCAGGATCTGGGGCGGCAGCAAAACCTACTGCTCGTCTTCCTCGTTGACCTTTCATCACTCCTCGCTCTTCGCTGCTCCGCCTCCTCCTCCTCCTCCTCCTCCTCCTCCTCCTCCTCCTCCTCCTCCTCCTCCTCCTCCTCCTCCTCCTTCTCCTCATCCACACCATCACGCTTCCTGTTAACCGCTGCACCCACCCGCCTCGGGAAGTACCACCAGAAACATCCCCCCGTCGAAAAACGGTGTGCAGCAGCGGCGCTGCGAACTAACACGTCTCGCATCGTGCCTGCACGAATGACGACCTGCTTAAAAATTGATCGTCCTATTCAGCCCTCGATGCACGTGATGGACGATGTAGTCGACGTCGTCTGGAAGAGGAGCCACGGGGCAAATCTTGGCAGCAAGCTCCAGCAGGGCATGGGACAAGGGCGCGTGCATCGTAGGCACGGAATTGGCACTTCCACGTGCCATTCGGCCAGTTGGTGAGCACCGGTCAGTCACGCCTCCTCCTCCTCCTCCTCCTCCAACTGCTCCTCGCTTCTCGCAACATTCTCCCTCCCTCCTCGCTCCACGCCACTCCCCATCCTTTTTCCTCCTCGATCCTCCTTCCCCTTCTCTTTGCTCCCCGCTCCTCCACCACCTCATCCTCATTCGCTTCCTCCTTCCCTCATCCCCCCCTCATCCTCCTGCGTCCTCATCCGTCCATCCTTCCTTCCTCTCCTGCCCACCTCTTCGTCATCCCTCTCCTCCTCCTCCTCCTCTTCCTCCTCCTCCTCCTCCTAATCATCCGCCTCCTCACTCAGGCATCCTCCATCCTCCCTCCTCATCTTCCCTCCTTCATCCGTCCTCCGTCCCTCCTTTCTCTTCACTCCGCCCTCGCTCTCATCTCCTCCTTCGTTATTCCCAGCATGCGTGCGCTCTGGATATGAAAGCACAAACCTGCACCATTGCAACATGATGCAAGTTTGGTAAATAGTCTAAGCGTTACACCAGTACACCTTAATGGTGTATGCGTTACACCACCACCCCATTACACCACTTTGTTGAATGATGCAAGCTGTACACCATTACACCGTTGCACCAGTATTCGAACTGTGTACGCGTTACACCATTACACCATTACACAATTGCGTGGAATGGCGTAGGCTTTACACCATTAAACGATTACACAGGTTTGTGGAATGGCCTGGGTTGTACACCATTACACCATTACCCCTGTTTTGGGGGATGGTGCAGGTTTTACACCATTACTCTGTGTTCCTCAATGGTTCTGAGTCCCCAGGCTACAAGTACCCCCCAGACTACACAATTACTCAATATGAAAATACTCTCCCTCTTCCCCTGATGGCGTCCGGGTGATTGATGGCCGCGCACCCTCCGCGTACTGTTTTTTTACACACAAGATTCCCGGGAAATCCCGGGAAACGACTCTCGCTGAGGCGCCGGCGTCATTTTCGGGCAAAATGATGCTCTCACTGAGGCGCCGGCCTCATTTCTGCTCCCGAATCGTTCCGAATCGTGCTCCCGCTGCAGCGTGGGCCTCATTTTCGGATCGGTGTTTGGCCTCCGTCGTTCAGGATGGCGTTCTCGCCCCAGCGCGGGCCTCTTTCTCGCGCGCCCATCCGCCCGCCACCACCGCGCCGCACCACCACCACCACCACCACCACCACCACCACCACCACCACCACCACACAACCACCACCAGCACCAGCACCACCACCAGCACGAGCACCAGCACCAGCACCAGCACCAGCACCAGCACCACACCAGCACCACACCACCACCACACCACCACCACCACGCACACACGCACGCACGCACGCACGCACGTGCACCACCACCCACTACGCACGCGCGCGCGGAGCCACAGGTCCGCTACGACACGCGTCCGCGGATAGAGAAAATCAGCGCCATGGTAAGGGATGGGAGGGAGGGGTAGGACGTCAGATATGACGCGAGCGCACCTAGCTTGATGTACCCTCTCCCCAGACTACAGGTGCACCTCCCCTGGAGTACAGATACCCCCCCCCCGAACTACAGATACCCCCCACACAGGCTACAGGTACCCCTACGAAGCTACAAGTGCCCCCCGAGGCTACAGGAACCCCTGAGTTCGAGAACCCTTTTGAGCCGAAGCGGCCCACCAGGCATGTCTCTACCTACTGCAACCCATGAATTCCGCGCAGTTCGCCCATGTTGGGTCAGCGCCTGTGTGTGCGTGCTCATGCTCATGATCATGGTCATCATCATCAGCATCATCATCAGCATCATCATCATCATCATCATCATCATCATCATCATCATCATAATCATCATCATCATCAGCATCATCATCATCATCATCATCAGCATCATCATCATCATCATCATCATGATCAGCATCAGCATCATCAGCATCATCATAATCATCATCATCCTCATCAGCATCAGCATCATCATAATCATCATCATCATCATCACCATCATCGTTATCACCATCATAATCGGCATCATCATCATCAGCATCATCCTCATCCTCATTCTCGTCCACCTCATCCTCCTCTTCATCATAATCATCATCATCAGCATCACCATCATCAGCAGCATCATAATCATAATCAGCATCAGCATCTTCATCAGCATCATCATCATAATCAGAAACATAATCATCATCATCATCAGTATCAGCAGCATCATCATCAGCAGCATCATCATCACCACCACCACCATAATCATCATCATCATCCTCATCATCAGCATCATCATCATCGTCGTCATCATCATCACCATCACCATCACCATCACCATCACCATCATCATCATCATCATCATCATCATCACCATCATCATCATCATCATCACCACCACCACCACCACCACCACCACCACCACCATCATCATCATCATCATCATCATCATCATCATCATCATCATCATCTCCCTCCTCCTCCAACTGCGACTCCTCCCCCCATCCTTGAAACTGCAACTCCTCAGCGACACGGTCGTCGCGGGCTGGGGCCCGGGGCCGTGCGCAAGGGGGTACTCTGTCGGCGCGGTTGTCGCACTCGACGTGCGCCGAGGCCGCGATGCGAACTGCGCTCGTGCACACCAATACCGCCCCCCCCTCCCTCCTCCTCCTCCTCCTCCTCCTCCTCCTCCTCCTCCAACTCCTCCTCCTCCTCCTCCTCCTCCTCCTCCTCCTCCTCCTCCTCCTCCTCCTCCTCCTCCTCCTCCTCCTCCTCCTCCTCCTCCTCCTCCTCCTCTCCTCCTCCCTCCTCCTCACCACCTCCTCCTCCTCCTCCTCCTCCTCCTCCTCCTCCTCCTCCTCCTCTTCCTCCTCCTCCCTGTGGTCGCTGCTACCCGCCGTCCGCCTGAACTGTGCACTGCATTTCTCCGCTCCGCCTCTGGCCCCGTTGCAGGCAAAGCTCGTTCGCGTGTCGAGCCGCGGACGCTTTTGGTCTGAAGAGACCCCTCCCCTGCCTCCTCCTCCTCCTCCTCCTCCACCTCCTCCTCCCTCCTCCTCCTCCTCCTCCTCCTCCTCCTCCTCCTCCTCCTCCTCCTCCTCCTCCTCCTCCTCCTCCTCCTTCCCTCCCTTCTCCCACATCCTCCTCTGCGGCGCTCCTCCGTCCTGCGGGAAATCAAAAACAGCATTAACATTCTACTTTCGCTTGCCTGCAGCGCCGCCCCTGGCGCGCTCCGCGCGCCAGGGAGCGGGTTCCAGCGCCGATCCAAGAAATCCGCGCGGACCTCCAAAAGCTTCTGTTCGTGTCATTCGTTGCTCCTCTAACCCTCCCTCGGGCCGAATGCCTGTTTTCCTTGTGTTCAGCACTGTCGCTTCTAGCGCTTCGCGCCGTCCGCCGCCCTCTCGTTTCTGTGCGTTGGGCCGCCTGGGACTCAGGGCTGGGCCTCCCTTCGCTGGGAAGGGTGTGATGGCCAAAACTAGAGAACCCCCATGGGCTCTCGGGGTGCAAGTATTTCAGCAAGACGGCGCGCAGACTGCTGCAATGCCGAGTCCGACCGACCCTCGTATCTCTCTCCTCCTCTTCATTTGGGCGCGGTCCCCCTTCAAGCCTCAGCTCCTCTGAAAGACATTGACGAGGGGACCGAACGAGGGCCCGAGAAACGAGCGAAGCGAGGGCCAGAAAGGCGAACCCGAAAGGAACCGACCGAGGACGCCAAAAGGCCCATGCAACAACGCAGGGCCAAGAAAGCTGGCAAGCTCAATCGTGAATGCTTCAACCAAGCACGAGTTCTCATCACCGAGGGCTTTGACCCTGGGACTCTCTCCCCTTCGACGCCCCAGGGCGGCCGCGCCGCGGCGCGCACGGCCGTGGCGCGCGCGGCCGCGGCGGTGCCCCGCTGGCCGAGGCAGCCACGGCCACTGCGGCGTGCCGAGAGGTCCCTCCTCGGAGCGAACACGCACGCGCCCTCTCCCGTGCCCCCCGCGCGCCCTCCTGCCCCTCCCATCGGCCGACGGACGCAGCCACGGCCACTGCGGCGTGCCGAGAGGTCCCTCCTCGGAGTGAACACGCACACGCCCTCTCCCGTGACCCCCTCGCGCCCTCCTGCTCCTCCCCGCTTCCGCTCCCCGGTGCCCCCCCAGACGTCCGGCGTCGCGGTTCGGGTCGCGGCATGGCTCCCCAGAGCCCTGGACCTCTCTCCCCCCGCGGACTGGCTTCCCATCCTGAGCAGCTTTGCTGACGGCCCTCCAAGGCAGGGGCGGCCCGGTGGCCGACCACTTCCAAAAAGCGGCCGTCGTGACTTCTGCCGCGGAGCGGTGGCCACCGCCGCCCCGCGAGCGGTGGCCACCGCCGCCCCCTGGGGCCCCGCTGCCGCCAGGCCAGACCGCCCGTCAGAGAGGGGCCCCGCAGGGGGCACGGGCGCGCTGGCGGCGCTCCTTCTTCTCGCGCTTCTCCTTCTTCTGCTCCTCCGAGCGACGCGAGGCAGCGAGGGGGGCGGCGGGGCGGGGGGGGGGGCATCCGGGCGCGGGCGAGGGATCGCCCCGGGGGTAAAAAAAGGCTCTTGGGCCAATCGGGCCCGTTCCCGGGCCGGCGGGAGACCCAGGAGGCCTCTGGATGCCTGTCTGGCAGGCACGAGCTGGACCGAATCGCGAGATCGGACCGGATCGGAGACAGATCGCAGCGCCAGGGAAGCATCCCGAATCGGATCGGAGTCGGATCGCCGCGCCTGGGTCTGGCCGGCTGGCCCTGGCCGACGCCAGCGAATTGGACCGGATCGAGTCGAACCAGGCTGGCGGCCATGGCCAGCGAATCGAATCGCATCGAAAAAACGGATCGTACAGTCGGACTTGATCGGGGAGGACACGCGAGAGGACACAGGACCCCTCCGAGGGCCACGCTGCCACAGACATGCAGGAGGCACGGGTCGCAAGACACGGGACACGAGGGTACCCTTGATCTGGCAGGGTCGACCTACCAATCTGGGCCGCCTGTAGGCAATCTTGTTACCTTGAGGGGGTGGGACGACGGACGACTGACTCTGACCAGGACCGGTGTCACTCAATACATCGCTGCCGTCGTCCAAGGGAGGGAAAGAGGGGGGGTGCGGCGCACCCCCCCCCAGAAAGAGGATGGGGGATGAGGGAGGAGCGGGGAGCATGGAAGGAAGAAGTGCAAGACCCCCTGATCCTCCCCCTTTTCAACCCGACCCCCCATCACTTCCCAAGCCCTCTTGTTCGCTGGTGCACGTCAGCCGAATCACTCCGCGAGGGGAGCCGACCTCCCCCCCCCTCCCCCCCCCAAGGGGAAGGGGCTCGAGCCAAAGAGGTTACGGACGAGGAGGTCCCCCACTGTAAGCCGCAACGCACGGGAGGAACTGCTGTGGTGAGGGGGACCGGTGGGCGAAGAGGGATGTGCAGGGCTGGCCAGGCCTGCCCGGTTCGATCCAAGCCGGGGCAGGAAAGAAGGAACGAACAACCACCAATTCGGACAGCAGTCCTGGTCTACTTGAGACCAGGTGGATGAGGCCGTGGCCTCCCAAATACTATTTTGCATGGTGAGGCATGCATGCGAGACATATCGAGTGTTAGCCAGCGTGGACCCAACACAAGGACCAGGTCTGGCTCCCCAGCTGGGCCCAGCCAGTGGTCTAGGCCCTCCTTTGTCTGGCCCGCCTGGGGTCAGACCATCTCTGCTTTTGCAAGCGAATCGCAAGCGAAAGCTGCCAGGATGGGGTTGCATCAGGGAGCTGGATGACCCACAAGCGCAGCCTGCAGGTCGATTTGCTTACGCTGCTCGTGGATGCTGGCTGCGGCCGGGCTGGCCTGGCCTGGGGCCAGACCAGGCCAGCCCGGCCGCAGGGGGAGGCTGGAACACACACGCTTTTCGGCGTCGCGGTCGCGCGGGCAGCAGCGCGGCGGAGTCAGGCGTGCGGCAGTAGTTGCGCGGCGGCCGCGGCTGAGCACCCTGGCGGCCCTGAGGGGTCGCGCAGGCTCCACGCATAGGGAACCTCGCTGCGCGAAGCCTTCCGGGAGGTGCAGCCGAGGCAGGGAGACAAAAGTGGGAGCGACTGGGGGTGCACAGGCTGGAGATCAGCAAGATGCTCGAGACTGGAGCACATGCAAACACACACACACACACACGGCTAGATTCACATGCGGAACGTGCGGAGGCCTGGTGCTGGGTACACATGCGGAGCCCGCGAACCCGTGCATGAGAGGACCCAGAGCGGTGGAAAAGCATACGGCCACACGTATCCAGCTCTCGCCCTGACCGCGTCATGCACATGTGACGAACCTTTGTAAGCCACAGATGAGGCAGCCGTTTGGAAGTAGAAGTTGGGGTCTCAGACTCTCCTGGCTCTCTGACACGGTCCAAGTTAACTATCTCTGTCCTGTCTCCCTCGCTCTCCCTCTATTTAGTGTCTGTCTGTCTGTCTGTCTGTCTGTCGGTCAGTCCGTCCGACTGTCCGTCTGCCTGCCTGCCTGCCTGCCTGCCTACCTGCATGTCTGTCTGTCTGCCTGTCTGTCTGTCTGCCTGCCCCTCTCTTCCCCCTCTCCCTCCCTATGTTGTTGGTTGTTTTTTGTTTGTTTCTCTCTCTCTCTCTCCCTTTCTCTCTCTTCCCCCCTCTCTCTCTCTATCTCTCTCTCCCCCTTCTTCTCTCTCCCACACTGTCTCTGAATATAGATGTCGATAGAAATATGTATATACACATATATACATATGTACATATATAAACATACATGTACAGACAGATGCATCTATCTACATGTCTAAAAATGTCTGATATTCTTATAAGAGACGCACCCCCGCACTCCCCGTACATCAATTCGGCCATGTGCGCCCCCACCGCCCGAGAGGGCCCAAGGTCGCCTCCCGGACGGTCCCACGGAACACCGGAACGGCCCAAAACCGTTTCAAGAACAGCCCGAAAGGGCCCGACAGTGTCAAAGAGGCCCCGCGGCGACCCAGTACGGCCTCAAGACGGCTTGCAAGCCTTCCCTGGGCGCCCCTAAAGGCTCCTAAGAGGACCCCCGAGAGGGCTCGAGGAGGCAAACAATGCGGATGTTCCTTCAGTTTTCTCCACCTCCTAAGTGAGGTTCTTATTTTCTCTGGACGCCCCCCCGCGCAGCAACCCTTCACCCCCTCTTTTTGTTTCGTTCGCACTCACATCCTCATCAGCACCCCACTCGCTCACTCACTCAGTCACTCACTTGCTCACTCACTCACTCACTCACTCACCATCTCGCTCACTCACGCACTCATTCACTCACTTACTCATCACTCATTCACTCACTCAATCACTCACTCACTCACTCACTGACTCACTCACTCACTCGCCATCACATCATGATCATCACTATCGTCATCACCGCCACCGTCATCATCTTAGACGCACTCACGCACCCACCGCACACTCTCTCTCACGCTCACACACAATCACATACTCACCTCCAGGCTCCAGGGGGTCTCGAGCGGAAAACCCTCCTCTGTGAGTCTCGCGCTTCATGCCGGAATATGGAGGAGGTCTCGAGCGACAGCTTCGTCTGTGCGTGAATCGCGACGAAGTCTCAAGCGGGAGCCCCCTTCCTATGGTGCCCGCATTCCACATGTTTAATCCCAGGGGGGCATCCTTAAATTTGCAACTGTCGTAACTTTTGGGTTCCCTTTGCCTTGAATGGAGGATGTCTCAAACGAGAACACCGTCTGTGAGCCTTTTCAATCCCAGGGGATCGTCGTCAATCCTGTAACTGTCGTCACCCTTGGGCTCCCCGGGCCTGGATCTGGAAGAAATGTCGGGCGGAAGCCTCGTTTGCGAGCGCGTCGCAAGGAAGTCTCAGGCGGGAGCCCGCTCCCTACGGGGCCCGCATGTCACGCTCGTTTATCCCAGCGGGTGAACCTCAAACTCATAACGGCCGTCAATGTTGTGCTCCCCGGGCCTGAATGTGGAACAAGTCCCGAGCGGGGGCCCCGTGTGTGAGTGAATCGCGAGGACATCTCAGGCGGGACCCCTTTTCCAATGGGGCCCGCAATTCAGGCTTGTTAATCCCAGCGTGTTATCCTCAAACCTGTAACTGTCGTCGCGTTTCGGCTCGACTGGTTCGAATATGGATGACATGTAAAGCGGGAGCCTCGTGTGTGAGTGAATTGCGAGGACGTCTCAGGCGGGACCCCCCTCCCTGTGGGGCCCGCATTTCACTCTTGTTAATCCCAGCGGGTCGGCCTCAAACTTGTAATGTCGTCACGGTGTGGTTCCCCAGGTCTGAATATGGAGGATGTCTCGAGCGGGAGCCTCGTCCGTGAATCACTCGCGAGGAAACTGTGAGCGGGAGCGCCGCCCTATGGGGCCTCCACCTGTGTTCGGATCCGAGCGGGCCATCTGAACTTGGGATCTCCAGGCCTGCATATGGAGGACGTCTCGAGCGGGAGCCTCGTCTGTGAGTGAGTCGCGAGGAAGTTTTGGGCGGGAGCGCCGCCCTATGGTGTCCCCACCTTCATGCTCGTATCCGAGCGGGTCACTACCGCCAGCACTTTTGGACTCCTCAGGCCTGACTCTGCAGGACGTTTCGAAAGGGGGCGGCGTCTGTGAGTGAATCGCGACCCTATGGGTCCCCACCTCCATGTTCGACAACAGGGCTGCGAGCTCCAGGACTGAGGCGGGGCTCGCGGCAGAGCTAGGCATCGCATTGCCTCTAACCTGAGCGCGGCGGCGCCCAGCTTGAGGCCCGCGGGGTTGTCTCGACGGCTTGCTCCCGCGCCCCAGCGGCCCACGGGATTGTCCCAACGGCCTAGCCCGCGGGGTTGCCGCAACGGCTTCGCGGTCCGGCCAGCGGACACAGCGCGCATGCAGGCCGTGGTGGCGAGAGCGCCAAGGAAAATCGACATGCGTGCCCTGGTCCGGAGGAAGGGGAGGTGCATGAGGAGAATTGGAGAGGGAGAAAGAACAAAAGGTGGAGGAGGAGGACAACGACGAGGAGGAGAACGCAGGAGGAGGAGGAGGAGGCAGGAGGATAAGGCAGGGGGGGAGGAGGAGAAGGCAGGAGGGGGTAGGAGGAGGGAGCAGGAGGAGATCAGAGCCAAGCTGAAAATATTATCATTTGGTTTCCGACCGTGATAGTAATTGGAAGACTTTGTAATTCCCGCCTGTTCGTCCAAAGAGCGGCCCAAGAAGGCTTTGACGGCCTGCGAGATCGCAACAAGAGACGGCCCAAGAGGCCCCTCAAAACGCCGCTAGACGGTCCAAGAGGGCCCCAAGACCGCCCAACATGGCCCGAGATGGTCCCACAAGGCCCTCAAGGAGGCGTCCAGCAAAGCCCCAAGACGGTGAACGCCCGACAAGACAGCCCAGAAGGACCCCAGGACGGTTCAAGAGGGCTGGAGAACCGTTCAAAAGAGCCCCAAGAGGACCCCCCAAAAAGCCCAGAGAGGCCAAACACGTGCATTTCCTAGGCCTCCAGGAGGCTTGCCAGGTACCTCCGAGTATACTTGCTGTGTTCGGATGAGGCGTTCGGTGTTAGAATTGTGGGGTCATGTTGTTCAGGTTTGGATATTGGAACTCGGGTGTCCGGGTCAAGGTGCTCGGGTTGGGGTGTTCGGGCTTCGGTGGTTGAGTTCGGGTTGGGATGTCAGGGTCAACGTTAATGCTACGGTGTTAGGGTTCTGGCGTTCAGGTTGGGATGGACGTTCGGCCCCACGAGAGCCCCAAGATGTCCCCAAGAGGGCTCCGGATGGCAAAAATAATAGATGTTCTGATACATCCCAAAGTGCGCGCGCTTTTGCCAAGACGGAAGTGGCTCCTCGGGAGGCCCCAAACTGGCCCACGAAGGCCTCCAGACTGCCCAAAAGGCTCCGCAAGAAGCCTCAAGATGGCCCCAAAAAACCGAATTGACATTTCGAGCCCTACCCCCAAAGATGGTCCTGGACACTGCCACAGAATCAAGGAGGCCCACATGACGCCTTCAAAGCTCCCAAAATGCTCTCAAGAGCCCCCTCCCGGAATCCCCACAAGCTCGACTACCCGTTTGAGCTGGATGCGCCATATGACCCTGAAGCCTGATCGACCTCGTGTGCCTGACAACCCCTGCGAACACAATGATCCTGTTGACACCTATGAGCACTACGACATCTACGAACCCAATGAGCCATACGAGCCCCATGAGCCCTGTGAGGCCTATGAGCCCTACGCGCCCTCCAAGGCGCCCGAGACCCTCCCCTGTGAGCCCTATGCGCCCCATCAGCCCTACGAGCCCATGAGCCCAACGAGCTCCTGAGCCCTGCGACACCTATGAGCCCGACGACCCTTACGAGCCCTTCGAGATCTACGAATCCTACGACCCCTGTCAGTGCTACGAGCCCTCAGCCTCAGCCTCACCCCCGATTGCCAAAGAGCCCTACGACCCCTATGCACCACATCAGCTCACGAGCGCAATGCGCGCTATGACCTGATGCTCCTCACGACATCGTACGCACCTCAACCCCTACGAGCTCCATGATCCTGATGCTTCGACCCCTCCGAGACCGATCACCCCTACGAGCCCTCTGATCCCAATGAGCCCTGTGTGTCCTCCAAGAGGCCCCCCAGACACCTCCCCAGGAGCTCACGGGCGACCCTGCTCTCAAGCGTCCAGTGGACGCGGCACCATCAGTCTACATGAGCTTGATGGCCGCGAGCACATCGACGTCCTGAGTGCTGCGAGCCCTACGGCCCCTATGAACACAAATGGCCACTATGAGCACCATGAGCCCTATGACCCCTAAAAGCCCTATGAGCCCTGTGACCCCTGTGGCCCCTCCGAAACCCATAAGCCCTTTGACCCCCACGGGCCGTGCGTGCCGCATGACCCCGATCGACCCTATGAGCCCTGTGAGGTTCGTGGGCCCTCTGAGCCCTATGTCGCCTGTGAGCCTATAATATCGTAAGCCGTCTGAGCCATGAGACCCCGACAAGCCTTATGAGCCCTACGAACTCAGTGAGCCTTGTAAGCCCTATGTCGCCTATGAGTCTCATCAGCCCTGCGAGCCCTCTGAGCTCTACCCCACGGGCCCTACGAGCCGCATAGCCCCAAGGAGCCTCCGCAACCCTTATGAGCCGTATGAGCCCCATGGGCCATATGAGCCCTAAGATCCCCACGACCCATTCTGAAACCTGTGAGCCTTATGAGCACGTTGGGCACTATGACCCCTATGAGCATTATGAGCCTCATAAGATCGATGAGCCCGCCCGCTATGGGGCCCAAGAGCTCGTGACGTCTGTTTGGCAAAGGCCCTACACGCCCTGGAACCCGAATGAGCTCATCAGCCCGTGAAACCATATGCACCCAATCACGCCTGCGGGCCCTCGGAACCGGATGATGCCCATCAATGAAGGCTCCGAGCCTCTGAACCCCGATGGCGGCGGAGAGGCCTTCGAGGCCTCTGTCGCGGTAGAGTCCATGGGTCCTGTCAGCTTCGCGTGACCCACGGACACCTTTGCTGAAGGGTATCGCGGTACTGGCGTGTGCCGGTTGCGGCGGGCCTTTCATGCGCCATGCGATCAAGATCTTGAAAGCGAGGCGCAGCGAGCGGGTAACATCTTTTATGCATGTATCTATATATACACATATACCAATACATATGTGTACGTTTTCTCCTTTCTGGAAAAATTGATCCCCCCCGACTTAACCGTTCGCCTCTTTCGCATTGCAATTTGCATGCAGTTCTGCCCCACCGTCCATCCTAAAAATGAGTTCATAGCACCACAGCCAGGCTGGTATCGACCCCCCCCCCCGCCATCTTCTGCAAAAAACACTATGAGCGACCTCTCGTTTCTCAAAAATCGCAGGTTTCCAAACATCTTTTGCAGAGAAACGGGACGAAGTGCACACGCGCGCGCGTCGTGGCGCGCGCATGCCGAAATCCTTGAACAACTTCTCTGATTCCGTAAAGATTTTAAAATCGAGCGTCACGAAGACATCTCTTTTTGTGCTTATACAAAAAATCGTGGTCTCGCACCAAAAGTTTCAAAACAAGTTTGCGTCCGCGGTCTTGCGAATTCTTACGAAAACTACAAGTTTTGCCACATGTGCAAATAACGCCTTCAACTTTGCCTCTCGCGCGCGCGTGCCGGAAATCGTTCGAACGCCCATGCGCGCGTGCTGTCGCAAGAACCCCTTGCAAAACAGTTTACGAAGTGCACACGCGGACGTTGTCGCGCGCGGTTGCCGAAATCCTTGAACAGCATTCGGTTCGTAAGGATTTCAAAATCGGGTGCCACGAACTAGATAAAAAAAATAACAAATGGTTTTGCAAAACAGATGTTCAAACAAATGCGCTCGCACTCTTGCAGATATTTTCTGTTACAGCATTATGTTTCTCAACATGTTCAAAAACTGCTTCCAAACTGGCCTCACGCGCACGCGTGTCGACATCGTGCGAAAGCCCTTGCGCGCGTGCTGTCGCAAGAACCCCTGGCAAACAAAGAACGGGACGAAGTGCACGCGCGCGCTGTCACGCGCGAGTGCCGAAATCCTTATGTATGTATATATACATAAAAAAATATATAGATAAGCCGATGTCAAGCCGAGCGTCCCGAAGACATGTAAGGCACATACGGTTTTCAACATTCGAGTTCAAAAAATCTGGCGCTAGCGCTCTTCAGGATCCTTAATAAAGCCATCGGTTTTCCAACAAGCTCATCAAAGTCTGCCAAACACGCCTTTCGCGCCGCATGCCGAATTCATTCGGACGCCCTTGCGCGCGTGCTCGGGAAGGGGGTGGCACGATCCGTGTGAAACAATGCCACGCGGGCCAATCGCGCGCGTCGGCCTCGCGCGCATGTCGAACTCCTCCAAAAACCTCCATCGCTGACGCGAAGACATCGTCATCGTTATCGGCGGCCGTGATCAACATCGGCGCCGTCATGGGCTTTACCGTCGTCATCGCCACCATCGCCACCATCATCGCAAATTTCATACTCGTGTCTACAATTGTCGGCGTCGCCATGATACCGCGCCCGCCCCAGTCACCGACTCGCACCGAAGTGCCCATTGGGAAGTGCCCAGCGGTCAGCGCACCGCGGCCGCGTCGGTCGCGCCAAAGTAGCTGGCCCGTGTGCGCGCGAGCAGGCGCGAGCCAGCGCGGCCGCAGAGATGCACCAGCCAACGCCAAGCACTCATCGGAATCGCCGCCGCATGGGCTTTTCAAACCAAATTGCGGGTGGGTGGGTGGGAGTATTGCGCGAGCAGTGGAGTGGACAACTCACTGCGAAAAGAGCTGAATCTACACCTTTTTGATGTCTACGAATGAATACATCCGTGTATGTGTAGGTAAATACGGCCCCCACGAACTCCCGAACTATCAAGCAGCGGGCCCTCCTCCTCCGCACTCGGCGCGCTCTTGCCGGCTGGCCTCTTCGACTCTGGGGGCGGCGGCGGGGGCGGCCCGCGCACGTGCAGGAGGACCTGGCCGCGGGGGCTCCCAGGCGGCCCGCCCGCGGCCCTGCCGCCTCCGACCCTGGGGCGTGCACCGACCAGGAGGAAACCTCTTCTTGCCCCTCCCCCTCCTCCTCCTCCTCCACCTCCTCCTCCTCCTACTCCTCCTCCACCTGCTCCTCCTCCTCCTGCTCCTCCTCCTCCTCCTCCTACTCCTCCTCCTCCCCCTCCCCTTCCTCCTGCTCCACCTCCTCCTCCTCCTCCTCCTCCTCCTCCTCCTCCTCCTCCTCCTCCTCCTCCTCCTCATCATCATCATCATCATCATCCTCCTCACCTTACTCCAGATCCTCCTCCTCCCCTTCTTCCTCCTCCTCAGAGCTCCCCTGGCAAGCACGAGGGTCGTGCAGCGCTGCCCCCACAGATCGATTGGAGAAGGGCCGTCAAGCATTGAGATCGCGGGTGCACAGACCCCCTTCAGCAACACACCATCCAATGAAACGGACCCCGCACCAGATCCGGCGGGCGGGCGTAGGCCCGGGAAAATTGCGGGCGCGGCGCCCTCTCGAGAACCCAGCGAGGGCCGGGAGCAGGTGTGTGTGTGTGTGCTTGCGTGCGTGCATGCGTGACGGGGTGCGTGCGTGCGTGCGTGTGTGCGTGTGTATGTGTATGTGTATGTGAATGTGTACGTGTACGTGTACGTGTACGTGTACGTGTACGTGTACGTGTACGTGTACGTGTACGTGTACGTGTACGTGTACATGTACGTGTACGTGTACGTGTACGTGTACGTGTACGTGTACGTGTACGTGTACGTGTACGTGTACGTGTACGTGTACGTGTACGTGTACGTGTACGTGTACGTGTACATGTACGTGTACGTGTACGTGTACGTGTACGTGTACGTGTACGTACGTGTACGTGTACGTGTACGTGTACGTGTACGTGTACGTGTACGTGTACGTGTACGTGTACGTGTACGTGTACGTGTACGTGTACTTGTACGTGTACGTGTACGTGTACGTGTACGTGTACGTGTACGTGTACGTGCATGTGCAGGTGATGTGCATGTGCCTGTGCCTGTGCCTGTGCCTGCGCCTGCGCCTGTGCCTGCGCCTGCGCCTGTGCCTGTGCCTGTGCCTGTGCCTGTGTCTGTGCCTGTGCCTGTGCCTGTGCCTGTACCTGTGCCTGTGCCTGTGCCTGTGTCTGTGTCTGTGTCTGTGTCTGTGTCTGTGTCTGTGTCTGTGTCTGTGTCTGTGCCTATGTCTGTGGCTGTGGCTGTGGCTGTGGCTGTGGCTGTGGCTGTGGCTGTGGCTGTGGCTGTGGCTGTGGCTGTGGCTGTGCGTGTGCGTGTGCGTGTGCGGGTGCGGGTGCGTGTGCGTGTGCGTGTGCGTGTGCGTGTGCGTGTGCGTGTGCGTGTGCGTGTGCGTGTGCGTGTGCGTGTGCGTGTGCGCGTGCGCGTGCGCGTGCGCGTGCGTGTGCCTGTGCCTGTGCCTGTGCCTGTGCCGGTGCGGGTGCGGGTGCGGGTGCGGGTGCGGGTGCGGGTGCGGGTGCGGGTGCGGGTGCGCGCGTGCGCGCGTGCGCGCGTGCGCGCGTGCGCGCGTGCGCGAGAGCGTGAGTGCGTGCGTGCGTGCGTGCGTGCGTGCGTGCGTGCGTGCGCGCGCGTGCGTGCGTGCGTGCGTGCGTGCGAGCGTGCGAGCGTGCGTGCGTGCGTGCGTGCGTGCGTGCGTGCGTGCGTGTTGTGCGTTGTTGCGTGTGTGGTGGTGGTGCGTGCGTGCGTGTGTGAGTGTGGTGCGTGTGTGAGTGTGTGCGTGTGTGCGTGTGTGCGTGTGTGCGTGTGTGCGTGTGTGCGTGTGTGCGCGTGTGCGCGTGTGCGCGTGTGCGCGTGTGCGCGTGTGCACGTGTGCGCGTGCGCGCGTGCGCGCGTGCGCGCGTGCGCGCGTGTGCATGTGCGTGTGCGTGTGCGTGTGCGTGTGCGTGTGCGTGTGCGTGTGCGTGTGCGTGTGCGTGTGCGTGTGAGTGTGCGTGTGCGTGTGAGTGTGCGTGTGCGTGTGTGTGTGTTGTGTGTGTGTGTGTCTGTCTGTCTCTGTCTGTCTGTGTGTGTTGTGTGTGTTGGGTGTGTTGTGTGTGTTGTGCGTGTTGTGTGTGTTGTGTGTGTGTTGTGTGTTGTGTGTTGTGTGTGTTGTGTGTGTTGTGTGTGTTGTGTGTGTTGTGTGTGTTGTGTGTGTTGTGTGTGTTGTGTGTGTTCTGTGTGTTGTGCGTGTTGTGTGTGTTGTGTGTGTTGTGTGTGTGTTGTGTGTTGTGTGTGTTGTGTGTGTTGTGTGTGTTGTGTGTTGTGTGTTGTGTGTGTTGTGTGTTATGTGTGTTGTGTGTGTTGTGTGTTGTGTGTTGTGTGTTGTGTGTGTTGTGTGTGTCTGTGTGTGTGTGTCTGTGTGCGTGTGTCTGTGTGTG